>JAHHFK020002993.1:0-452002 GCA_024533555.2 Aedes koreicus | reverse complement strand
GCACACTGGGCCAGAATGAAAAATTAGCAGGAATAAATTATTTTCACTATGAAGATGCAACTTTATAACAAAACTGTCTTCGGCAAAGTTGCAGTTTATAATTAGGGCTTAAATTTGACGTCAGTTTCAGTTAGGGTGGTCCTTGAATATATTGAAATAAAAATTCTATCTTTCACATTTCTTGACATAAAGCAATACAATGCTCTACAAAGTTGTTTCTTATTGAATTTAAAGCAACTTTGCTGCAAAAATTATACTCGTAGGTCTTTTGTGTCTAAAGTTATGATCATTTTTACGCTTAAGAGTAGGGTGGCCCTGAAAAAATTAGTATTTTTCGCCTAACTTTTTCATTTCAAGTTTTATGAAAACGGTGTCTTGAGCAAATTTTTAGAACTTGCTTAAATACACACTTTGATGAAAAAAAACGTAATTTCATAAATTCCTTCAAAAGATATCGCAATTTTAATCTAAAAATTACGATTTTTTCAAATCAAATTATTTTTTAAAGGGGGAAAAACGGGGAAACAAATACGATTGCATATGAATGGTAAAGATAAGAGGTTTTTTTTGTTTATAAATACTCAGGGGAATTTAGAAGAATTTTGGGTTAAATGGTACTATGAATGTATGTCCTTTTTAAAATAAAATTCTCGTTTTTTTCTTAAATGTTGATGGCAACGACGAATAAATCACCATATATAAATAAAAAACTAATTTTTGCAATGCATTAAATTTCATAATAAACATATATGCGAAAAATGTACCAAAATTATAAATTGTACTACTGAACCACTTTTCAAAATTCTCTAAACCAAAAACATATTTAATTAAATACGTCATGCACGTTTATCAGGAGTTAAAGAAAAATCTTCGAGGTTGGAATGATGTTCTCAAAAACCATCAGGTATAAATCGAGAGCAATCGCTGTATGCGTTTGTGTTTGCGTGTGCTTGGAACCAACATATTGGTAAATTCAAACGGATGTCAGTTGAAACTAACTGCTTAAATCCCGTAACATTGAATCTTTGCTTATTTGACCACCCGTATACTTGTTAACTATGTAGTGAAAGATCTCCGAGCTACTTTTCCCAGAAAAGAAAAGCTGAACTAAATCACCATTTTTCAGATCTAAAACAGATTCTCGTTAAGCAAAAAAACAAACAAAGTTTCGATTCAAATAACCTCTTTTCATTTTTGCGAATTGCGGAGGTAGAACTTCAAAACTATTACACAAAAAAATCAAGCCGTGGCGAAATTCATTAATAAAGATTTAAATTCAATACAATAAAACACTAGGAAATGACTGGTCATCCGCAGACAATCCGGTAACAATTTGACAGCTCTAGAGTAAAGTCAATGTACCTCGATAGTCGTGGCTCACTAGTCTCTGAAACCTTCAGCACAATGAAAAACCACCGAAGCAAAGAAAAAATATCGCTTTACTAAGGGTGCACTGAGAAAAATGATTGGGAAAAGCAAATATATTCTAGTTTTATTTAACAGGTACTTCACGTCGCATTGGGCACAAACATCATATTAGTTTGATTTGACTACCTACGGTGGTTAAAAGAAACTTAAATTTTGAGTTATTGTTATGGGAATTAAGCAGTTAAGTTCAACTGACATCCGTTTGAATTTACCATTATGTTGGTTCCAAGCACACGCAAACACAAACGCATACACGTTGATGCGCTATATACCTGATGTTTTTGAGAACATCATTCCAACCTCGAAGATTTTTATAAACCTTAAACGTGCATGGCGTAGAAAAAAATACTTTTTTTGTATAATGATGCTAAGTGGTTCAGTAGTACAATTTATAATTTTGGTACATTTTTCACATATATGTTTATTATGCAATTCAATGCATTGAAAATATTAGTTTTTTATTTATATATGGTGATTTATTCGTCGTTGCCATCTACATTTAAGAAAAAAAAACGAGAATTTTATTTTAAAAAGGACATTCATTCATAGTACCATTTAACCCAAAATTCTTCTTAATTCACCTGAGTATTTATATACAAAAGAGACCTCTTATCTTTACCATTCATATGCAATCGTATTTGTATCCCCGTTTTTCCTTCTTTAAAACATAATTTGATTTGAAAAAAATCGTAATTTTTAGACTAAAATTGCGATATCCTTTGAAAAAAAATATGAAATTACGTTCTTTTTTCATCAAAGTGTGTATTTAAACAAGTTCTAAAAATTTGCTCAATACACCGTTTTCATAAAACTTGAAATGAAAAAGTTAGGCGAAAAATACTTATTTTTTCAGGGCCACCCTACTCATAAGCGTAAAAATGATCATAACTTTTGACACAAAAGACCTACGACTATGATATCTGGGGCAAAGTTGCTTTAAATTCAATAAAAAACAACTTTGTGCAGCATTGTATTGCTTTATGTCAAGAAATTTGAAAGATAGAATTTTTATTTCGATATATTCAAGGACCACCCTAACTGAAACTGACGTCAAATAAAAGCCCTAATTATAAACTGCAACTTTGCCGAAGACAGTTTTGTTCTAAAGTTGCATCTTCATAGTGAAAATAATTTATTCCTGCTAATTTTTCATTCTGGCCCAGTGTTGTCTGTAAAAATACAAATATTTGCATGTCTATATCTCCTCTTCAGACAAACGTTAACACATTTTACTATAGCAAAGATCTCCGCTTGGAAAACCGTTGGATAGTTTCCCATCGCCACTGAGATTTCTACCCCAGGGCCGAAGATTCCTGTTCCCGTTTTTGTTCCAATTTTTGAGCCATCTGTGAAGAATTTTATGGAGCCATGGCGAACAGTGGGACCTCCGACTTCCCAATCTATACGTGACGTCTCTCATATGTTGTAAGGGATGTCATGGTTTTCCACAGGTTTCATCCAGTCTCCATTCATGTACATCACTGGCCCATTTTGAAAGCTTTGTGAAATGCTCAGGTGACCGACTAAGTTCCAGACAGAAAGTTTTCAACCGTTTGAGTCTAAGCATACTCTTTTCCGCTTCTAGTTGCACGTATTCGTGCAAAGGTAGGAGATTTAGAATTGCATTCAACACATTTGATGGAGTGCTGCGCATCGCTCCCGTTATAGCAATGGATACTAGCCGTTGAAGTTTTGTAAGCTTTTTCTGTGCAGTAGCCTCTTTTGTTTTTGGCCACCACACAAGAAAAGCATACGTTACTTTTGGACGTATTATGGATGTATAAATCCACATTATCATTTTTGGTCTTAGACCCCATTTTCTGCCAAATGTTTTTGAGCATATCCAGAAAACACTGGTTGCCTTGCCGATAACACACTCAAGATGAGCATTCCAGTTCAGTTTGGCATCCAGTATAACTCATAAGTATTTAACCTGTTCACTAAGATGAATCTTTAATCCTCCTAGCTGAAACGCTTTTAGACTGAACTTCCTTTTCCTAGTGAAAGGTACAATTACTACTTTTGATGGATTTATGCTAAGGCCCTCCGATGGTTGGTCAGCTAGTGTCGTACTCTCATCCAGTCAAACATAATAGTTACGCATATGAAAGCTTCCTTCGTGTAAATTAATTTTTAATTTCAGCTGTTTCAGCAAGAAGGAAATCCTTCACATCGTTTACCATAAAACGACACTTAACAGCCGCTCATCTTAATATTCGCCCAGCACCAACAAGTATTGGGAGGAATAGATCGCGATAAACTGACACCTTTTGACTCGGAAAACTCGGAAACTTTTTAGAATCATTTTGAAAAGTCGAACGAGCTCAACACCAACCGAATTCAAACAAAGCAGGCAAAGTTCCAAAACAAAACAAACGAACGGCATCGCATAAAATTTAGAACAATGGCGGTGTAACTGTAAAACAGTTGATCTATTTTTGGTGGTCTATATTTTTGGAACTGTTATAAAACTAGACCAAAATAATAGAACACCGCTGAAAACGGCCTAATAAGATAAATTTAATGAGTCCTAAAACGGCATTTAAAGACAGCATTTTACGAGTTCATAAAGTCGAAATAAAACCTTTGATAAGAGTAAAAGGAATTTGAGAAACAAGGTTTTAAGATTGTTGTAAACAAGCTGTGTAGGTTCTCATAAACCTGGCTAAAATATGAAACTTATTGGCATCTCTTGGTGCCATAATAAAACCACATTGATTGTGAGTGGCTTTCATAAAACTTTAATAAAACTTAATAAATCAGGATGGTGTTAGCAATGTTACTTGGGATTCACCATGCCTAACATTTTATTTCTTATCTCCAATGTTTTAATATTGGAATGGAAACGTCAGTACACTGCCTTTCTTCAAAAAATGTTCTCAAATTCCCACTAAATTAAATGTTTAAAAGTTATCACCACACTAAACACTTTGATATGCACTTTTAATCAATAATGTGAACCAAAAAGACATCGCCGAACTAAAATCTGTCAGGCACATCTCCTGAAAAATGAGTAGGAGTTATTAGTTAAGGGCAATTACTCTGTTTACTTTATAGTGAACATTTTCAGCTCGTGTAATCATCTCGTTGGATTAAAGTCATATTTTTGGCCAATGATTGTCTTCAATATTTGAAATGTAAGGAATGGAGAACAATGCGCACCAATATTTCTGTAGAACTTTATTTCATTTTATGTGTTTATAGAAAACAAAGCTGATTTCATTTCCACCAAGCATAAAATCATAGCATACTAGATCGAGAATGCCTTTTGAAGTAACGCTTCAAAAGCTACAACAAAGAAAACGCTAATTTGAAGTGCCTTGCGGCTGTCTTGACTGTCTATTTGAAATATTTACATAACGATAAACAAATGTATGCAACAAATCGATGCAGGAATGAAAAATCAATTTCAACTGATTTTTTCATCACCTCTCAGTACTGATGAAGTGTCAAGAAACTTACCAAGAACTCACAATTACACACAACATGCTGGTTATTTGTCGCGCTCGTCGACCTAAAAAGCCCACTTCGGTGAAGCTCCCATAAAGGACGAATAACCTCGATCCAATGCAGATATACCCCTTTAAAAACATCACATCTACAGCAACTTAAATTACAAAATACTCACGTTTTCAACGTCACCGCGTGGGAGGGACAAATTCACTTCTGCTTCAGCCAAAAAGCCATGGGAAATGTTGTTTTTATTTTAGTCTGCGATTCCTTTTTTTTTTCGCTCGTCTTGTCTACCGTTCAACGACCACCGGAATTCCAGTCTCGGCGGTTTGGAATCATACGTTGCTGTGTTACGAGGGGGTGTGTATGTTATTCTATTATGTTGGACGCGGGAGTATCACATAGACCCCATCCATCCATGCACAAATTATACTTTGTACTGCTCGTATGAGCGGGCGTGATGTTCTTTGCGAATTTGTGTACACCCGGAAAGACTGAAGCACCGCTCGAACCGCGAGCTCGAACCACATTTTCCACGCAGGTGTGATAGAAGCTGTGCAAACGACCCCAATAGGTGAATTAATCTACTTTTTTTTAACTCAAAAATGCCCCCACTAGCGACGAACCAGTTGAGAACTTCAGCAACGTCGACAATGACGAGGAACATATTTGTTATGTTTATCCACCGAGCTGGAAGTTCTGGATAAAAACTCACTCAGCTGTTTCACTCTGGTATTAAAATGTAACATTTTTTTATTGTTTTAATTTTTCAATTAAGCAAATACTCGACACACGACAGCGTAGGCAAATTTTCGACAGAAGACACTACAACGGATTTTTGCGTACGTATAACGAATGGTTTAGAGGTGTTTTTTTTGGAAAGGAATTATAGCGATGTGGGAGTTGAGTGTTGCACGAGGATAAAGTTTGCTTCGAAAGATTATCGACTTTGCTAACTGGAATGATTTCCTGCGCTTCCGGTATCACAATTGATTAAAAGACAGGCGTGAAATGGCACACCACGCGTGTTATTCCGATCAACAGAAATTCAAGTCAAGTCAACATAAAGAACATATATAGAAACATCCTAAAGCTTCAGAAAACCAAGTCGATGGTTCTTAAGCCAACTAGTCATGAAAGCCCATACTCGTACCGCAATTCAATGCAGCGTAAATTGCACCCAGTTCCACTGGACTACGCTTCAGTGCTGCGAGTGCAGTAACTCATGTACCTTTTGCATAATTTGATCGACATCGAGGTGACCACGTGACACAGTTTCCCCAAAGGGGCCTAACAACAATCAGCGCCCTGGTGATTGGGAAAACGGAGACGGGGTGGTGTATTAGTCCTTCATCATACATTAGCACCGAGCGCTCTCGTGGAATCAAGCGAAGGATTCCGCCGTATCACTATCGTATGCGGTAGAACACTGCGCGGAATGTGCTGACCAGCGGAAGGGGCCCAGTGGTAGTTGTCAACTCAACATTTGTCGTCGGCAGAATCATGACTTGACGGTTCTTAAGCCCTTTCGGAAATCACCGGTTGTGTGTTGAGTGCTTTAATGTCCTTGGGGCGATACAATAGACTGTTGTGGAAGCGGTCCGAGGGGGCAATTTTCCAACCAAGGGGACCGTCTCTAATTGGTGTCGGTCCCTCGATTGTAGCTAATGATTGTTGCCCCCGAATAGAAAATTAATTAAAAATCATGCTGATGGCGCTGGCCTTAAGCTTCGGCTACCGGGCTGGAATCGTGCTAAAGCAATTTATTTATTTATCACTCGATGATTGATTGATAGGTTTTCGCCCCGCGAGCTACTTGATTGGACGCGGCTGGGAGTGCCGAACCAGAAGAGCCCAGATTCACACACAAAACCCGAGATTGATGGTCAACCTGGATCTGCTGCTACGGCCGGCAGTCGTTGTAATTGCAATCGATGGAGTTCTCAAGTGTGCACTTCCAGAGGCTCTCTATCGTCGTTGTCGTTGTCGAAAGAGCTGCAGCAGCAGTGGCGGAGAGATAGTAATTAGCTCAATGTCAATTGCAGCCATTAGCTGGTCGAATGATCAGAGCAGCAGCAGTGCTGGATGGTAGTAAAGGATGGTACCAATCGATCGATCGGATCCGCTCTCTTGAGAGTGCTAAGGATTTTAATTATTGGCCAGAAGCATCGACCAAGTGGACGTTTGATCTACTGCTTTCCCTCTCGGAGGCCACTGGTCGTTGTGCAACGGCTACTGCACTTGGTCGGATAAATGCTGAAACCGGGAGACGAGGAAATGGCTTTTCTGCTTAATCCTTATAATTTACGGTCTCGGTCGCTCCATCTTGTGGCAACCGCAAGAGAACGGGGTGAAGGATAGTTGGCATTTGGCTTGATTGGATCGTAATCAGAGATTTTATCCACACGGCGATGAAAAGTAATTGGGATGAATAGGAGCCCGGGATTGGTGGCTTGCCTCCTATGGGATTAGTGCAAAGGGCCAGCAGAACGGGAGATTTGAAGAAATAGATGGGTTATTTGGGAATATTTCCACCTTGTGCATCCTTCGGTAGTAGGTAGGTGGATTTTTGGGCTACGAAAGATGAGCGTTTTTGCTTACCTATGCTCTTTAATGAATCCAATGTCTTTAGCAAAGTTTCTTGTTAGGATCAGGACTGTAGACCGACTAATAGAGTTTTTCCAAATCGATTAAAAAATAAGTCAAGGTGGAAGACTGAGTTTTTGCTAATGTTACAGATCACAAGGCGGAGAAAATCGATGTTGGCTGTGGCCGTGATAAATTTTATCAAAGTTCAAGAACGAAAAGATGCCAGAAAGTTGTTTTCTTTTCGAGCAATTCATTCCGACAACATTGCTACGACGGGTAAAAGTGAATACGATGCTTCAGGATAGTTATTTCATACTGGCAGAAGAAGCATACAATCGTTTTGCTAGTCATTTATAATATAATTTTCTTCTTGACTACACACCAAGTGTGAATCTAGTTGAGTATAAGAGTTATTAGGTGTGATTGAGAGTGAGTTCAATTGGGAGTGATTAGTTAAAAAAATTAGATGAACTCTTTCCATTTATGTCGCGGTTGGATACGAAGGCCTTCCAGCTGTTGGATGGCGATGTGATTCAGTGCTTGTTGAACGATTGACGAGCTGGCTTCCGAGTATTTAGAACAGTCCAGAATTCCAGTCGTGAAATAGAATTACCACTTCGAAGTAAGAAGATGGATTTGGTCCAACACGACTTAGATGCAACAACATTTTCCGGAAGCGTAACAGATGAAGTGTAGAGTGTAACGGTGAGAAAAGTTGTCCAGAATCTCCATTGGCACATGTTGAGACCGCAACAGCTGGATTACCGTCCGTTAGGTCCATTACTCTTGAGACATTTTTCTACGCATGACAATTTTTTCACCCAAAGGGATCATTTCACAATCATTTTGGATTATTAGAACGAGGTTTGGAAGCTCAAATATGAACACGTCGGATTGGGGGAACCCCAGTAAGTTAAGTGTTATCACGGTCGTCAAGCAATAGAGTTTTACAGGTTTCCCACATTCTGCAGGAACCGGAGATATCAGTAGACTGTGAAGAGCGATATTTTTCCTGAGTGAGGTAAACAGTCGCGTTTGCTTATGCGGCGCTTCTCCACCTTATTTACCGTTCATGAAGCTGTTCTGGAGAAGAACTGGGATTGAAGACAACTAATTGCGATAGTGACAGTCCACCTGAAAAAGTGGTGGGACTGGCCTCAATATGAATACTGATTGATGATTCTGGTGAGTTCTTTCCATTTTGTCAATGTGGTTATCAATTCCATTTGGTAGAAACTCTCAAGTGGGCAAAAACTATCAAATAAGCAAAACTTGTCATGCCAGCATATCTTACCTTTTGCAAAAATTCTAACTAATTGATTAGAAATTGTTTCATGAATAGCAGACACTCGCAAGTGAACCAATTTACACCATTCCACCCTATTTTTTTCCAAATTCCCAATAGATCAGTTATTCTTTGAGCTGTGGCTTACGTCAACTTATAAAAATCAAGTTTTCTCTAAAAAAAAAAATAAGTAGAAGGTTTCATTTTTTCAAATTTTTCCATTTTTGTCATTAAAAAGCGATGTTCAACCATTTCATCAAAACTAAAGAAACACAGTGATCTAAAGAATTTTGTGAAAATTGTTGGTTTTTTTCCTTATCCAGAAATCTATGTATATATTTATAAAAAGGGGCTATGCATAAACCACGTAGACCTTTTTGGGGGAGGGGAGGGGGTTTGACCAAAGTCTACGCCCTATACAAAATTTTAAAAAAGTGTATGGCGAAAAGTCTACGGGGGGGGGGGGGGGTCTGAGATTTTTAAAAATGAGTCCACGTGGTTAATGAACCGGCCCAAATGAATTTCTGTCTGTTTGTCTGTCTTTCGGTCTGTCTGGACCTTATAGACTCGGACACTACTGAACCGGTCAGTGTGAAATTTTGTATGGAGGAGTTTTTGGGTCCGGGAAAGTTTCTAATGATAGTAACAGACCTCTCTCTTCTCTAAAAGGAGGGGCTCCCACACAAATGAAACACATATTTCTGCATAACTCGAGAACTATTCAAGCAAATGGATCCAAATTTGACATCTGGGGTTTTCTGGGGACGAAAAATGTTACTACGGTGGTTTCAGTGTCCTCTCCTCTCCTAGAAGGGGGGCTCTCACACAAATGAAACTAAAATTTCTGCATAACTCTAGAACTAAAAGAGCAAATGGAACCAAATTTAGCATGTGGGGATTTTGGAGGCAAAAAATATTTCTACGGTGGCTCGAGACTCCTCCTTGTTTTGGTAGGGGGGAGGGGTCTCATACAATTTAAAGTAATCATGTGAATTATCCCTACTATTATGAAAATGTGTATGCAATTTGTATTCGAGACTCCTTCCCCGTCTGGAAGGGGGGGGGGGGGGCTCCCATACAAATGAAACACAAGTTTCTGCATGACTTGAGAACTAATCCAGAAAATTGAATCAAATTTGGCATGTGGGGGTTTTTGGAGAGAAAAAATGTTTCTATGGTAGTTTGAGTCCCCTCCCCTAACAGGAAGGGATGGCTCTCATACAGATGAAACAGAATTTTTTCGCATAATTCGAGAACTAATTAAACAAATGGAACCAAAATTGGCATGTGGAGGTTTTTGAGGGCAAGAAATATTTCCACAGTGGTTCGAATCACCTCCCCCTTCTTTGGAAGGGGGGGTGGAGTGTCTCATACATATGAAACTCAAATTTTAACCAAACATGAGAACTATCCCTACTGTTATGAAAATTTGTATGCAGGAGTTTTTGGGGCCGGAGAAGGTTCTTATGATGATTCGCGACTCCTTCCCCGTCTGGAAGGGGGAGGGGCTCCCATACAAATAAAACAAAAATTTCTGCATAGCTCGAGAACTAATCAAGCAAATCGAACCAAATCTGGCATGTAGAGGCTATTGAAGGCAAAAAAAGTTTCCACGGTAGTTTGAGATCTCCCTTTAGCTGTAAAGCATGGCTCCCATACAAATGAAACAAAATTCTACATAACTCGCGAACTAATAAAGAAAATGAATCCTAATTTGGCATGTGGAGGTATTTGAAGGCGATACATGTGCAAATGGTTGTTTGAGACCCCTCTCCTGTTTGGAAGGGGTGGGGGGGCTCTCATACAAATGAAATACATATGTCAACCAAACATGAGAATTATCCCTACTGTTATGGAACTTTGTATGTAGGAATTTTTGGGGTCGGAAAAGGTCCTTATGATGGTTCGAGACTCCTTCCCCGTCTGGAAGGGGGGGAGGGGCTCCCATACAAATGAAACACAAATTTGTGCATAATTCGAGAACTAATCAAGCAACTGCAACCAAATTTGGCATGTGGGGGTTTTGGAGGCAGGATTTTTTTTATGATGGTTCGAGACTACTCCCCTCTCCAGAGGGAGGGGGGGGATCTCATACAAATGAAACAAAAATTACAACCAAACATGAGAATTATCACTAACACATAATATATAAAAGTTTGAACCCCCTCCAAAAAAAGAGGGATGCGAGAGGTACCTCTGTCTACACTTGCACAAGAAGTTATATAAAGGTATGCAAAAAAAATGACGTTCAAACTGACAGGATACGTCGAAGTTTTAAGATAAATGTTTTGTCAATGATATGGTTATACACAGAACGTAAAACCATGATAGAAACTTAAGATCTGAGGGTATAATTCAAAATACTCACCTAAGTTTAATTTTGCAGAAATAACACATATTAGCAAACGAAAAAATTAAAAAAAACTCTTCCCAAAAAAAAACATAAAAGAGCCAGTTCTATTATATTTTCATTCATTTAATTGTTAGCGTAACAACGCTCACCCGGGTTCAGCTAGTTATTTATTTATTTCAATTTCGTAAATAAAGCAGACCTTTTATTTCGTAAGCTCTGTTTTAGAAAAAAGAAAGAATAATACCTGCTTTTTCCTGCATTCTTGAGTTTTCATTTGACCGAACACTAATAAAAAGGTTCTGATGGTCATAATTTTTTTTTATTATTAATTTATTTTCCGTCAGCCTGTTTCCTCACAACGTTGTGACAACCATTGACGCCATGAATATGACTCCACCACCTGGACACTTCATTTCGCACTCATCAACACATGGGCGCGGACCAACGGCTTATCTTCCCTTCTGAAGGAAGATGTGACCAGATTTTTTCGCCTCAGAAAAACCACCGACCTCGACTGGGATTGAACCCAGACCCACTGGGGTGCCAAGTAGCAGTCACGCTTACCAGTGCACCAACGGCGCTAGCTAGTGGTCATATGCTTAAAAAAAATTTTTTTTTCGCCAAGCAACTGCTTTTGCAACTGCTGTATGGTATTGTGGTGCCAATAAAAATACATTTGAGAAATTTAAAAAAAAAACAACAACATTGCTTACAAGTTTTACTACCCCAAAATATGACCCAATGCAAAATTTTAGCTCAATTGGACATGGCTTAGAGGTACCCCTAATCGATCAAAGTTTTAACATTTGAACAAATCGAATTTTTATGTTTGAAAATGTTTGGGACTTTTTATAAAACTCTGCCAATTTCAAACTGGACATTGTGCAAACATTTACTTAGTCAAAAATATGCCCCGATGTCAAATTTGGAATCAATCGGATATGGTTAAGGGCTGTTTCTAATCGATCAAAAATTTCAAATTTCTCGAAGTTTTAAAACTTTTGTTTTGAAGTTAATTCACGGAACAATTGCTGAGATAAAAAGGGAATATTCATTATAGTGTTTTAACTTTAGCCTTATTACCCTACTACTGTGTACGAATATGTGTAAGGCTGTATTTATAACCTTTGAAATCATTTATTCTTCTAAGTCTAATTCATCCTAATTCTAATTCTAATTCCCCGGATACAATGCAACTATTCCAACGCTTTTTCCAATTTTCAAAACATTTTTTTTTTTATTCGTCATTGGGAATGGCCATCAGTTCCTTTTTCGATTCGGCTTTGATCTCTCCAAGCGAATCAAAATCGTGTCCCCGAAGTGGTCTTTTGAGTTTGCTGAACAGTCAGAAGTTACACGGTGCTAAATCAAGTCTCATCTCCAATTATTATGTCGTCTTTTTCTCATAGTCAGAAAGCATCGTTTCCCAGACCTCCATGCGACGTTGTTTGTCGAATAAATTGACTGTTCTTGGCACTAATCATGATTTGAATTTTTTCAAGCACAAAATGTCTTTTGAAAGGGTGTTGACTGATCCATTTAAAAATCCAACAAAATAAGCAAGCTTTTTAGTAGTCAATTGACGATTTTGCAGCACCAATTCTTTGATTTTGTTGACGCGTAGATCATCAGTAGATATTCTTCGTCGTCTTTGATGTGGTTCGTCTTCAGCGCGTTCTTGACCGTCTTTGAACAATTTGTGCCAATCAAAAACACTTCTCTTGACATTGACTGCACACTGAAGGCCTTCTTCTATATTCTGAATGTGGCGGCCGATATTTCATTTCGCGCACAACATTTATTGCTACTTCTTTGTTGAATAATTTCAGACATTATAAAAATCGAAGAAACAACTTTCCTTTGTTCGCAAACAGAAGCGTCACCACTACACCAATGGACCAATTGCGATAAAATTATACACAGATTAAGTTAAAAGTTTAAATTGAAAAGTCTCACTCATATTTGTACACAGTAGTAAACAGCATCTTATAATCGGTGAGTGATATTTCATTGGGTTTAGTTTAAGGTGGTTCTTGCAGTCCACATTATTATCAGAATAATTTTATATTTATTTATGTAATTATTTTATGAACCGAAATCAAGGGCCTTATGCTTTTGGGATCTATTTCATCAAGGAAGCATGACCTTTTTTCAAGCTGAAGCTTGCAACAACTCGATGCTTAGCTTAAAAGTTGGCATTTGCTTGTTGTAAATATGGTAAAATGGGATAAAATCGAGCCTTTTTTGAGTATTTGCTGTCAACTTAACAATTTTTAACTTATTCTTTAAGATTTTTACGTACAATAAAGTGTTTTGGATGAGCAGAAGCCACAGGTGTTAAAAATTTATTTTTATTTCTTGGTTTTACCTACTGTTAAGATCTGTTTTTGCGCCTTACTTTGAAAAACAAAAACCAATTGATCGACGTTCTTTTTCGACTGATTGATAACGGAATTGCATTTGGAGACTTTATTCAAACTTCAATACTTTCATTTCATAATCTTGTGTAAGCCACATTGACTTTCGAAAACCACCCAACATTTTCCCCACACAAACCGAAACCAGTTACAGAAAACAAAACTGTCCCTTCCTAAACTGCGTCCTCAAACCCCCTCTCCCCGCCTCCACCAGAAAGAGGGAGGGGTAGGTGCATTAGCAAGTGTGTAAGCACACATTTTTTTACGGCCCATCGTTAGTTGGTAGTAAAAATCATAATCTCCACGCATTACAATGCATACACGCGGTCATTATTCACCGCTTTCTGGCCGGGATCTGCGCCCCATCATAGGCCTGAATATTCAACCTTTCGGAAAACTCTCGCATGAAGGAGCACTTGTTGAACGCGGCCGAGGGCATGTCGACCTGTGTTTTTACGAGTTTCCCGTTTAAGTTTAGTTGCCTTGGCGGTGGCTTGTAGTTATAACTTTTTGTTGCCATATTATTAAGATTTCTTTCGGCTTTTTTTTTTTTGTTTATGAAGGGTCGGGAAGAACAGATTAGAGAAGCCATATGTAACGCAGTGCTGCTGCCACCGCCACCGACCCGGCCGGATCACTCTCTTCCGTTTTTAAAGGCAGTAAAAATCAATTAGAGAAACCAGTAACGAGAGTACGCAGTAAATCAACAAGGACCGAGGGCCTGCCGCGTTGGTTGCTCAGGGTGAAAGTACTTAAAATTGAATAAAAAGAAATAAGACTCCACGGAGGAAATTAATTGGATTAGGACCGTATGTTGCGCGTGGAGGATAAAATTCAGTTTATGACCTTTCTCGGCATTCATATTGGCTATATGTAGTTTGATTGTTATGTATGAACAAAGTTCGCGCTTATCATCGTCATCATCATCTTCCAGAGAGAGAAAGACATGACAGGGGGCTTTTCAGAGTTTGGACGGATAAGATTTACGAGTTCTGCCTTCGCGGGAGGATGCCGAAACGGAGCGATGGTTTTATGCGTTTCTGGTCATTTGGCCAGAAATTTGTGTGTGAGTGCGACTCTGTTTTTGCTCTGCAGGCAGCTAGGCAGGTGTCCAAGCTGATTAGAAGATACGGGAAGAGTCGTAAAATTCCCTCCCCATATCTATTAACGAGCAGTTAACGAGCTCATGATAATCGAGAGCATCGTCGTTCGGACGTTGAGCTCTCCATCTGTTTTGGTTGTTATTTTTGCCGGATGCATTGGATTTGTTTCGTTTTGATTGGAAACCTTAACTTCTCGACTGGAGATTTGACAGTGATTGAAACATGGTTTCCAGCATAACGAACGATGGAAACAAAATATGAGTGATATCTATTATTTTATCCTCTTACATAACCCAATCAGCTGACCTGTTTAGATACTCCACTTCTCGTTTGCACAATTTACTCCCTCGTAATCTCACCCAAAGAGTACATGCTAATTCGCCCAGACTAACCGACTGCCGTACTGAACCCTGAATTCACATTCAAGTCACCGAGAAGGGAGGAAAGAGCCGACTGAACGCAGAAATCAATTATTAAACTCAGCCCTCACTCGGTCAAATCGAAGAGGAAAGAGTTGAACTGGCCGAGAGACAGTGCGCACGCCGCACGTTCCGTTCACTCTTCAGAGTCCGTTAGGCCTGCAGGGGGGCACACGGTCCCTAGAGCAGCTTATGTGTGTATTTTACTTGTGATTATTGTTATTAAACCGAAAGTAATTACAAATAATTACATAATGATGACAAGTCGCTTTTTTCATACTCGACGTCGTCGTCGTCGTCTCCAATAGTCGTGTAGTCACTTGGACTGCCCGAACGAACGGTTTCAATCTGTTTCGACCGATTCGATCCAAGTCTCAATCTCCTCCATGCTCCATGGTCTACTGTATGCTACGAGGAGGTTATGGTTCTTAAGCCTTGTTAGGCCGATTTCTCTTTCCTCCACCGTTTAGCTCTTTTTTTACTCCACTACCATCTCCACCACCAACTGCTCGTCATGAGCGCGTTGTATACACACGATGATGGGTCCGTTCCTAGCCGATCAAAATCACATCAACCACATCAATTTTTGCTACATTTTCCTTGCCGACTGGACCCAACCCCGAACAGCTCCACCCTCAAACCGGACTTGGCGAAGAAGGCCTTACGGGAATACGTGCGGTGCTGAACTGCTGTTGTTGCGCGCCAGCCGTGCGGAGGGAGATCGTTAGCAAATCATCGTGACCGGCGAAAAAAAAATCACCTCCCCCCACCCCGTGGATCGCTCTTTATTTTCTTTACGATTTTCTTAGAGCTCTTACGCGGTCCGTCGAAAGACGAAATTTCCTCTTGGCTCGGTTCCGGTGAAATCACCACGCACTGATTTCATCAATTATGCCAGTGCGTCCGTCATCTGGCTGCCGCTGCCAGACCTCCCAGCGTTTATCCCAGGGAAGCTTAAGGACGGATTGACATAATTCCAGGGAGATCTCATTCCCGGCCCAAAACAAGAACTCATTGAACCCATAAATTAACCGAACGAAATAGTTAACTGCACGCCATAATCACATCGTCAGCAGTTGAAGAGTTCGACGATCGCAGTTTTAGAGAGGGGGAAACAAAACAGAAAATCATTCTGGAAATAAAAAGCAGATACATCCAGCGGAGGCAAAGCTAAATCCACACCGTTTCATTTTAATAAACATCTAATTATGTGATTTCTAGCCCGGGCTCTTATCCCATCGAGAGAACGAATGTGTGTTTTCGAGGTGGGTTTTCTTATTTTTTTTCTTCAAACTTGCCTTAGCCCGCCAACGACCGCAACCGACATCTTGCTGCGTCGAGAGTGGGCCGATTTGCTTAATAATTCAGTTATGAATTTTTAATGGCTTTCATGTGTTATTTGGCGATAAAGACGGAAGCACGCAGTGCAGTGTGAGGGTTCAAGTTGCTGGGTGGGGAGTCGCAAAACTCACTTAACTGGATGCTTACTGGAATGAGTTGCGGTATTTGAATTAAAGTTGTGATTAGGTTTAAGTGCATTTGGAAGATTCAGATCAGGTTTGATGATATCACTGGTTCACAGATTTTTTTTTTACCCAGAAAATGGATCGTCATTTCGAATGCGAAATTTTGTGAGCAGAAATAAAAAAAAATGTGGTTATAATAAATTAAATTGGAACAGTTGTTGCCAGAATGGAACATATTTGGCTTTAGGATCGATGCATAAATTTAAGAGGTTAGTTCACTTAAATATTTTAACTCTTATTCGAAAATCGAAGGCGTGAGAGTATATATCAAACCCATCAACACAAGGGCTGGGACCAAAGGCTTTACTTCCTTTTAGACCGAAGACGTGATCAGAAATGTTTCATCTCAGAAAATGTTATATTAAGCGAAACCATTTCATTACACTATACATTCTAAAATTCTGTTTCTGATACCAGTTATCAGTGTATGAAACCAACTGAGTTGAAATAACTTTTTACAGCACTGATTCTTGTACTTGGTTGATAAGTACTACGGAGCTTTGCCTGCCACTCAAATTAGTGTTCTTGGAAGCAATTCCTGTGTTTGAGGACTTTCTTTGCAATTACGAAGCATCCAATCACGTGTTCAAACGAAGATCCTTTGATTGGGTATTTGAAATCGAGCCCTTCACCACCAGATTGGAAAACCGACGCGTTAACCTATGCTATAAGGCTCCTTTTAATTTTTCTTCAATCATTTTTGTTCCAAACAATTTTCACATTGATGGTGAATGGTTCCGATAAGATTTTTCCATGGTCGTTACTTTGATCTTATCAAATGACTCTTGTTTGAGATCTTAATCACTAGTTTTATTTTTAAATTAGGCTGCCTTAGAGCTGAACCATTAGACACAACATTACACAATATTAGATAACATTGAACACAAAACATTAAAATAGGAAAACATTGAAATAGGGGCCATCAGGGCACCCTATTGAAGCGAATTGGATAGGGAGAGTTGGAATTCCAATTCCTTGTTGTTAACAATTTGTGGATTAAGAGGGCATCCTCATGTTTGATAGCTCGCATTGTTTACCAACTGTTCAATCGTATTTCTGGATAATCCAGTGAATACGAAGAGGTTATGTTGCTTATCGATCCATCCAATCCTTTTCTGGCCTTTCATGAAATGGCATGATGAGGACAAACATTGGGTACTAAAGCTTGATAAAGTCAAGCATAGCGGAACCATTGCTATCGGACTAAGTGTCCCTGCTACAATGAGTGGTAGTACATATCTGTACATTTCTGGTACATTTCATTGAGAGAAACCCAGTGCATTAAAAACAGACTCAAAATCACACATTTTAAAACTTTCATATTCTTTCAAATGAATTAATGATTTCGTTACAAATTTTTCTTCTTTTGAAATATGTGGTGAAAGTGAGTTTTAACGAGATGTATAGAATAATTGATTTTGAACTAATTCAGCCTAACGATCCACTCGATCCAATGATCTTTTCGACTCAATGGTGTGGTTCACTTAATAGTCCATCGGCCTAATGTCGTTCGGCCTAATGGTATCTGGTAAAATAATGCATCACCCTTGGATACGACTTCTTGTAAAGCTATGTTCCATACTCCTTCTACTTTGACACTAATCTCGTCGATCAGAAATCAAACAGGTTTGAAAAGGGAAGGTTAGGCTTGCTCCGAGCGAGTTAACATTTCTAAACTGTGTACATTTTCTAGGTCACAAGTAATTGACTCGTAAAAATGCGGTGTAGGTTTTTTTTTTTTTTTTTTTTTTACTTCCCACTCCCCCAATTCCCTTTTTTTTCTCTCCTTTTTTTTTGGGTCTATAAAAAACACAACTTCAACCTTTTTTCTTCTCTAAATACTCACTTAATCAATCTACTGGTAAAATAATCAACACAGATCATCCCTTTTTAAATAAATGGAAGGAACAATAGCTGTTAATCATTCTAGTAGCTTGTCTCTTACAATGTAGCTCAATTAACTGCTCAGCAGGTAACATGGTTGTTTCTAGTATGTGAATTTAGACACAAAAATCATGACTACTATGTCACACTACACAATATCGGTACTGGATAGCCGAGCAGAAATTTTATAGTTTTTGGCTAAGGAAGTACCAGCACGTCGGACCAAAGCTCGTTCACCGGCTTAATGATTCGCCCCAAAAACGAAACTTAACGAACACGCTCTTATATATTCTCGAATCAATCAAAACGAAAACAAAGACTACCGGAAAGCTTAAGAATGTATTGCAAGGTGCAAGCTGCAAGATGTTCTTCAGAGCGGCGGTTAGCGGTTCTACAACTGTGGATCAATTTCAAATCGCTAGTTTCATATTGTTTGTTGACAATATTTAGTTGCTGACTGAGCAGCGGTTTGATCTGGCCAAAAGAATATAACTTTCATAAATAATCAATAACTTTTTCGGCTGACGTTCAACTGAAAAACAGCAGTCTTCAACAAAGTTGTAGCTGAAAAAAATTACAATAAGAATATTTATAAATCCTTTTATCAGGATGATTTTGGAAAGAGCTAGTAAACAGTGAATAAATAGTTTGCTTTCCTCAGAGTAACTGTGAAGTGTTAGATCCTCATCAAATATGCTCAAATTTTAAAAAACTGTTCAGGACGTGATTTAAAATTGCTTTAGCAAAGAGTGTCGAAAATGTCAAATTTTTTATTTGTTTAATAAAGAACGTACTCCGTCAATAGTGTCCTTAAACGGGAATTTTCCCTCTATTAACCTTTATGTGATCGACAGGGTACCCGGGTACCTTTTCATGTTTTACATTACGAAATTTCATAGTTTATTTTAGAACAGGAAGCTGAAATTCAATGACATTTTAATAAAAGTTGGAAGGCAACTTTTTGCATAAAAAACATTTCTTATAGTAGCAAGGGGGCCGAAGGGGGGACTTCGGTTTTTTTACCCCTTAAGTGATCGACAGGGTACCCATGTACCCACCAAATTCAAATGATTATAACTCTGGCAATTATTGACCGATTTCATATTTTTTAGCACCGTTAAATTCAAAAACTCATTTGCTTGAAAAACATTATCAGCAATGACCATTTGAATTCATCTGGTTCCTGTAAATCCGGGTTTCCGGGGCTGTGTTTCGGTACGGAGACACAATTTCGGAACATCTATTGAATTTCCAGAATGGATTTCAAAATCTTTGGAACAATTCCTAGAAACTATTTCTACTCTATTGTGGGCTACATGCCAACTTGTTCCTGGAACATGCATTCTGTAACAGGTTCCTGTGGGGCCTAGAATGGCCATGAACATATTTAGAAGGAAACTCTAGCAATATGGGTATCACAATTTGTGAAATTTAACCAGAAAGCTATTTCTCAATCTTTTGTGGCCATCTGATGATTTGTCAACGGACTTGTCATTCCGGAACAGGTTCCCTTGGGGCCTTGTGTGGCCATGAACATTTGCAGAATGAATCCCTGGCAATGTGGGTATCAAAATTCAGGAAATATTTTCAGTAGGATATTTCTCAACGCTTTGTGGCTAGTTTTGTTCGTGTCCCCTCGAGGTCTCACAGGAACCAGGAATGATCGTTCCGAGGACAAATTATCAGATGGCCACAAAACGTTGAGAAATAGCTTTCTGGTTAAATTTCATGAATTTTAATACCCATACTGCCAGGATTTCCTTCTGAACATGAAAATGGCAAGTTGAGGCCCCACGGGTACCTGTTCCGGAAAGATAGGTCCGAGGACAAATCATCAGATGGCCACAAAACGTTGAGAAATATCCTACTGGAGAAAATTCATGAATTTTTAAAACCCATATTGCCCGGGTTTCCTTCTAGTTATGTTCATGGCCACTCTAGGCCCCACGGGAACCTGTTACAGAATGGTCTTCAATGGATGGCCTACAAATAGTTTCTAGGAATTTGATTTTGACATCCATTCCCGGAAATTCAATACATGTTTCCAAACAGTGTCTCCGTATCGGAACACAGCCCCGGAAATCCAGATATCCAAGAACCAGATGAATTCAAATCGTCATTGCTGATAAAGTTCTGAAAGCGAATGAGTTTTTGAACCTAACGGTGCCAAAAAAATTGAAATCGGTCAATAATAGCCAGAGTTAGAAAAATTTGAATTTGGTGGGTACCCGGGTACCCTGTCGATCACTTAAAGGTGTTTTTTTTTTGTCGAACACATAAGGGTTAAAGGGAGACGTCCCAAATTCCTTTGTCATATAGCACCAGCTCGCAATGTTAGAAGCAAAAATCACAGCAACAAAGCAACAAAAAGCCACGGTGTTATTATTTAAGCTTTGCTGCACTGCATTTTGCTTGAAATAACAATAGTAGAAGCAACGGCATAGTGTATATTACAATTTGTGACATGTAAAATGTGAAATGAGGGCTTCATTGAATTTTCCAAAGTTCACAGTTAAAAATGATGAATTTGAAATGCGGCGTAGTTCAAATTTGATTTGCGTCAAGAAAAGTAAACCAAAACTTTCATGTAAATTTGAGTGCCCCAAAACAGAAACAGGTGCAACTCGACAAAAGCGGTGTTTGATTGAATTGATTGTCTCGTCTCATTTGACTGATTCTTATGTCTAACAAGCCGCTTGCATGTGTTGGTCTTAGGGCTCCAACATTTGCAAGGCTGTTTGGTAGTGTGTTTGGTACATCAGTCGAAATAAGTTGCTGCAACCTGTTCACGACTGAATAAAGTTATCGAGCAGTTATTTCTACCGCTTTACAACAAGAGTCATTATTACACAACTAGTAACATATTTTCAGGAGTAGCCCTAGTAACGCACTTGTTGCAAACTGGTTTAAATTACTGTGGAGTAATTGATTTGAGTCACAATCAAGTTGCTGTAACTAATGTTGATTGATCTGGATTGCCAAATGTTTGCTAAAAAAAATAGGCTTCTGTATTGTTTTGTGGCCTTGAAGTCGATCAGAAAACCACGCTTGGTGACTTTTGTTATTTATTAGTTTTTTTTAAATCCTCAAAAAATCACTCAGTTCAAACAACTTTAACATTGGGTAGCTATACTCTGATGTCCACGTTAGACTCTTTTTCGTTTTTTCATCATGCCATTTGGCATCTACACCGTGAAAATGTGTAGAAACCGGTGATCCTGAATGACGGCAATACTGACGCCGGCCCCGCCCAAATGTAGGCCAAATAAGGAAAGGACTGACATTTGTTGACGTGACACTCGCTTTTTTGGAATCCGAGGAACTCTCTGCACGTCTCACTGAGATACTTGGGATGTTGGATAAATGGTTTGGGTTGATAACAGAGTTTGTTTTGGTAAATGATACGTTGAATCTCTGTTTATCTTTGTTTTCATATTGTTCTCCATTTAATCGATTTATTTATACTATGTCAGGTATCTTCATCTTCTCTCTTCTTCTTCTTCTTCTTCTTTAGCATTGCAAGCTAATTAATTTTCACAAATTAGCTTATTGCTTGCTGTAAACTTAGTGTTCTAAATGTACTTCCACAGTTATTAATTGAGAGCTTTCGATGCCAAGTACCATTTTTGCATTAGTATGAATGTGTGGCAAGTACAACCATACCCTATGCCCAGGGAGTCGAAAAATTTTCCTTTTACGAAAAATTCCTAGACCAGACCGGGAATCGAACCCAGCCATCTCCAGCATGATGTTGCTTTATAGGTATCTTCATCACTGCGACCAATTTTTAGATCAATTGTGACACATCCCTCTTTTTTTGCAGAAGATATTTTTGCTAGAAGTGATCGCCAATGTTTGACTAAAAGCATTGTCCCAGGACAGTGTGACATATCGTATAAAGTGCACTACCGTACTGGGGTTTGTTCTCCAGATCTCAAAGGATTCTTTGCTGAAGTAGCCCTTTGCTGAAGAAATTAAATCTATTGTTGAAACTTTCCAGGCAGGCATAACAAGTGTTCCGAGTCTTCTTTATCCATGTCACAAAACCGACATGAATCATCTTGAACTTTTCCTATCAGCTTCAAGTGAGAAATGCTCGGACAGTGGATACTTATAAAACCTGTATATATGGTCAGAACTATATCTATAACTATTTATATGTACAAATTGTCTTGATAACGACAAAACAACTTTTGGAGTCAATGAACACATTCCCAAACATGCTTGGAAGTGCATGTTGCTGACTTCAAAACATTAAGAGCTGCTTGACTGTCCGACATAATGCTTATATTTGAATATTTGAAGTTTCTGCGTAAGCAAAAAACAGAAAATACCAGAATTACTCGCATTTCAGCTTGGAATACAGTTGGCCACTTCTCTATAAATTAAAATAAAAAACTGATATCAAATAAGTAACAAGTTTTGTTATCTTAGATATCATTTGAACTCACCTCTTATCGCAAAACAAATTTTGTTATCAACAATAACTAATTTGGTATAATCTGTTATCAAATTTTGAAGATTTTGACGTCCGTACTGAATACAACCAGCATGCATACGAATTCTGAATATTATTACCAGCATGTCATGGGTATGAAATTTAATTTTTCATCAGAAGCATTATTTCAGCTAATAGCGTATGAATTTGATATCATGTTGACAACATAATTTAAAATTATCTCAGATAATTTGATCATATCGCAAAATTTGTTACCAAAACGATTTAGTGATATTAAAACGAGATTAATGTTGTTATATCCAACGAATATTGATTTGTTATATCTTTTGTTTTTTTTTTGGCTGTTTATTCAGCCTGAATGAAAATATTTAGTGACAAACAGTGATAATCAGATATTAGAACTTGTTATCACTTTGGTATAAAACGGTTGCTCGGGTTACCCATTGGAATTAACATGGCAATCTCTGGGCCAGTTGAACTTGCTGTCACTTGTTCAAGCATGTTTGAACCATCTGTATAGAAAACAACCGATCCTTGACGGAGGTTTGGACCACCTCTTTCCCACGAATCACGTCCAGCATCGATAACTTGATATGAAAAGTCAAAGTTATTTTTTTCTATCCATTCTTCGTTGCTTTTAACTAAAGGATTAAGTCTACTAATTTTTAGAATCCTCAGGTGTCCTATTATTTAGATTAGCTTCTAATAGGTACACAGAGGTTATGATCCTTAGAGCACTATTTTCAACTTCTAATGTATGTATTGATGCAATGGTTGCATGAAAAGCAAGGCATCTAGTGCCTTTGTTGGTGTTGTTCTCTTTGCATAATTGAACTAGTTTTTTGTTTTTTTTTGTTTAATATTTTCTTACCTTCTCTGTACAAACGTTTTAATTTAATCGGTTTAAGGATGACGCACAAATGCATAATTCAATATAAGTACCGATTTAAACCAATAATAAAGATGCCATTGGGATCATTCAAAAAGTATGATCATGGCTTACTTCATCGGTAAAACAAGATTTTTTACTAAGCTTAATAGCCACATTCAACCGATTTAAACTAACGGTAAGGATGCTCTTGGGGCCACTAACAAAGTGTGACAGTAGATTTTCATTGAAAAGACAAGGATTTTTTTTCAATTACGCTTGTGAGCCAATTTGGACCGGTTTAAGTGAAAAGTAAGGGTGCTGCTGGAAATTTTCACAACATGTGATGTAGGATGCTCATTCGAAGGGTTATTGAAAAACGTCGGTGTGCTGACTTCGATCAATTAAATTTTTGTTTAAAGTTGGTTGTTAAACGTTGGTTGGGTGCCGATTTGAACCGTTTTTTTTTTTCAATAGTAGTGGAGTCTGGTTGGAAACATTTTCATGCTCAGTAGTGGAGATGTCTGGGGAGACAAATAAGTTTAAATAACGCTCAAGAGCCGACTTGGACCCATTTTTACAGATGTACAGATATGAAGAACATGACATGTATGACGGACATAAAGATTATGAAACAGGGGTTATCTTCAAGTCAATATTTTTTATCATTTGCATAAATCACAGGTTTAGAAAATGCGAAACCAATTCAATAATGAAGAGGACTTAAGTTGCACATTCATCCTCAAATGTTACATAATCCAAAGTTTTTGGATGATACGTTCATGACGCGACGTAAAAACCTGTAAGTGGGACTCTTTCTACACAACAGGATGGTTTTGATAATAATAGGTTCACGGTTAAAAGTTCACGGGTATACACTTTATGTCGCTTAAGGTAACAATTGTAACAATTATACTGAGATTTACGTGAATTTTTCAAAGGCTTTTGACATACTTTCTACTACCAAAAAGTCTTGTAATTATAGGTTCCCTTAGATCGACATAGGCAAGCGTTCTTGTGAACTTTAGAATATATTAAAATAGACAAGAAATCATTTCGACCCAATGTATCTCTTGTCGAGTTGCGTATGCTTCGGTTTTGGATGCCAGAATTTAACATTAAATGTTTGTTCACGTTCCTCGATTTCTATCATAGAAGAATTAGGTACCTTGTTATCATATTAAGCAATAATAAGTGAAAGTAAGTGTGTCCGCCAGCTCACCACATTATCCCACTCGACCGACCCGCCAACCAGAGCGAAGTTGACCAGATAGTCGCTCAATCCTTGCACCGCCCCCGCCAGCAAGATCAACGAAGGGAAGCTCTCGTCCAGCAGTTGACCCTCGGCAAAACTCATCATGGTATCCAAAATCCAGCGCTGATGCGTATCGCTCACGTATTCCGGAAATTCCTTGGCCGTCAGTTCGAGCAGCTCGAAAGGACTCTGCTGGAAGCGGCTGGTTAGCTTTTGCTGATTGAACACGCTCACCATGTCGCCCAGCAGCTGCGTCGAAGTAAACCAATAGTTCCTGGGTGACGGCTGTGGCCAGTACGCGCTCCCGGGCATTTACCGACGACGATTGCACATAATCGCAAACGATCTTTTCCGATTATCGATCCGGAAGCTTTGGTGAGATGAGTTTTCTAGGGTATCAAGATTCTGGTTCGGCAGAATTGATGGATTTTGGTCGATGACCAAATCCAAGATGGTCAGGATGCATTTCTTGGCCTTTGAAACATGCTGCAAATCGATGTATCCTTTTAGAAGGAAATGTTGGTGGTCATTTGCTGAACTCCATAGCTATTACCGGCTTTTTGTTTAAACAGATTGCACAATTTTCACTGAATTCTGAAGGAATAATCACTGTTTTTCTCTGTGCAACTTTAATTTTCTTTGATCTGAAATCACCGCAAAAAAAAAATCAGACAGAAAAATTCAACATGAGACATGTTGAACGGCACAGCCTACTCAGCGGTATACAACCTGTATTCACTTGTATTTGAAATCTCGTTCTGGTTTTGTCGAAGTTCACGGCCATGCATCAATACGCTTTGAAATTCAATCAGGCGTATCCAGGGTAGTCGTTTGGGAACACTTCTTGATATCATTCATCAACGATATATGTGTGATTGAGTCTACAAAATGACCTGCCGATGAGCAGAAAATACTCAGAAATGTGCTAAAGAATTATACCAAGCTTTCACATAACGAACCAGAGCAATGGAACTGTGAGCCTGGGCCATGAGTTGATAATTAGTAGGCTGGTAGCTATCTTCCTGGAATTTGGTTGTCATCAATGTATAGCAATTGATGTCCGCCGGCATTTGGCAGAAGCTTGCCAAACACAGTCCAGATAAATAATGCAAGGCAAACGAAAAGTCTTTGATCCCGGTCCATGACATGATGGCTGCGTTATCGAAAAGCTGGCTCCCTGTCTTTCAAATGCGAGCGATGGAAACCAATCGATGATCATCGGTGATCGGTACTCGACTTCGGAGAAAAATCCAGCGAAATTGGAATCGAAAAGAAGAGTAATCATATCGAGACTGGTCATATGTCACCAGCACTCAACCCGTCCATCCGAAATCTGTCAATTTTCTGACGAATCGCGTGATTCCTGTTCCGTTTACCCGTTGCGCTCTAGGAGATGGCAAGACGCGACAAGTAAATAATGTTTCTGACGCAAGCAGACTGAACCGATCCGCATTTCGTTGCTCGTCGGCATCGGTTAAGCACCTTGATGACTGTCCGAAAAATTGGACTGAATGACTTGCAACACCGCCGCGGTGTGGCCGTTCCGTTCGGCATTGGTGGTTACCAACCGGGTGCGGGCTCTGATTTAATGGGTCGGATGAGTCTGGGGAAAATATTTTTCGGGGTGGATTTGAGTTTTTCCGTTTTCAGCCACACACATGGACGATGACGATGACGATGAGCGACGGGATAGGGAGGAGGTGTGGTCACATGATGAGCCGTGCCACACTCACATGGACAGTTGCATGTCGGAAGCACTTAGACGAAATGTCCCTCATAATAAGCGGAGCGAATCTTCATGTCATAGGTGCATTTATGCTAATGGTCATGTTTTAATACAGTTAATGTTTGTTAAACATAGTGAAAACATGGTTCGGCCGGGCAGGTCCTCTGGCTGGTCAGCAGACGGTAAATAAATCATCTCACTACCCATGCACTTACTCACAGCCAGTTTTAAAGTCGGCCACGAGGCAGGTGGGTAAAGATGTTTCATTTTTTGAGGAACATTATTCGGCGACGGGAAGTGCAGGTCACATTATACACTTGTCGGTTTTGAAAACTCCGTCATAAAAATTGAATTTATGATATCGCGTGTTTCACACTAATTAGGGCAGTATCGCTCAATGGCTGCGTTGCTACAGGGAAGACCTGTCCCGCCGATCATGATGATGATGATGATGAGCAACCATGAAGCAGCATTGATGGGATCAGTCAATGCGTTGATAGCAGGAAACTGGTGTCACTTTTATGTGGATGTGTCGCGTGTTGGTTTAAAGTTTTATTAATAGGCCTTTATGGCTGATGTGGTGAACTTTGCGCACGATGAAGCTACAGAGATATGGCTTTATGGTTGAGCTCAAATAAACTTAATAATAAACTTTTCTTATGCGTGGAAGGAAGCTATAAAACTGTACATTGGGGTTTATTTAAGTACAGAAAGTGAGACGAAGCTCATATTTAAAGCAAAGAAAATTCAGTAATTAATTAGTATCTGAGATAAGTGAGTCAAAGCCAATAATCGATGCAAACGAAATTGACGAACAACTGGAATTGATATACTCTTTGTATTTTCTGGGGAGTCCTTCATTGCCATTTGTTCATTGATTAAAACATTCAAATGAAACCTTCACCCACCAATTCAAAAGCTTGTTCTGGAAAACTTTCGCATGTAATTAAATGTTTAAAGACATTTCACTCCGATGACCTCTGTTAATTTGATTGATTCATCTTGCAAATTACCGTGTATTCACGGTAGCTCATTCCGGAGGCCACACCACACCTCCCCAACGACCGTCAACAGATTTACACGGAATCAAATCCACCTTCAATGTTAAATGCTTCATGGCGTTTCTTCTTCCTAAAGATCCATCGCCACTTTTCAGCAACAAGAGCATTCGACAGATTCAAACACGATAATTATCGTCATTTTCATCGCCATCAGCACCAGCATCATCATCATCTTCATCATCAAAGGTGCGAAATAAAGTCGAAAAGGCATTCATTGACAGAGATAGGAAAAAATGGCTCCAAAACATCCATGCGCCATTTGGAGCCGGCCCCAGTCGGAAGTTTCCATTCCAAAGACTTTCCGAGAGGGTGAAATAGGTTTTTAAGTGTGCTGAAAATTAATTAATTTCCAGTCGTCGTCGTCGTCGCGATCAACACCGTCGTCACCAACCCCCTTCATCCGAAGGGGCAACGACGGTTTCGCATCAGTCCGTCATTATTCTTTCTCAAAAAGTGCCTTTCAATGCCTTGAAGGGGGCCCGATGGTGGGTGGGGCTGGAAAACTCTTTTAACCTACCCCGCAGTACAGCGGCAGCCGCGAAGAGACAAAAACTTTTAATTATTTATCTATTTTTTTTTTTTGTCCGGGCGTGTACGCGCTCACGAGTGCTCAAACATACACATCGGGGTGTTTAAAAGATAATTAGGGCAAGTTTTCATCGCGCCACAACGTCCCGAACTTCTTTGAAGGGGGAGCGTCTTTTGAAATATTGAGGCGCCGCCGACGACGTCGGCTCTGGCTCCGGACTTTGATTGAGCAATTTTTAAAACCATTTGTCACGGATGATGGGTTCGGTGCTTTCGGATGGGGATGCGGATGGGGTCGCTCAGGGCACCGAATATCCTAAAGCTGTCAAGTAATGGTGAGTTTGATTGATAGCGACTGATTAGTAGGTATTTGTTGGGAATAATACCGTGAAGAGATTTGATTAGAATTTGCCTTAGCTAGGGCTAGTGGGGGGAAATGGCAGTGGGTAAGAAGCGGAGGTCTTTTGCACAATGTTTGATATTACTTATGCTGGTCCAATGTTCCCGTAGGACAGCACCCTAGTAGCACACTTGTTGTAAGCCGGTAAAAGTTACTGCTTTGTGACTCAAAAAAGTCACAATCAAGTTGCTGTAATCATTTGTAACCGCTGTGTGCTGCTTGGGCACAGACTCCTTGATATTTCAAGCAGAATACACTCTGAATCATAACAATCATAAATATGGTTTAGAATTCCCAAAGTTTTGAAACAAGACTGTAAGATAGTTATGGCGCTTACGGTAGATCGACTTTACGTTGTGCTTCTACTGTTTAATCTCCATCTCCGATATCGGAGAGTTGTTGGAGGGCTCTTGTCATCAGAATGGTGCTAAGCCGTACGTCACTGTCAGTAGCTCATACATCTGGATGACGGTGTCCTTCGAAAATGGAAACAGAATTAGAAGCAGAGCTAAATCTTCCTTGTAACATAGAACCTGCCTGTGATTATTTCGACGGAGGCCACGGGGTAGGTTAAAAACCGAAGAACAATAGAGATGACTACCGTTCCCACACATAGTGCTTCGTTGAAAGAGAAACCGATGGAAGCACGAGCCGAACCGTCGAAGACCACTCTAATCTTGTTGATCGAACTTCCCTTCTGAATCACCGTTTTTTTTTACCTTTGAGTGGATCAATCGTAGCGTAAGCTGGCTGATGTAATTCACCGAAATGGATTCCAGAACTTGCATTCGACGCTGGAGAGCTTCGATCAGACAGTCGTTACATGGATAGTTGTTTGTGGACGCGGGATCTTTCCAGGCGGTGAATGTGTCGTCGGGAAGCTTTGTAAACAAGACATGTTCTAGTACGCTGCTCCAAGAATCTGTCGGTTCTCCAAGCAGCCCTGGTATATTTGCATGCTGCTGAAATTCATCCACCAGCACGTGTAATAATGCAGCCATTTCTTTTTTCGCCAATTAAATGTAGAATAAGAACCTGAAGAGGACACTTTTTCAAAAGGTAGTCGTTAGCGTACCTGCCAGCCAAAGTTTGCTATGCTAGGTCAGAAAGTCAGTCGCAGAACTGAACGCAAAAGAGTCTATCAACTGCACATCCTCACTTTTCAGAGCTACCCTCAGGAAATGGAATTTTTGTATCACGACGCTTCCGGATTCAGGATTAAGGCGAGAAACGTTTCGTGAAACTCTAGGCACTGAATATGATCCCCGTTTGACTCAGAAAGCAAAATTGTAGCAAGGTTCAAGGCGAACAAGATTCAGGGATCCGAGCTTGTTGAATAACAACAGGAAATCGGGCGATTCAATCGGCCTTTTTTGAAAGGGCCGAGGCTCAAAGTCGACACACACACCAGCATTAAATACCTTCTTCCGTGCCTTCTATGCCCTAATAAATTTCGTATGGTTATTTTTCTTAACGACCTATTTGGGGTATCATCCAAACCTTTAAAGCAATGGTTGCAGGATTTGTGATATCGTTCGTTTAAGGTAATTTTTGATCAGGGTGTCCTCAAGCTACAACTGCACCTGTCATCCACATTTCATCAAGGTACTGAAGATTTCGTTGTTCGTCGTAGGTGAACAGAAATGCTTCTGCCCAAGCCAATGCGGCTAGCGTCGTCATCCTTTGGGATAGCAAAATCACTTTCTGCTGCTCTAGCGACATGCTGTAGAGGGAAATGGCTTTCGATTCTCTATGAACAGCGAAATTGGTCTGTCGAAAAAAGACCTCGATAGACCCGGAGAGTACAGCGATAAATACTTGGAATGGTGCTCAACAGTTCCAAGGCAGGTCCAATGCCTTGTATTTAGTAAAAACAGCAGCCCGGCAAGTGTCAAATATCCGGATAATCGCAGGCATGTGCGATGACGGCAGTGCCAAATAGAAGCCACCACCAGGCTACAATGGCGGAATGGCGTAACTAAAGGTGGCAGCTTCTATTCTACCACAGTGGCATTGGATAGCTGAATAGCGTTGTTGAAAGACCAGATTTCATAATTGTTAGCAAAAATGGCAGTGCCCAGTGGATCGTCCGTGTGATTTGAATGGATCCTTGTTACGACACCGCAATGTAAAATGACGCTCTCCGTTGATCGTTTCTATGTTGTTCTTTTACTTTTTAATTTCCGTCTCCCAAGCAAAGTTTTATTGCGCAAAGGTTGATAGTTTTATTTGGACTGAAGATGATGATGATGTCGACGGCACGGTCGGTTACGCTGTCTCGTTTTTTGGGTCATAAAGTCACCATCCGAATCAACGTGGCTGCCAGAACGATAAGATCTTGCCTAACATGTGCCCGCTAGCACCAGCTAGGTAGTGAAAGGGCAAAAATCGCACTCCATGCTACCAAAACCAAAGTTGTCACAACACATAGTTTTCAACACGATTTGCATTTTCAAATTTGTTCAAAGCCATGGCTCGAGTAGAAGATTTTCTCATAATCCAAAGCGAGGCACAACTTGTTTGAGCATCATTCGATGACATTTAATTGAATTCCTTAAATAGTTTGCTTAGGATCTTGATAGGAAATTAATTGATTTGACGCAATTTTTGGTATATATTTTCGAAGTAGGTACCTCGAAAAAGCTGTGCTGTTAATTTTTCATAGTTGATTTTAACTTAGTTCGTTTATTTGTAAGGCTCAGAGGTGTGTGACACTTTGCGGGGCCGATATTCAATTTTGTTTTCTACAATGATTTGCTTTATGGGGTTAAAATGTGGGGCACCAAATACTCGTGGCTGGCTCGAGGTTTATGGGCTTTCTTCATTACCCTCCGAAAAGTTCTGAAATATATTTGATATGCTTCATTGAGAAGATTAGCTACGAATTTGAAGAAATTTTGGATTGTATAAAATCAGAATTTCGAGTAGGATTTGACCAAAAGTCGGTTTTCGGTTCACTTGGAGAGACATCTCAACCCGGTAACTCTAGGATCGAACCATGCCCGATCGTGGATTGCGGCTAATTGATCAATTTTCGAATCAAATTCGATGTACGTTCGGATGGAAGCTTTCCCTTTTCTTTCGAACAGTTTGTCGACTGAAAAATTGCAGCATTGAGAAGGTTAGCTACAAATTTGAAGAAATTTTGATTCGCATAAAATCAGAATTTCGAGTGGGATTTGACCAAAAGTCTAAGGTAGATTCGCTCACAATACAAGATTAATTCAAAATGCTCATTAAGATGCACACACATATCTTCATGATTCAGAATTCCAAAAAGAATTTGTGCAGAGCCCAGAGAAATATTAGGATTCTTCTAAATTCGAAATAAAGAATTCTCATTTGCCTAATCAAGCAATACTGTTTATTGTTCGGAATTTTAAGCAAAATTTGAAAAACATCTGTGGATGATTCAAATGGAATCACAAGAAGGACAGGAAATCTCGAGTATGATTAGATTATAATCCTCTGTTAGTTACAATCAATTTTCTTTACACTAAAGAAAAATCACTGGCAATACCAAAGAGATATTTTTAAGCATTATACACATTAAATTATAGTAAGATTCACTACACACTTACTGTAATAATTCTTGTTCAGAATCTGCAGCAAGGTTTGGAAGCCATCTGAGGATAAATTTGTTAGCATCGCAAGCAGGATGATATCTCCAACGGAATCTCAGAACATAATGGCCAAATATGCCCAGAATTATTAAAAAAAAAAATACTCAGTATCCTGATAGGGTAGATTGGCCATTTGGCAATTTTTGGTAAGATTCTCTAAAATTCTAGCCAGTATTTGCATGTGTGATTGTGATTTCAACCGTAAGACTTTATATGATACTGAAGATTGAAAGGGCGTCAACTGCTGGTTCTTATTTTTCATATAATAGGGGGTTTCAAACCATTAAGACGTGGTTGGGTAGCTCAGTGATTACCAGTTCTGCTTACTGAACAGATGGTTGGGAGTTCAATCCCAAGCCCGTTCCCTTCCTTGGCATTTGTCACTCGCTTCTTTCTAACACCACTAGATTTTACCACAGTGCATCCATGATATAAAAATAATCTGCCGCACTAACACAAAACTATCCTTCCTTTCACAATTGTGGAGACGCAGAGGTAAACACGGTCTCTAACTATGCTTGTAAAACGAATCATCCTTCGCCCCTTCCCGGAGACCGTGAGGACGTGGCCGGCGCCGGTACTGATCTATAAATAGAATGACTTAGTGAACTTGTACATTGAAGATGTAAAGCTGGTTCTGTTCAGTAACGGAGTAGCAACTACGAAATGTGCGGTGTTTTTTTTAAATAACATTTTTCTAGGGCAAAAGAAAGTCTTTTCAATCCTTCATTGCGACCCATGATTTTTCGAAGGAAAAATGTCTCAAGTAGATCTATAGCTAAAGCCTATGATTTGCATCAATTCAGTTGTTCATTGGAACCAAAGTGGTAATGCATGTTATTTCGGACTAAATGAACCCGTATCGAAAATACTATCATCATTGTTAGAGTTTTAGGTACCATTCAAATAACACGTTGGCCTTCTTCGACATAACCGGAAAACAAAATATCAAAGCAAAAATCTCACACTACTCGCCTTTGAGCCCTGAGTTTGTGAGCGTAAGCACTCCTCTAAGATGAGCGGAAAACGTCCTGGGGGCTACCTCCCTACAGTTTGGAAGTGCTTGATTGAAACTAATTCCAAATCGAATATGCATGAGCTTATCAGTTTCAGTCATTCAATTCGTATAGGCCCCAAGCCGCAACGTTTACCGCATGCCTTCCGGAGTCCCTCCCCGGGCTCACCCCAGCCCGGAAGTGTCAGGAAACGAGCGCTAATCAGTTTTGCAAAGAAATACGCCACCACGTGGTTCACCGGAGCAGCCAACCCACCGGCGGCGGCTTAGTAATATTTGGAATATCTGCAACCGGGGCTCAGAATGGGTTTGGAAGGGGCCTCAACTTTTCCCGCAGAAAAGTGGGAAAAAGTTCTCCTTTGCTGTGAGAGCCGTTTCGATCCTCCCGAATGAAGCAGATGGCTCATGTCTCTGGCTTTTAATTTCCAATTAAAAACTCAAAGTTGAAAGTTGTACGACGGTTTTTCCTGTCGCTCGTTGGAACAGTTTTACGCCTTCAATGATGGCTCCAACTAGCTAGGGGTGCATCAATGGCACATTCACCTACTCGGTTCGATACGGAAATTCACCAATTGAAGCATCCCTCGTGGTTGAGCCTGAAGCAAATTGAGAAAACGCAGCCCGTTAAAATCACTGACAGGTGGTGGAAAACGAGTTGAATTTTCCACGTATGTTCCAGTAGCTAGAAAAAAGGAACTCGTTTTTTGAAAAGAAAGTCTTAATAGAGATGTCACACCGGCATGTTTGAGATTGGCTACATAGCGTGTGTCATTCGCCTCTGACAACTTCTAATCGGGAAGCAAGAACCGAACCGAACTAAAACCACCACACAATTGATGCCTTCCAGCCGTGCACTCGCGCTAAGCTGACTCACGGATCAGAAATATTAAAAACTACGAACAGCACGGGTTCGGCAATCGAAAGTGAATTCTTGGCCCTAGACGGCAGACTCGCGCGTGCTCGAATCGACGACGGCTCCATTCTCGTACGCTTGCACTACGTTTCAACGTTGAGCAGAGTGAGGTGAGAGGTGACTAATGGAAAATATGAAGTCACACACTGAGAGGCAAACAGCTGTTTCGATCGAGCGTCGTACCCCTAATAAGTTGTGCAAGCGATCGTTCGCACCCGACAGGGGGAATGGAACCGGTCCTAATAGTAGGTAAATCTTATATTGCTACAACGTCTACTACTACTACTGAGTTAGTTGGGATCGGTTTTCGGTTCACTTGGAGAGACACCTCGACCCGGTAACCCTAGGATCGAACCGTGCCCGGTCGTGGATTGTGGCTAATCTGCCCACCCCTCCCACCTCTTAACAGCAGCACCAACAGCGGCCTCAATCAATTTTCGAATCAAATTCGATACACGTTCGGATGGAAACTTCCCCTTTCCACCGACTGCCCTCTTTTCTTTCGAACAGTTTGTCGACTGAATTATGCGCGCACCTCACTGTAGGTATCAAATACACTCGTCGCAATGAATGGGTTCCGCGGCGCGGAGATCGATGTCAATAAATAAAATTGAAAAATTGGTACCGGGAACGCCTCTCCCCTCGGGGTGGTTGCCACTCTGTTCTTGTCCTCCGGCATAATTGCGTGCGGTTTGCAGTGGCAACGTTTGAACTTTGAACGCTGCTGTCAGAGGTGGTGGATCGGTCGTCAGTTGGATTCGGATTGGGAAGTGGGAGAACGATAGATGGGCTGGGAGTAGGTTTGTTTTCGTTCAGTGAGGATGCAGAAGTGTCGCGTAAAACACGATCGCATCGATGTTGATTGTTTTTCATCACCGATAACGTACCGTAAAACGAGGTAACATTGATCACTGTTTTCACATATTTCTTAAAGATTTCATCTTCTTCAAGATTTCTTCCCATGTTTTGTTTTGTAGCTCTCAAATCTCTATCAATCTGCATGACGTTTTGTTCTGTTGAGTGTTTTGTTTATTCATATGACTATTTTAAAATAAAAAAATTGAGCACGAGAATATGAGATCGTACTGATCAACACCTTAGGTGAATTTTGAGAAAAGGTTCTGAATACATTTGAATACCTTCAATTTATAAGAAAGTACAGTTAATTCGAAATCTCTGAACATTTCCATTGATTCATATTAATTTTTGAGGAATGAGAACATTTAATTGAGCACGTTCAAATCATTCAGTTTATTAAAACTACATCTTTTGTGGATAACGCGATCACCAAAGCATCTCACATTTAATAAGTTGCTTCTTGTTGAAGCTCTGCTGTCAACCTGATTTGCTTGCTTGGTGTTTCAATTGTTTGATATTAGAAGTTGAAGAAAACGATGATTAAGTGAATCGATCTACAGTGATAGGCGTTGTTCTCGAGCTTGGTCGAAATTGATTTGTGAAAAATTTCAAATTAATAGAACCAACAAATTTAAAGAACTAATTCGTCGACTTTTTTTAGTAATAACAGCTTGATAATTAAGTTTCGTACTTTAAGGGCTTTAGGAAAAATTAAAAAAACAAAAACATAGGCATTGACTTAGTTGAGTCATTTTGAAGGTATTTTAACTGATTTGCAACATATTTGTTGCTAAGGCATAAAGAATGCTGCGATGAAAAGTATCAATTTTGCTCCACCAAGCAAAATTGATTTCAAATCAATTCCTGATCGTTTTCATAAAATTAAAGCTCTTTTGATTGTTCACTCCTGTTGCACTGGGCCTTTGAAAGTTATAAACAAATGACTTTGGTAGGCGCTCCCTTTTACCACACCTCATTTGGAATTTATAAAGTGGAGTTGAGCACAATATTTACTTTGACCAAGCCTTGTGGTGAAATTCGTACAATATAAAAAGAATCCAAGAGAAACTCGTAGGGAAATGGTTTTTTTTATCACTGAATCGTATTATTTGTTCATCAAAAAGAGCCATCGCTGTGTTTCTTGTACTTGAGAACTTCATATCCTCAGTTTTGAAACTAAGTTTAAACAGGAAACTTGCTGATCTACTTGGTGAGATCGTTCTTGTTTGCTTATTTCCCATTATCGTTTAATGAGTAGTGATCGTGTGTCGCTCGTGTAAGGCAGCCTTAATCTCAGTTCTGTCGTTAAAAATGAACATGTGAGATTTTTTCTTGTGATTTCCCCTTTAATCCTCTGGCACTTTGAACTTTAAAACTTTAGTTAATGGCATCATAAAAAAACAAAAGGGACATTATTCAATCAGCATACTCGACATGCTTCCAATGACCAAGCAATTATTTTTTTTTAAATAATCTCACTCTGTACATAAACCAGGGCCTCCATCTTAACGCCTCTGACTATCAAACTATTTGTGTTCCCTTCATATAGTTTGAAGGCCACGCGTCTTTTAAAAAAAATATATCAAATCGCTTCAATCTCCCGTGGTTGTATGGACTTGGCCAGGTGAGTGATTGAGAAATGATGATTTTTGAAGATTATTGCGGAGGAACATACAAGGAAATAATTCCGTCTCACTTGACTCGTGGCTCGTTATGTCTTTGATAAATTGTTCCTCATCGTGGTCAAGCTCACGGACATTTAATCGTCTACTAAGCTACAAGAAGCAAAATGATTTTTTGTCCTACTAGAAATAATAAGATCTTTTGTTTTCCGGCGACCATTCATTCTCCAAAAATCTTTCCGTCAAACTTTTCGCCTTTTTGATTTTATGTCCTATGACTCAACGCTCAACACTTGTTGCTTTTTATCAAAAAATCTTTTATTCTTGCTCTCAGCCACCTTACATCAACCTTTGATGGATGTTCCTGGATAAAACTTTCACAAACTTTTAAATTGTCCCGGAATTCAAATCTTTTCCAATTAAATGTGTTCAAAAAAGTGTTTTTTTTTTTAAAGTGATCAAGTGAAGTTGTGATTGAAATTTTCCTAGTTTTTCACATTGAAATAGTAAACCGTTTATCAAAACTATCCAAAAACTGACAAACTAGCATCTATGCTAATATTGACCTTAGAGATTTCTTGATGCTTTTTGTGTTTTCGAATAGGCAATCCAGACGATGGAATGTGCCTAAGTCCGGAAACGTAGCTTATTGTGGAAAAATGTGTGATTCTGCCAATACCTATATTCTGGAACAAACTAGATCGGATAGGCATCTGGAGAGAAAATCTGTTCATTTTGCTCAATATGATACATGAAAAAAGCCCGAGCAAGATTTCTGCTCCTGGTTAGTTACTTTTAAGGGAGAGGTGTGAGTAAGGTTTGGAGACATGCGGTCACTTCAATTCTTTACTCAAAGGCCAATGATTCGAAGAGGTTTTAAATGACAACTTGATGTCCGAGAAGGGAAACTAAAAGCATTCAAGTCAAATAATGCTGAAGAATTATTCGAAAAGAAAAATGCAAAAAACAAACTTACCTTCGGATCGGTTAAGTTGGCATCACTGTGCTATCACTATTCAAGAATGATTGATAATTTTTTTTACACAGGATTCACCGGAGATATCAGTAAATGATGTAGTTTATCTCAGATCACTCGGTTTTATAACGGAAAACAACAAACCAAACGTCAGAAAACAGAAGATAAGACATGGCATTTTGAAAGACGCTTTTATGACGACTCGAGTACTTTTTCAAACAGACGTATCTGATTTTTGTTAAAGAAGAGAGGATGTAAGATTCAAATGTAAATTTCTCAAATTTTTCAGCACCTTCACGGAAAACAGCATCACCATCATGTTAGCGAAATGTTATTCCTTGTGTTGGTGGTTCTAGTTTGCGTAACAGTGCTTAAAGTTTAAAGAATTTAACGTTTGAATCTTTCTTTCCCTCTATGTTAACAAGATCAGACTCGTCGTTTTGATTAAGTTGTGTTGTCGAGAAGTAGTCAATTAAACACGGCCGCATGACGTAACTCAAAATTGATCAGAATTCTACTTATTTTTGTCAAACGTGGAGTCACTCAAAATTGAATAAATCTTCTTGGGACTGTCTAGCTGAAAAGTCAACAAAATTGATGGGCTTCATATTGTTGTTGCTCTTAAAAAAATAATATTTATCAAATTTTAATAAGCTCCACTTTTGACAAAATTGAGTGGAAGTTGACTTCAGCGAATTTATTATTTCAGTGCTAATCGAGAAGCTGAATAGTTCTTAGCTTATTAACATCAGCTTAAACCGTTGACTGACTGATGCAGGAACAACTATATGATTTGAAATTTTTTAGAGTGGTCTGCGGATCGAAACAAGCCAACCAAACCAATTCCAGCAAAGTCTTGTTTAGTGCCCCTTCCTTCAGCGACTGATCCTCTGAATCCCAAAATCATCTCAACCATTTAACTTTATCATCTATTTACATTTTTTCGGCAATTATCTTCCTCAGATCACAATTGAAAACATGACTCCCTTCATTGACCACCATGCCCTAAATGGTCCAAGTTTCCCATCGATGAACGAACGGCTGCCACAACGACGGTTGCCTTAAAATGCAACAGTCTTAGCTGTACTTCAGTAATTTTCACACATGATAATCCGCTTGAATTGAAAATCTTGCTGACCATTCACTTCCCCCCACGTGTCGAAGCGTAAGAAGACAACTTGGCCCGTGCCCTTCGCCTTTCTCACACATTCACTTACTCACTCACTCGGCGTGAACTGAGCATCAAGTGAGTGGAAAAAAAATAAGGAGCGGTACTGCCAGCATTCTCCACCAGCATCAAACAGCAGAAATCCAATTAAATAAATGCAATCAAGGGCAGGCACGAGCAGTTTTGGGTTTATCGTTTTGTTTTCAAATTCTCCTTCATAAGTGTTGTGGAAATTTCAAAGTCAGACTCCACCTGCCCGAGAGAGGAGTGTTAATTAGATTGCGCGGACTTACGCTGCTTCAAATCTGTTTCTGACATGATGACGCATACGGATGGGGTGGGATTTACCTGTAACGAGAAGAAAATTGAAGCAAATTAGATAAATATAGTTGGAAATCGATTTGGTGTGAAAGATTGCTGATTGGAACGAGAATGACCACCACCGGTGGTGGGCCATTCCAGCGTGCTAATCAAATCTTCTCCGCGGGGGAGGGGAGAAGGGCGCAGAAAAAGTGGTTGATTTTTCCTTGACGTACCGTTTAAACAAGATTAATTACGAGTCAGACGGTCCCAGGGCGAAGAAAGCCAGCGAGTATGGGCGCTGAATCGATTCGCAACGGGTTTGCAACGGGATGGTTTGGCAGAATATTTCGAAATTATTCACATGTAAATCACCGAACCGGCGATTTTGGAAGCAATCAATGGAGGATGAATATTAGTCCAAGTGCCGGTGCCGATCCGCACAATGAGCCGGTCGGAATGGGTATTTGGAAGAAAAACTTACGTCTCTATGGCGGATGAACAACGGTGGGAAGAGGGGTTTCCAGTAAGGTGCCAAGTCATTGCGATTTGCTAGAGGTGGATCAGGTTTTTTACTGGATTGAAGAACTCGTGGTAGTATTTTGATGGTAGTTGAAAATGTTTAATTTTTATTTTTAATTTGCGAATTTGAATTTTGATCTGCCGTTCTACTGAATAAAGTTGATTTCGTTTTACTGTTTCGACACTTTTTGTAGTTATGTTTTCTTCATCTTTCAAATTTGAAGCTGTTCTATACAATTGCTTATCACATACATTTGATGTCTGCATCATTTCCTTTTTATTTGATAAATTTACTTAATATATTTAATTTTATATTGTTATATCCTATTATTTTTTTTTTGATATTTCAAACATAATGCTTATCATAATTATTTATCAGGATTATTGCTTATTCTTAACACACTTTGTTTGATTACTCCCGATGCACGCACGGTTATTACTCCTTGTATAGATTTAACGAAGGTACAGTACAACTGGAACAAGACCTTAAATGCCCAGTAATCAAAACGTTTTATAAAGCCAAACGCTTGTCATACATATAGGTTACTAAATCTATCGAAACGTGATCTGAGTCTATACACAGGCCTTATAACAGGACACTGTCCTAGTAAATATCACTTTTAACTCATAGGTAAGCTAAATGAAGATAAATGTCGCTTTTATTACCTGGAGAGTGAAAGCTCCAAGCACTTACTGTGCGACTGCGTTGCACTATTTCATAAAAGATGCAGATTTCTTGACAAAGATCCTATGAAGCCTTGGGAAATCTGGATTGTTAGCCCCAAAAGGGTGATATATTTCAAAGGATCATTGCTAAAAATGACAGTGTTAGTTACTCAGAATAGTGACTCACCATTGCAATTTGGCATACATAAAAAGAGGATTCACCACAATAGAATAATTATTGGTCGCGGTGGTATCAGGTCCCCAACACACGAAAAAACATGGAAGTAGCATGCACAGTCAAACCCTTTTCTTACGAAAATGTCTAGGACCATGGTCAAGAATAGAATTTAGATACCTCCATGGAGAATTGGATTTGTAAGTTTAATTTTTAAGTTTTCCGTCACATATGCAAGCCTTTTTTCTAATAACTTTGATTGTATTTTATCGTTCATTCTTCAAAACAAGGTAAAAGAGACAGATAATTGAAATTTTGAGCGATAAGTCAAACATAATTTAACTTCATCTACCTTATTCTCATGATGCAGAAAAAGTCTCAATTTCAGTAAAAAAATTTAAGTGGATGCAGTTTATTCTCAGGGAGCACGCAAAGTCTCACAACCAGACTACAAGATCTTCAATTTACATGTTCAGATTAACCTTATAGTTATTTGTTGGTAATCTGAAATTTTTTCAGCGTCTGTCTTTTTTAATTTAAAAAAAGCAACACCCAGCCTAGCGATTATCACAAGAGTTTGCATCAATTATATATTTTTTTCGTCTTCATTTCCCTAGTCCCATCCACCCTCAGCAGCTATCGCACCGAGCCATCAAAGCCCCTCGCATCCAGTCTACTGGAACTGGGTCTTAATTTATTGTTTAGGTAATAATTACGGAATTTAACGTAAGAAAAACATTAGCCATGATAAATCAGGACAGATAAATCTCTACCACTGGTGTTTTGCTATTGTATTTCCTCTTCTGCCTACCACATGAACTATCTTAAGCCAAACGCTTCGATCTGCTCATTTTCGGTAATTAGTTCTACAATTTATTATTTTCCAGTTCTCTAACGAAGCCTTTCGGGCCCAACCCTTTGTTATCTAGCACCTTCAAACAGCCGGAATGATATTCAAATCAGCTTCTCGACTCCCACCGCAACTCAATTCAGTGACCATCAAAAGCAGAGAGCACAGCGACAAACAAGCGCCCATCATCAGGGGCAACCTTGGACGACGACGACGGCGACGGCGACGGTTGTGGTCCGCAATTATCTAAGCCAGGGTGTTTTATGCGCCACTTGTAGACCTTGGCGCATAAATTTTCCAGCATGACTCCGGAGCAAACGAAACGGTAGCATATCAAAAGCCCCACCCTATTCCGGAAGATTTTGAAACTTTGTTCGATACAAATGTGACCCTAATTCTGCTTGGGGTTATAATTCCGACCCTTCTCCTGGCTCTCATTGAAAAGCCTTTAAATGTATGCAAAGTCGACGTCGTCTTCGTCGCTCGCTTGACTCCCTCCGTGTCCTCTTGTTGTATTGCACAGAGTTTGAATCTCTAAGCACCTTCGAGCATTGGAGAGCACCGATGGAAAAAAATAACTATGAAAGGGAAACGTTATAATCACGATAATGATCTCCTATTTATGCCCAACGGACCGACAACCCAACCAATCCGAGCTCAAAAGGTGGGTGCAGACAGTGTCGAACTTCGACCCATTCCAAGAGCCAAGCAACTCCTTTCGGTCTGGTTTCGGTTGCAGTCATGATACCCCCCCCCCCCCCCCTCCCTAACACACGACCGAATAGCTGCATTCATCTCGAATGGTGGGCGGGAGGCCGGTGCGAGAGGATTGATTTCTTGGGAATGGGAACGAAGTGCCCTTACACGCGTGCATACAAATACACACACACACACACTCGAAAATTCATACCTAATCATAATAATTTTTCGATAATGAACCATAAACCCAACATTTGGCTTCATTTAGAGGATAGGAGGGGCCGTGTTTTCACCGCGTGCGCGCTGCGGTTTCGAATCAGCTGGAACGAATCGCTGCTCTTGCGGGGGAATGCAAGCCTATAATCAGGCAACATACTCAGGGTTTTTGTTCTCGAGCAGCCAACAACCGGGCAGGGCGACGTAAACATTAAAAAAAAAATGTGAGGGACTTTGTGAGTTTTAAGTGGTGCAATTTGAGAACATTAAAATGAGACGTATAGAATTGTCGGTCGGTTCGAGATGGACGTGTTTGGAAATATCCCAGAAAGTACATTCTGCGAAGATTGCAAAATTAAGACCATCACTACCATGGTTTGCTGGACTTCCTCGAAGCTTTAATCAAGGCCAAAGAAGGAGAGACATCTTGATGACATCATTAATAATCCAACCAGTTGCCGTCGCCACTGTGAAACTAGTAAGCTAGACCTTCATTAATTATGACCCGTATTTCTGTAAGCTCATCATCGCTGGCCAGGCCAACGCTTGTCTCCATTCCTTCGGATCCAGGTTTCGTGTTTTCCATCCGAAAGCTCCCTGAGCCAACTGAGGAATAAATTTGAATATAATCGGAATCCGGTTCACTACATTTGTTTTGCCAGCGCCCTTTCCAGATGAACATCTCAGAAAACTTGCCATAATCCTACTCGGTAGGTTCTAACATTTTTGACAGCAGTGCCCTTTGCTCTTACCAACGAACGGCTTACCGACCGATGATTAATGATCTCGGAGGCTCTCGGAAAACAGATCCTCTCTCAAATTAATTTCAAACTTTACAATTACTCAGCTCGAAATAATTAAACTTTAATTACTGCTACTCGTAATTATGCCCTGCTCTTTTACTCATACACACAAACCAGTCGCCCTTTACCTTTCTTAGAATTTCCACCGAAGGGAAGGGCTAGTAGCTACTGCCGAAAAAAATAAAACAGAAAGCGCAAAATATATCAAACACTCATTACACTCCAAGCGAGCCCGTGTCCATTATTCAAATTGAGATAATTTCCATCAAACAAAATTATGCTCGAGTATCCCTCTTCCTCCTCCAGACAACGCCTGACGCAGGCGGAATTGGCGGCGGCGGCGGTTGCCACACAATACAACTCTGAGTTGCTACTTATTTCTAAAGCGCGCAAATTGATGTTCTTTCCGAGGCAGCAGCGTCAAGTGTGGCTAAATGAAAGCCGGTGCGGGATGGTGTGGGGACGGGTCGAAAAAAAAAGGCCCTCTATCATTATTTTCTCTACGTTCACTCAGAGCCTTCGCAGTACCTAGGCAGTGGTGTCTGGGCTGGGTTTGCGGTCGGACCAGTGATGATGGTAGCAGGTTAGAAAGGTTAGGTTCAGTAGCCCGAAGCGCTGCAGGCAATGGGCAAAATGACCTGTGAAAAAAGAGATGAACGGAGCGAGGTGTACAAGTGCCCTTTGGGATCTGTTGTTGCTGTTTTTTCGGGAAGATTCAGATGGGTAGAGAAGGGTGGAGAAGGTGCTAGCGAATTTACCGTAATTCCAAGAGTGAGAATGTGTGTGTGTTTGTGGGTTTCGGTAAATTAAGGTATTTTGGTGGTGTTAATTTTTTCGATCGAGTCTGGTCCGGAGATGCAGCTGGTCGAATTCACATTTCAATCACCGAGTCGGGTTGGTTGGGGTTTGTTTTTTAGCTTTAAAGAGAAGTTTCAAAATGCTAAAAATGGTTGCTACGAGCATTGCTTAAGCAGGTCAGTACTGGAATTTAAGGTGAATTGCTGCTCCATTTATTTTTCCCTACCTTTTATCTCTCTCGCAAACTTACCTAGCTATTTCAAATTGATAAATTTCGATCGTTAGTGAATGAACGTCGAATCGAACTCTATCAGATTGCTCACTGCAAGTAAGTTTACAAACTGATGTGATACAATATTCAATATCAAGTACAGATTTTTAGTTAAATCAATTCAAAATTTTGAGGTAAAGGCTGCCGTCGAGAATGCTTCAGCGTGGTCATCGTGCAATCTAGCATTCAACAGAAAAGTTGTCAAGTGAGTGCTTTCAGATTCACATCAGAGATATCAAAAGTATTATATGTAGGGAAAATGTACCTATATTAATCTCATCACTTTGCAATTAATCCTATTTGAAATAAAACGATATACACATGACAGGAATAGTACGTAATGTTTGTTGTAGTTATTTAACGTAAGCAAACATTATTATAAAACGAAACCGATCCTTCAACTGCCCAATTGTTTGATTCATCGTAGGATGAATATAAGAACAATGAGATTAATATGGGGGCAGTTTCCCTGCCAGCTGATTATGGATATATGGTTAAGATGTGCGGTCTTAGCTGTGACTTAGTGTTTTTCAACGAAATTCAAGATTTGCCTGTCGCTTTTTCTAACCTCTCTCTCTCTTTATCTCTCTGTCTCGGGCACTCGCTATAGGGAACACGGCAGGTCTGCTTAACTCAAAATTGAGTCATATTGGAGGCACTCAAATTATAGTAAACCTTGTAGGGATGGACAAAATGACATACACACGACAACGACTTGAAACAGACGGATATTGTAGAAGTATCAACTAATCAGTCCCAACAAGATTTTCTCAAATTTGTTTGACTCCACTTTTTTTAAAGACCATGCAAGTCGTAGTTGCTTCCTTGTTGCTGGTCAGAACGAGTGCAATTTGCCCAAAGAACCAAATCGATGAACTTTGGGTGCAGTTTCCATCTTCATTGTACAAGTTCACTAATTCATTCTATCCATAGATCCGTACCGTTGCTGGTCACATCCTAACGGTACAAATTTGCAATTTAATGTTGAACTCCGGATCTTTATCATGCAAAAGAGCGCTTTAAAGTTGAGGATCGAATGACATCAGCTCAAAGAAGTCGGATTCCTTAATAGCATCGTTTCGGATTTCGTTCCGGATTCGTGTTTCTTCAATCGTCTCTTTGTTATTTTGTTAGTCGGTGTTACGTTTATAAGTTTAATAAGACGTTTCGTAATTTTTTTATTCTTTTATAGTTTGGTCCGTTGGTGAGTCATTTAATATGCTCTGAGAGTCTTCCGGAGCAGTTTTCTCGAACCAAAAATAAAAAGTGATTGTATTGTACCTTGTGCGTTAGAATGATATAACTGAACTCCTTTTGAAGCATTTCACCCGCCGTGCAAGGATCATGTCGTCCATAGAGACGCTGTTGACACCGGTTCAAAAGGTGTCACATTTTCAAATTTGCTTTCCCTTTCTCTCAGTCATATTCATGTCAACTGTTTTGTATCGTGTCGCACAAAAAAATATTTGTCTGTTTGTTATTTAGTTCCCACCGAGCCCCCCCCCTTCTGATGTCAGTGTCATGTTAATAAGTTTAAAAAGGTGTTTTACTTATCTTCGTTATTTCTTCATGATTTCTGCAGTCTTTTGTAGTTTGTGAATTTCTTCATCTTCTGTTTGTCTAGAGCCGCTACATGTCATTTTGTGATATGAATTCCACCCTCTCAATGTCTTGCCATTTGCAGTTTTGCCATGAATATGCGGGTCGTACTTTATATTCTAGGGCTGTTTTTAGTATACTTCCGTGATCGCTTCTGTATGATAATGTATCGAACATAGTTCACCCTGGCAGTTCTAATTTTCTTGTTAATAGTTCTGTTGCTACGCCAATTTGATGCAATATGTGGATTTTCTCTTCCTTCTACGACGTTATTATTTGCGCCGTCGTGATTTGAGTAGTTTGTTTGGCTTTCATCTTCTGTTTGCTCTGGTGAGTTAATACATCGTCCATTGCCGGTGCACTTTTAGAGCTGCGTTTTCTTCAAAACTGGGTTCCTACAATTATATAAGCAAAATCGCCTCACGCTAAAAGACCTCGATAAAAGTATAGCATCTAGAGTTGTCCATCCCATTTCCATCTCATTTCTGATTTTGTACTTTTTAGTCATTGTTAATATTAATTATTTTTATTTGCTGTTGAAAGCAAGCCACAAAGAGAAACAATTGAGTGATACATCAAACCTACATTTCCGTTTAATATGAATAATGGATCATGAGATGAATAATGGAACAGTTCCCCTATGTAGTTATTCTTTCCAAAAGTGTGCTGATTTTTTTTTATTTCTTTATTCTTGAGATTTTCAGTGCTGGGCAGGATCATCTCCCGTCATAGTTGCTCAAATATCTTTTGGGTATTTTCGTAACTTGTCCGGGGGTAAGATTCGAACCTTTGACTTTGGCGAGAGAGGTATGAACGTTAACCACTACGCCGGGGTCGCGCGCGGTGTGCTGATTTGTGATAAAGAAAAGTTTTCAGCTTTTTCAACTGATTCAATGTGATCAAATGCAGCATTTCCACTATTTGCAAATACTGTACCTGACCATTGATCACCATCTTGTAATTGTAATTGTAATTGTTCAGTGTATAGTCCGTGCTTTCCTGCTAAGATTGAGTATCCGGGGACTCACCCCCAGGTCTATACACCTATAGTCCTTCCCGTTGCACTCGTCAGCTCGTGCGATACTCTAGACTCACATGGGTGGTCGTATCCGGGTCCTCCACTGGGTAGGCACAAGTGTCCGTCCAGTTTCTGGTACATTAATTATCTATTTTTTATGCCTGAATGAAGTACTAATGCCTAAAAAGTTATAAGGAAACCCGTGTGAAAACAATCAACTAGTAGTAATTGGTATTGCGCTCAATTGGCCATTATAATGAAGATTTTATTCCGACCTCTTGAAAATATTTCAAACTTTTGAGAGTGGGACTAATGTTCATATTTGTATAATAATTTTTTTTTGTAGGTTTACTGGCGGGACTCTGAATAGAGAAGAAACCTCTACGCCAGGCCTTTGCGGATATCGTTGCGCAAATCTCTTCGAACCACCTCGCCTGCCGTACACGGAACATGTCGTCCAAGAAGACGCTGTTGCAAATGATTCGGAGGGAGCCTTGTTTAAGTTTCCTGAGTCCCTTCGTCCGCCTCTTCAACTGTCTGTCCGTTAGTCTGTTAGTCAGTGTTACGTATATAAGTTTAATAAGTCTTCCGAAGCAGTTTTCTCGAATCAAAAATAAAAAGTTATTGTATTGTACCTTGTGCGTTAGAATGATACAACTTAACTCCCTTTGAAGCATTTCACCAGCCGTACAAGGATCATGTCGTCCATAGAGACGCTGTTGACACTGCCTCAAAAGGTGTAACATTTTCAAGATGGCTTTCCTTTTCTCTCAGCCATGTTCACGTCAACTGCTTTGCATGGTGTCGTGTTGTCCCTTTGTCTGTTTGTTACTTAGTTCATCAGTTTGTGAGTTTAATAAGGTGTTTTACTAATCTTCGTTATTTCTTGTCCGGAGCCGCTTGGGATTTGAGTAGTTTGTTTGGCTTTCATCTTCTGTTTCCATTTCCAACGTCCATTAATTATGTCACGCAAAAAGTGAACAGCGGAAGCTGAGTAAAAGCTATGAAACAGCATACATCTTAATCTCAACCATGTTGTCTGAATAAGCGCTATTGAAGTAGCGTTGAGTAACATTATGAGCTCAGTATAGACTGCAGCATCCATGCAATAGGAGTTGTTTAACAAGAGAGTTTTAGTTTAGTCGCATAACGGGTGGCAACTAAAATTTTGGATTTTCTTCGAGGCTCCTATTCTCAACAACTCACAGATAAATTAGAGTGTGCATGTGTTAGTTCTCTCTCTCTCCTCTTTCTGCTAGTTTTTATTGGTTTGATTATGTTTGCTCAGTTTTGCTAAAAATGCCGTCAAAACAAGAAGCATTTCGAGAGCGCGTTCTACAGTTCTACGGACTGCTCAGAAATCTCGGCAAAAAGTATACGGTAGAACATTTCAAAAGCGAAAATGTTACGGCTTCGACTGTTCAACATAATCCTAAGATCCCCAACAACTACTCGCAAGCAAGTTAGTGGAAGACCAGCCAAAATTATGGATGCAATAGTACTTCGTTCTCTTTCTCGTGCCTTGAACAACAAGGATTCACTGAGCCAATGATGGGATGCCACAAAAAAATTCAACTGTTCTCTCACCAGTACCTCAAAGTACCCCACCAGTACATTTCAAAGAGTCGAAATGAAGTGCCGAAAAAAGAGAAGAACCCCGGAATACACGGAGAAATAGATTTCGCCGCTGAAATCCCAATGCCACTGGTTGATAAAAAAAATATATTTCGGAAAATGTTTAACATTACCGGAAACGAGCGATACTATTCCATGGATAGTACAACTGCATCTCTTAACATAAAATATAAGTTTACACATGATTTCGAACAGAAAGTGATGCTGTATATTGCCATTTCCGAGTGAGGTATTTCTTAGCCCTGGTTCAAGCCCTCAGGTTTGGTTATCAATCAAGACGTGTGGTAGAACGAATGTTTGACGAAAATTTTAATCCCGTTTCTACAAAAATATGATGCACATGGACATTGCGTATTTTGTTAGGAAAAATCGTTAGTGGGGAAAAAGTTATAATTTTCAACTTGAAGGCACTAATCTTTATTGTCAACATAAAAAAAAAAACAACTTAGTGTATCAGGCGGCTTTTTTGTGTAACGTCTTCACTCAATATCAACACCCTTTCACTATATTTTTGTGTTAAATGTTACTACATTTGACTGGAATTTTGCGAAAACTAAAAACCCATCGTCACTATTATTTGACAGGGTTTTCAACGAAGATGACTTCAACCATTTCCGATTAGTGAGATTGGAATTCTCGACTTTGGTAGGAGAGCTATGTATGTAACCACTACCCCCGATGCCTGGATTGACTCAGTTCCGTTTTCCAAGCTCGCCGAGACTTGACACAGGTTCCCATTTCAAAAGCCATAAAAACGCTTCCAAATTACATTACATTTTAATGGACGCAATCTCCGCCTCAGCCAGCACACCACACGTGAGCTTCCAGAAACCAGAATTTAGCTTCCTTCTAATTTAGTCGGTCGATTTTGCTTGCTTGAATCGTTGTTGTTGTTGTTGTTGTTGTTGTTGTTGTTGTTGGCAAGCATAGCATACATTTACGACCGACTCGCAAGCTTGCAGGGCATTATCTCGCTCTTCACGCACGGTGATTCTCGAAGGAATCATCGCTGCTCGTCTCACTTACCTATATGTATCGTCTTGTTTATGCTGGTTGGAGCAGCAGCAGCAGCTAGCAGTCCAAATCATCATAAAAGATGAAATACTTTTATCCGGCTTGGCAGGAGGGGGAGGCCACCACTATCACACAAACACATAGACATCCAGCCAGCTGCCAACGGAAGCCCCTTACCAGGACAGCATCCACTTAAACGAACGATATACCTTTGATTCCTTCTTGGCAGCAGTGTGGGATGCTGGAGGATGCTGGAGGTCACGCTTTGTTAGATTCTCTGGCTTTGCTTGATAAGAGCGAGAGAAAGAGAAAGAGTGTGTTTGGAGCCGGAAAAAATGTGAACAGAAACGGCATTAAATAGGGGTGGATGGTCGGAAAATGAAATGCTGCCACCCATCAACCATACATCGTCGGACGAGAGGAGAGTCCGTATAGATTTAAATGTCGGGCAGTAAAATTTTATGCGCATAAATGCTCGTAAAACCGAAGAATACAACCCAACGTGTCTAATGGAAGTTTTCTCATTAGGGCACCACACTGGCAGCGTGAGTGAGTGTCTATGTTGATTTGTTTTTTGTTTTTGTTTTCGTTTTTCGGTGGTACACTGTCGCCGACTTTAAGGGCTTCGACAGTCCGGGCTCGGCTGAATCACCTGACGATGGTGGCGAAGGTGGTGATTCACCGACGAGGAAGCTCAGAAACAGTAGTGACTTGAGTTGCCCTGGGAAGGCTGAGAATCGCTTCGGTTTCCTGGAATTCTCGGGTGGTGTGGGTTCGCCGTAGATAAACCCGGGGTGGACAGGTTGGGGAAGGGAGTTGTTGTTGTTTGATGATGATGCGATGGTTATGCAATGTAAGCAAAGCGAGTGGGGTAATGAGTTGGGAGTTACAGTGTTGAAGAAAGTTTTCCGTGAATTATGATATCATCGGCTGATAATTGTTTCTAGGAAAACTAGCTGGTTATGAGATCCGTGGGGGTTGTGAGGAAAATCCACGGGACTCAGTGGATTGAGGTTGGATTTATTGAATGCTGGAGATTGGTATCGACTACTAGTGGGGTATGGTTGGTGTACAATTAAGTAGAGCAGATTTCAAAAATCGTGATTACGTACACAAAGGGTCGTGAAATTTTTTGGAAGGTTTAGAGATTTCTACAGAGTAATGCATTGGGCTTTGATGTTACTGTGCAAAACTTGAGCCGAATTATTAATATGTGAATTTTAAGTTTAGATAATCAGAGCAACATCAGTTTGAAATCTTAGGTTGAAAAAACTTACCAACCTTTATGTTCTTTTATCAAAGCAAGCTGGTTGAAAAATTCACTTGATCAAGATGGTGGGTTACTATTTACTTGACTCGTTAACCAACATCAATAAACCTGTGTGGTAGTCGGCTTAAAGCTGCTAGCACAATATTTGCATCAGCCATAAACTGTTTAAGGTTCGAGAAGTGATGGTTGACCTACTTCTAATTTCCTCTAGGACATTAAAATACCCGTGCTTTTTCAAAGAAAGTCAAACTTTTTTCTCAATATTTCTAAAACGATTCCAACGTAGCAAACTTTCTTTGTAGTTCTAATGACCAAACACAAAAAAAAAGAGACAACCCTAGCAACAAGCTTGACTTCCGAATTTTGCCTAATTCATTTCTAATTTTCTTTGGGGTTTTCACACGGATAGGTTGCTTTTGATAAAGTTGATCAAGCTACCATGCTGGAAAAAAAATGAATGTACATTGAGTCAATCGTAATTCTCTGTTTTCAAACATCACAAAAGATTTCTGATTGAATTTTCATTGTTTGCTAATCCACAAAGATTGATGTGGATGTTCAAAGCTATACTTTTCTCAAACATAGGCACCGTTTAGGAAGGATTAGCTGAACACGGTGGCTAAAATCCTCACAAAAAATTTGTACTGAGAGTAACAAGGCCGACACCAAACAAACGCTGGGACAGAATTTCTACGTCATTTAATCCAGGTTGGCCGTAACTGAGGTCCTACAAATATAAAAATAAATAAGTAACCTAATTTTTTAATATTTAATTTTCAGTTTTTTTTTATTTTATGGTGGAATGACTGAATCCTTTATCACATCTGGTACCATGGTGAAAGGTCATGAAGCTGAATTGGTCACTAAGCTGACTGAGTCACTGATAATTATTTTATTTGTTTCTGTTTCCATGGAATCGCTTTCTGTTCCGACGAACCAGCTACCGACTGAACGACTCTCAAATAAAGACAAACAGCTTTCTGTTCCAATTTGAGAGATGATTTTTTTTAACGAGGCATGATTGCAGATATAAAGGTTTGAAATTAAAAAGAACTGTTTTAATTTAAAGGAGGAAAATTTTCTTTTGATAATTCATTGATGTTTTGTTTAAAAAATCACGAGAAAATCTTAGTGAAATCTTCAAAAAATCATTTTATCAAATTTAAAATTGAAAGAAAAGCTCATAATTTAAGGAAGCAAACATTTTCCATGGAAGTTCGATTATTTTATGTCCTAAAGATATCAAGTTAAGTTCTCATATGGCATGCTTTTTGAAATTAGAAACAACTGAAAAAAATCTTCCATAACACCTCATTTTTCCATAATAACAACAAATCTAAAATACTTAGTCCTAACTTAAACTGTTAGAAAATGACGAGATTTTAAATTAAACAATTGATTGAAGGGGAAATTATCATAATATGGTATTGCTTCAAATCCTAAAAACAAAATATCAATCCTACTGTGTTATAACTTCATATGTTAGCAGATGACGAGATTTTAAATTATAAGGCCAGATTATTATTTAAAGAAGAAGAAATCTTCCAAATATGTGCATTGGTTTCTTGTCAAAGAAGATTTCAAGAAGGGCTTAATTTGATCCACCACAAGGTATGCTAGCAGATTGAAAGTTTTGAAATAAAAAATATCAGCATCTAGCAGATAAATTGATTGATTGAAGGAACGAACGTTTCATGCCTGGAGGATTTCAAGAAATAATAAATTTAATCTTCCAAATAAAATGTAAGTATACTGAAAATATTTAAATGAGGAAGAACTGCTCATGGTTTAGTGAAGGAATCATTTTCCTTGCAAGTTTATTAGCAAAGATGTCTTAAAACATTATGTTCAATCTTCTTCCTTGCTAAATTTAGCCTAATGAACCATTCGGTCTTTCGAAAATTGACCCATTCGGCCTAATAACCTTCGGCCTTATGGCGTTTTGTTTAATGGCATTTGGCCGTATGGCCCTACATCGGTACCATCAACAGGTAAATTTCCCGGGATGAATGCCTTCAGAAGCGTCTGCAGCTTTTCTCAAAGTCCTACGGACGTAAGATGCTTAGACTGGTGCCAAAACAACTTTATAGTTTTTGTTCCAACCTTCCGATTAGGCCAGCCAGTTTTTGTTCCAACCTTCCGATTCAGGCCAACCTTCCGATTACGCCAGAATTTTGCCAAATTGTGAACTATTGAGCTATCCTGAAGAAAAATCTTTGCACTTCTCATAAGGCGTTGGAAAATGCGGCTTGCATCCCTGTGTGGCTAATTACAAAATATAGCGAAATACTGATCCTTCGTGGCAAGTTATTCTCATTTTTCTTTTTTAAGTTGACAGCTTCCAGTCACTTGGAATATGACATACTTGCAGACAATCTTAAAGAAATCACGACACTTTGTTAACTAAATTTATGTAATGATGTTGTTGAGAAGGAAATAATTTCTCATCACTCCAGGAATGGACAGTACACAGTTCGAAAAAGTAGTGTAAATTTCTGATCAATAACATGCACATAAATAGAGCGTCACAAAACATCCACATTTAAATTATAGATCATGTTAAGTTCAGGGACATTCCATACATTTTCGATAAAGTTGTATGCAAAAGCTCTTCTTTGTTAGAACTATTTCATGCAAGTAGCTGCTTCGTGTGGAAGGAAATACAATTGCTCTAATATTTACATCACAATGAAGATTCAGATTTTTTTTCTGGTTATTTATTTGTTAATACAAAGATGTGAAGAGAAAGCATTGATAGTTCCGTTAGAGCACGGCAGGTTGTGAAAATTTAATAGAAGTAGTTTGAAAATGAGCTTAGGGCATTTGTACAGCAGTATTTCGAAGCACACAATCCTTTGCCACACATCCAAAATGCAGGGTAAGTCAAGGCAGGAACGAATCCGACACCTTGACTGGCAAAAAAATATGTGTTTGATCGTGCTCACATACTAACTACCAGTAGCTTTTTGAAGTGGTTCTAACGAAATTTCTGTTCAAGCTGCCAAATGCCTGGGAGAGCGGAGAAACTACCTCATTTCTTGGGTTTATTTTTAGCATACAACGTCTGTTTTACCTGATCGAGTGAGACACAAAAACTATAACATGGCTGAGATTTTATCTAACTACCCCCCAAACCCCCATAGAGAATTAACAAAGCCACATTTTATTCTTTCATTCATCAATCCCAAATTGCAATGAAGTGGAAACAAACAGCAAAAAAAAAAAAACCCACCACCAATGATTTAATTCGCCCTTGATCCACAGAGGCCTTCAAATCCATCAACAAAATCCACCATCATATCATTTTATTATGTTTTTATTATTCAAATCAAAAGAACAAAAAATTTAAATCCAAAAATCTCGATCACCCCGTTTATTTCCAAGCCATTTGGTGTCTGTGTTAGAATGTTTAGTATGGGGCCTAAATTGAAGTCTTATATTGCTTGCTTTACCTTACCAATCAGATCAAGGCCAGGGTGGCCTCTGCAGTACATAGAAGTTGTCTCCATCTTCAGCACTTTGCCAACCTCGCAGTCTGCGGAGGCTCCGTAGGTTGCCTTCTACTTTATCAAACCACCATGCTCTTTCCGCGCCTCTTCTTCTTGTGCCCATCGGACATTATCGAGAGTCATTTAACAGACTGTAGTTCGACATTCTCATAACATGCCCAGCCCACGGAAGTCGACTGGTTAAAGCGGTGTGAGCGATGGGAGGTCTACCCAGAAACTGATGCAATTCATGGTTCATTCGCCTCCTCCGCATTCCTTTCTTCCATCTGCACTACACCGTAGATCGTACGCAACACCTTTCATTTACATATGCGTTGGTCATCCACGAGCAATGTCCATATTTTGCGACCGTAGAGGACTACCTGTCTAATTAATGTCTTGTAGATGGTCAACTTTGTACTTTGGCGAACTTCATGCAATCTTGCGTCAATTGGATTCCAAAGTAGCCACGATTGCAAGCCACGATGCGCCTTTGTATTACTCCCCCCCAACAATTCACCTTCCCCCACCTCCCCTATTACCCGTAACGCTGGTAGATCACCTTTTTCGTGGTGTGCGTTATCGGCGGTACCACCGAACCCTAGTTTGAATTAATTCAAACTAGGGAACATATTTGTTTTTGTAGTCAAAGGAACATATATTAGTCCTTATTACATTTCATGTCTTGTGAAAAGTGACAATACTCGGATTGAGCCACCGAGGATGAGCTTGGAATAAGGGAAACATGGTTAGTATTCATGTATGTGAATTCTCATTTTTCTATTTGATGTTCTATAGTTTGAATTGGTTATGACTAGGGTTCTGATGCAGGGTCAGTATCGGAGTCATTGTTTGTTTTATTTGCAATGAATCCGGTTTTGACGGATAAAGGGGCGCACCTTTGAAGAGTACTGTCGCTCACAAAGGGGTTAAATAGCGGAAACTTTCAATAAAACTCGATTCATTGCCAACAAAACAAACAATGACAACTGTAACAACACCGAATACTTCATCATTTCTCAATAGTGATGAAGTAACTCGACATGCACTAAACAAAGGATACGGGATATACTACACAGATCAAATTACTGGTCGCAGTGGTTATGTCCCGAACAGAGGAAAAAAAAGGTCTGATGTACTGTTCCATTTTTTTTTTTAATAATTTTTTTTTCCGACGTTTCGGCGTATTACATTTCACCTTCTTCTAGGGATTAAAGATTTCTGTTTTTGTCATATTATGTTCTGTAAACAAAATGTATTGAACATCACCTATTTTTACACTTTTACACTGTTCAGGTATGTCTAGCTAACTGAAGTGTAAAAGTGTAAAAATAGGTGATGTTCAATAGGTTTACTAGACGTCTGAAAATAATAACAGAACATAATATGACAAAAACAGAAATCTATAATCCCTCGAAGAAGGCGAAATATAATACGCCGAAACGTCGGAAAATAGAAAATCATGTGTTGTCATTATTCACAAAGACTGAAAGCTAAAGAAATAATCTTAACGTTGCGTGTTACGATATCAACGTCGTCAGCGAAGCCAAAAAGTTGAACAGACTTCCTGAAGATCATACCCCTCGTGCCTATTCCCGATCCTCGAATCAAACCCTCCAGCGCAATGTTAAATAGCAAACACGACAATTCATTACAATCACCTTCTCCAAGATTCGAAGGGACTCGAGAGTGTCCCTGACACTTAGACGACACACATCACTCCATCTATCGCAGCTTTGACCAACCTTGTCAATTGTTCGGGAAATTCATGTTCGTGCATAGCTGGTCTAACTTCTGTATTATTTGTAACGTTAGATTTTAAAGGACCGATTGCTGAGCCTTCTCCAACCCCTTGTCTCGCCGGAGGACCATCGTCCCATAGAGTCACACGCTGGCATGAGGCAGGACGAATGTCCAACGCTGTCAAAGTCTCGTAAAACGACAAAGAAGAAGGAAAAGGGCATTTCTTTACTAGCACAAGGACGAGGATTAGCCGCTCCTAAGATGAAGAACAAACGATATTTTGAGCCGCCCCAGACATCGAGAACTGACGCTCAGATAGACTGCTCCCTTCGAAGAGAGCAGCCCCCTTTCCCTCTATCACAATTTTCCCATGCCTTTTACACGTACTATAACAAATCTTGACATTCCTTCCAGCACCTTAACTTCCCAAAGATATACGAAGCCATATTTGAATCGCATCAAAACATAGGAGTATCCAAACAAGCGGATGAATGACTTTTACTTAAACGTACATGTTTGGTTCTGTATTACTGATGTTAAGGGAAATATAATGTGTTTGACCCTATTCAAATGTTGATCTAGATGATTATTATTTTTTGCAAAGATGGCCCTAAAAATAGGACATGAAAAAATGGTTTTAGAAAAACTTTTTTTCCTTAAAAGTATCCATCTTGCAATGTATGGTGAAATTTTTGGCAATTATATAGCCTTAATTAAAAAATAAATTCGTCCAATTCTAAGATAGTCATTTTTTGCAAATTGACTTTAAATTTTGAAATATTTTTTCTACCGTGTAAGAAGATTTTACAATTTTTACAATTTTTTTCATAAAATTTAATACGATTTTCTAGAAGTCACTCATGCATCAATTTTTGTTAGACTTTTCCTTTTTGAGTTATGTTGATTTAAAAAAAATCGATCCAAAAAACTTACGCCCTTTTCGAGTGGCAGTCTAGATAAATTAAAAAAAAAAACAAAGTATGAAAAGTTGCTTGAAAAGACATAGTCTAAACACCCACAAAGTTTCATTGGATTCTGAGAGGGGGCTGCCAATCACGAAGACGAGTTGGCGTGAAATTCGTAAATTGTGAAGAGCTATTAATGTCAACCACAAAAGTTCTCAAGTATTCCCAGCGATCAGGAAATCTTATTACAGTCCAAATCACAGAATCCAGTATAAGGACATTGTCAAAAGACAAGCCAACATCCGATCCTGCTCGCTACAGAGCCAACACAAATAAAACCACCAGCTTAGTTTTGGGCTAACCAAGGATATCCCCAACCAGGGAAATCGAGAAAATTTCCTAACCGATAAAATCCTGGACAAACTTTTAATTTGAGCTGGACAAGAGGCTTGGGACCACAGTAGGATCTTTTTTATACCTGCAGGAATGCAAAGTACCAATGGTATGCTTTGTTCAGTAATTTACCAACCTGTCTGTCATACAAACGTAGTACAGCTATTAAACGTTCAAAAGAATCACAAAGTCTCATAGCGTAGTCGGTCAAAGCCCAAGTCTTCCGATTTGGAGTTGAAAGGTTCGATTCCCAATATAGTCAATATTTTTTCAGGATCAGCAGTTTCCTCGGCTGCCCTGGAAAATAAACGTTAAAGTGTGTTTGGCCCTCATTATACGATTTAATGCTTTAGAATGACCAAGAACTTCCTCGGTTTAGAATTGTATAAGTTGTTTAAAGAACACTTATTTGAGAAGAATCCATATTCCTGTAGGGTGTAACAAGTCAGGCAATAATTGCAGTAGTAGTATCACACACATAGACTATGCAGTGTCTCTAATTTCATGGTACAGTCACAAAAATAAACCATTTAAATAAAGTTCTGGAGGACCATTTTTGTAAATAAACAGGAGGACCATTTTGTTGGAATTGTTTTTCAATGTTAATAAGCCACACGTACTTGTAAACATGCTGCCTGGTGTTCTTAGTCGATCAATATCTTCTGTTTGAAAAAAAAATGAAACAAAATCTCTATAAGAAAGGTGATCTAGCTCAACAGTTATATTACAAGCTGATCAAAGGCTGAAAACTTGTATTCTTATTTTTTTCGGATTTTTCGAAGTTTATGGACAAGACTTATATGGTATGGAAGAAAAAATATTACCAATGTTTTTGCTTAGCTTTGTAATGGCGTAAAAGATGAACAAGGTTCAGAAGTTAATCAAACTCATGCAGAATCGAAATCAACAAAAAATATTTCTTCAACGAAAAATTTTCCGCTAAATTAAAAATTTAAAAAAAAGTTTAACAAAACATCAATCACCTCCACGCATCTACACCAGTCCTGACGGCACTTGCTTTTCCAACGTTCGTCATTTCCGAAAAAGTCCAGTCAAGCTCTCATGAGCTCGTTTTTTTTTATTACTTTTTTTTTTGATATTCGAGACAGTCTGCAGGTACAATGTAGACGAAAGCCAGGAGAACAAATTATGAAGCATGAATAATTTAATTTCAAGCACCATACGTGCATTGAAAAAAAAAAAAGCTTGGGACAACCAGTTCAGCTGTGCAGAACACCACCGTCACGTCATGTCTGCTGTATGTGTACATGTATGCGTGTGCAACAGTGTGCGAGTGGGTGGATATAAAGTATACAATTTTATGCTAAAGAGACGAGTGAAATTGTGCTAGCGAGGAAGGATGGCAATCTATTGAATGGCACAAAAAATAAACCTTAACCCGAGAGCACGGAGAATTCTTTTGAATGGAATGTGAAAAACTATATCGTAAGTATAAAAAATGCAACTGCACTTTTCCCATTAATTAACAACATTGTTGAACGGGATGCTTTCGGAAAAGTTTGTAAAATGCTCTTTTGATCAACTGAAATCGTCAGTTCGATAATGAATAATGATGAAATTCGACAAGCCGTGAAATGCTCAGCCCTTCCTTCCCATTCGAGTTACAAAATAATGACAAGTTTCCTGCTGCTAACTCGTGGTGAAAATTTTCTCTCAGATCACTCCCACGACCTAGGAGAAGAAGAAGATGAAGAAAACGATGACGTGAATATTTTCGACATTTAGATTGGGTTGCTCACTTTTCTCCGCACAAGTTTAATTACCGGAAGTCGCAAGACAAAAGAGCAAATTCATGTTCAACATGCAAACGAACAAATTCTTCCGCCCCCTTTCGGTCTCCGCGCATCTCCTGTTTGTTTTCGGTTTACGTGTTTACCATGCTCTCGTGCTGCTCAACGGTGACGAGCTGCACATTAATGAGTTGAAATTAATTTACACACTACCGGGACCGAAAACGGCAATCGTATGAGGCGTAACGATGACGGCGAAGGGTCACTGCCGTGATGAATGGCATCCCGCTTGGCCCTCCTCCGGAATAATTGAAACCTCGATTGAATCGGTTATGCAGCTATGCAACTTTGGGACCCCGTCCACCGGACAATGTAGCAGCACTTTGAATGCGGGAATAATTTCACGCGTTCCACATTCGTCTCCGGCTCTCAAGCTCATTGGGCTGCTAAATGAACCATGACCGGGTTCGGGGCTCTGTGCGATCGATATTCACCTGGTACACGTGTTCCATGCGTAAGGTAAAGAAGAAAAAGTTTGATTTTATTCGTAAAACAAATCACCGAAACGATGCTACAAGACGAAGGGGAACATGGGCGAACATTATCACCCGGGAGAATCGTGCAGATGGGCCACGAGCGCATAAGAGTGCACTTTTTCAATCATAATCCATCACAGAAACAAAAAATAAGACCAACCGAACGACACGGACCGTGAATGAGAGGGCGCGAGGGATCCCATAATCATAATTTTATGTGTTCTTATGATGGCCGTTCAGTCTCGATCGACGATCCCGAACCCATGTCAGTCCCAGACGTTGCTCGCCCGTTCGTGAAAGTGTGAACGGGAAGGAGGTGGAAGGCAGCAAAAAATCTATTTTTCATTCTTTTTAATACGAAAACAAATTAAAGGTCGTGCCATAAATTTTCGAAGCGTTTTTCGTGTAAATTGATTTTTTATGTTTTCCTCTACATCAGTTCGATGATTTTTTTTCGTCTGGAGTTTCTCACTTTCCGTTACCTTTGTGTCCCGTGCGTCCGTCTCAGTCAGTGGTGCTGTCATCTTTCCATGGAACGAACAATTCCGAGAGTGATGGTGTTTGCTTTGGCTTTGCGTGTTCTTCTACTGTACTTTCATGTGGGAACGATGTCAACAGGTTCACCGAAAATTAAGTCTTCACCATTTTTGTGGATGGTAAACACCTTGCCCGGGTGATTTGCTATTCATCTGATTTGGAAGAAATGTTTTTCTGGGTATTCTGATTGAAATGGTTTCCCCGAGTGATGTGATTAATGACTACAAATGTTGGTTGATTAATTCACCGTTAAAACAGGTGTAGAATCCCACTCCAAACCATTTCCAAAGAGATTTTTAATGCAAAAATGAATAAGTCCACCAAGGCTTCAGATTTATGAAGCACCACTCAAAAAAACAGCGTATTCAAGCATTATACCTATTCATCTTTACCGTATCCCACTCATCGAGAAAAGAGAAGAAAAAACACATCCCGAAACCCCCTTGTAATTATGTAATGAACTCCATCACTCCCATCTCCGGACACATAATTGAACTTGCGGATCCCATCAACTCGGCGTTCGAAATCATTAGCTCCCATCAGCGAGACAAAAAGCGTGTTCCCCATCGAATATAAAAAAAAAACTCGTGAAAACTCCCATCCAAAACTTGGCTGATTCCGGCTGAAGAGAAAATCAAACACATACACTCACAAAAACCCGAAGCCTTTCCCTCCGCTCAGTCCCTCCGGACTTCGAAAAACCTGGACCTGCTAATAGCAAGCAGTGGAACCAAACAAAAGTGGTGATTTATAAAAAGAGATAATCTGCTGATATGATGCGTACATATCGTTTTGCTCTTTCCCTCACTCTTCCGCAGCTGGCTGGAACCCGCGCGCGTTAGGGAGCGTAACATTAAAATTAGAGTGGCGTAGTCTCAACCGCCCCCCGCACCATCCCCACCTCGACGAAGCTTTTCAAATTCAAAACAGCGAGCACTCATCCAGAATAAAGCAAAAAAAAAAAAAAACTAAAATATATACGTACGAGAAACAACCGAACGGAAGGGGTTGGAAATCGAGGGGGACCCCGGATACCTTTCTGCATTTAGCATTTTCGACAGAGCCCTGCCATTTGGAACGTAGGACCCCGAGCGGGCAGCGCAAGGGGAATTGTCTGATTTTTCAATCCCCGTTAGTACAATGTTTGGCTTAGCCGGGTTCTAGAGGCAGACCAAGTGGAGCACGCTGCACATTCGTGGGTAGGTACCTCTGTACATTTGAATAACAAAAGTTGAGCAACCAGTCCTACCAGAACGAACATTTACAACAGGCCAACGAACAGGTCGACCGTGCTCAGTTGAAGAGATAATAGTAGTGGCGGGCATCGCAGCTAGGCAGTAGGCAGTAGGGGTGACGTCGGCAAGGTACTACTATCTATCACTCAAACCCCGTGCCGGTTCGGGACAGTGCAACGGGGATGATGAGATGCAAATAAATTGGTGCTTTTCTATCAGGTTGCGTTTCTTTAGGAAAAATATGCAATTCATGTGTTATGCGTCGTTCGGAACGCGTGGCAGACAGTAAATACTGCATGCAGTATTGGTTCGAATCGATCTTGATTTTTTTAAGAAGTTACCACGAATTTGAGAGGGATTAGGATCAGCATAGCACTAACGCTGAAGGGTCATACTTACACACTTAGAAATTTTGAATTTTACGCGAGACGTAATTCATGTTTGTAATAAGTCGGGGAACGTGAAGATAGATTTCGTGTAAAATTATGTCTCCTGAAACTGACACATACGCAATTTGACGAATGATGTGCTTGATTGAATTTATTTTCTCATCTCTTCCAACTCTTTCTTATGTGCTTAACGACTCTTGCATGTGTCGGTCTCAGGGGGCAGAAATTTACATCACATTTTGGTAATGTGTACTGCTCGTAAATTAACTTCTGAAACAACTATCACGTCGAGCAATAATAAGAATTTCCGGATGATGTGGTTGGTCGAAGTGGATCAAGATATGCTCTTTAAACTCACAAAAAAGGAGCAAAAGGAAAAGTGATTTCAAGTTAGTTTTTCGACGTTGCAGTAAATTTTGTTCACGTTCAAATTGCAACACACGCTTTAAGTTATTACTTTTTTGCCTTTAAGGTTACGAGGTCTAAACTTTGGGTGATTTTAGTACTGTAGGTAATGTTAACTTTCTGTTAATTTTGTTTAAAAGTGCGTTAACGTTTTTGAAATGGAGACGGAAGAGCAAAGGATTCACGACGAAATTATGCTCGCGCAGATCTCATGTTCTACGTTCCAGAGAACCAACCAAGGAAAAAATCTTGAAATTTCCCAAGGAATATATAGTTTGGATAGCGAGTTGGGAGGTAAAGTGCTACATTCCTGACGACTTCAACCATTAATGGTCAAGTGTACGTAAAGGGTCCTCCCTTAGCTCAGTCGGTAAAGGCGCGGCTACAAAGCAACACCATGCTGGAGGTGGCTGGGTTCGATGCCCGGTCTGGTCTAGGAATTTTTCGTTAAGGAAAATTTCTCGACTCCCTGGGCATAGGGTATGATTGTACTTGCCAAATTATCATACTAATGCAAAAATGGTACCTGGCATCGAAAGCTCTCAATTAATAACTGTGGAAATGCATTTAGAACACTTAGTTGAGGGCAAGCAATAAGCTAATTGTGAAAGTAATAAGCTTGAAATGCTAAAGAAGAAGAACGTTAAGGAAGAACGTCTATAAAAAGCTCTCTCATTTTTTGGCCAGACTTGGCGTTGGCCTGACTTGGCGTTAAACGGGTGCTGGAAAGATATGAGGAAAAGAAGGCCAACTTCGTGGTTAAATGAAGAATTTTTGTAAAACAGCTTTGTGTTTTGAAATTTTCAGGTAGACAACCCTTAGTTGGTATAATCCAATGAACTTCAGGCTTCATGATGAATCTACAGAGAGCTGTCGTTTTTTGCGAGTGAAGAATTTAGCTGATCATTCTCCTTCCAAAGTGATCAAAAACTCAACCTGTTACACGGTTTGAAACTTTGATAGTACTGCCTTTAGTCAAATAAATATAATCATATAGTTCTCAAATCGTAGAAAATTAGCATAAGCATTAGCATTAGCACACCTCGTGAAGATATTGCATGTCAGGTTGCAACGGATCCAGTTACGGATACGTTTCTTCCCGCAATAATCTACACGAAGACACTCCACGATCGCTCAACTCAAATTCTCAAGTTCACAAATCGTAGAAAATAAGCCAAAAATTATCCACAAAATCAAAGTCAACTAATGAACAGAAAGAGATGCATAGTGCCATTTTTTTTTTTTTTTTTGCAAAAAAACGATGCAAGGTAATTTATTTAATGATAGCTTTCCTAAGCCGTTTTCTGTTGTTATTTTAAATTTCCCTTTCATTATTCTATAAAAAGTCCACTTATAGTGAGCAATTGTGTTGCTAGCTGAACATCCGAAGGATAACAGTTTTAAAGGAATTATGGATATTTTTTATTTCTTCAGTAAAAGGTTTCACAAGTAAATTCCACTTTGAGTAATTTGGGTATTATTTGTTTATTTTTAATGACGATTCCATAGAGCAATAGTATCTAAAGAAAATGTTCACCACAAGATGTTAAAATGGAACACAATTCTCAATGCACTTAAATTTGATCGAGTACTAGAACTTGATGAGGCCATTCCAGATTAAGAAAATATATCATTTAAATCAACTACTTCCTCGTTTTTGTTGCTAATCTTTTGAACTCATTCCGAAATCCGTACGACACAAGCCAAGAATTCTCTGCAAAGTAAAATATAACTCTCAAACGCACACTCATAAGGCATGCAGATTAAGATGTATTGATTTTTTTTTTAAATTTTAGGTCATTTTATTCGATAGAGTTTCGAAAGCTGATTTTTGTTTTGTTTTTGATTTCCCATCAATTGCACAATGAAAAATCTACTAGGAGTGAGCTCTTGTAAACTGAAACATCTGAAGGATAACAGTTTAAAATGAACGATGGGTAGTTTTCATATTTTGTTCAACGTAAAACTTTCATATGTAAGTCCTTTTTTGAGTGTTTTTTTGGAATGTTTTTTTCACAGCTGTTTGGAGTGATTTAAAATGACAGTTCCAAAGATCAACAGTATTCAAGGAAAATGTTTATCCGAAGATGTTTGAAAGGAACAAAACTCTCAATGCACTTAAATTTTATTCAGAAGAAAAGCTTGTTGAGACCGTTCCAGGTAACGAATATATTTTACTCAGTTAGATCAACAGCTACCCTGCTTCCGTTACCAATTATTTGAACTTCCCCTCAACTAGACATAAATTAAATCTACAACAAGAAAAAAGCCCATGAAAATCACCTTTCACTACCGCTTATACCGATGAAAGCACAAGAGAGTGATTATTCCGGATATGTATCAGAGATTCATCATAAGAATATGTTATCTTTTATCCTCGGGTAAAAAAAGAAGTTGATTAAGAACTAAATCCAATGCCATCAAGCCAAACGCCACAAGTTTTCCACCCCTTAATACTGCTAATATTTCAACGGATTTTTGCCAGTATTTTGAGAACATAAATGAATTTTTCAAAACTTCATTGGTATTTCTGAAACTGGAACAAATATCTTTGAACTATAACCTTATTTCTAAATGGCCGTTGTCTTGAATGAAAACGTGATACAGCATAAATGCACGCAGTGCTTGCAAGATACGAATAGGTCCCAATATCATTTAAAAAAGGGTTTATGCAGAACGACAATTAACACGTGTAGAACTGTATTGAAGCTCACTAATATTTACGAAAGAACTTTAGAAAGCACCAACAGAGATCTCAGGATATCTAAGTCGTCTCTAACAATGATTTGGAGGTCGCCAGTAGCTCCTACAACGTTAATTACATTCTTCAAATATCAGTGTAGATTTAAAAATGTCAGAATTGATCCCACGGAGATTAAAGAGATATAATAGTATATCCAGAACTTCAGCTGGGCACCAACATTTCAACAAAATTCAAAAAAAAAAAACTTCTGTTCTACAACATAGTTTGCAATATTGTAGTGAACTTCCAAAAACGTCAATTTCAGATCATACATTCGAAAGGGACCAATATAACTGTTGCAAAAGTCACATAAAATCAAATATATTTCGTATATTTCAAAAGATTTTCAACCAGAGCTCTCAAAATAGTAAATGAAACCTCACATTGTTATTGGGGCTCAAAATTCTCAATAAAAAATCTTAGATTTCGTACAAAGTCTTGAACGGCTGTACTACATCCGTCCGACGGTTTGGTCAGGGGTTTTTTTTTTGCCTTAATCAAAACGTTTCTATAAATAAAAACCGAAACCTGTGTACGAAAAATCAGACAGATTACAAACAGTTGCCTCGATTTTTCAAGACTGTGACTGTAAACCTCCTTAGACCTTAATCATTTTACAGAACTTCAAAGGAGTTTCCAGAACATCAACAGAAGTCCCGAAAGGGGTGACCCCGGCGTAGTGGTTAACATCCATACCTCTCACGTCAAAGTCACGAGTTCGAATCTCACCTCCGAACAAGTTACGAAAATACCCAAAAAGGGAATTTGAGTAACTACGACGGGAGATGAACCAGCCCAAGGCTGTAAATCTCGATAATCAAGACAAAAAAATAAAAGAAGTCCCGAAGAACAATCACAAATCCCAGAACTTGAACATCATATTGAATAATACAAGTGATATCCCAAAGTCTAAATTTTATACCAAGAACTCAAATCTAGCTACTAAGAAATTGATCTTCAAATTAAATAGGAAATTCTAGGAACCACAATCACTGTTCATATTGTTAATGGAACTCACAGCACTTTATTGGATTACCAGAAATTCAGTAGCAATTCCCATTTTTAAGAGTTAAAAAAAACTTAGCGTCTTCGTTGATTACTTTCAAGGATGAAAAATGTATTTTCAGCGATGCCGTTTTCTCTACTTTAAAAGAAGTCTCAAATTTCAAATACACTTTCAAATGATAACTATAAATAACCCATCCAGGGATGCCCAACTCACATTTAACCTTATAACAAGCACTTAAATCTAGCTGTCAAAAAATTGTTTTCCAAATATCAAATCGATCTCCGGAACCTCTATTTTTTCCCAGATTGTCAAAGGAAACCAGAGCACTTTTATTGGATAACCACAACTTTAATAGCAATGTCAAACAAAATTTCTGCAGGGATGCTCAAATTACATGATTATTTCACCAAGTAGCACACCTTCCGGAACATCAAGTGACATCACGCACTAAATTGTTGTTTTATAACTTAAGCATTGCACCCTAAAACAATTGAGACATTCCAGGAACGTAAAATTTATTCCAGATTTTTGACGGAGCTAGAAACACTTAAGAGCCAATTTCCTTAACAATAACCGTGGTTCAATATTCTACAGAAAATTGAAAATAAAACTCCCCGAACTTCTGTAGAGTATCTGAAACTGTATCGAACTTTTACAAAACAATTTTTTAATGAGTGTTCCAGAAATTTCAACGAAACTCTCAAAATTACAATGGCGTTTCCAATTTGAAAAGCTTTCATCGTTTACGTTTGCAGTTTTTCAAATGACATTTAAATTAATGGGGCCTTTTTTAAAATAGGGGGACCTGGACATTTCAAGAATGTTCAAAAAACTAGAATTTAATCGTCTTTTTCTTAATATTTTAAATAAAATTCAGTTTGTGAAATTCAACTGACTGTTCAATATTTCAAAGGTTTTTCTAAAATTGCATGCAACTGCTGGATTGAAGATAGTTTTACAAAAAAAAGTCAGGTAGATGGACTCTCAAGAGCACCAAAAATCTTTCTGGATGTTTTTGCTAAGCTAAGTGTATGGGTATATTTTATTATTCAAAAATTAGGGCTGATTTTAACGAAAAACATGTCTGATAAGCAGTACCCGCTCGCGTGCCCCAGGAGTACTCGGGCTCATTAATATACCATCATGTTCCTTGATATGCATTACAACAAGAATTTGATGGTTTTCTGCCCAATTCTCGCCTAAATAGGCATAAGTTCGAAAAGAAAAAAACGCGTATTTTATGTAAAAATTACCCCATTCTTTTGAATTATAAATTGTATTTAAAAATTTGGTTCAGCAAAAATGTGCGCTGTAATGTTCTCAAAATTTTGTCTGAAGATAACTTTTTCTCAAAATGATAAACAAAAATTTAGAATGAAAAAACTACTGATTTTAGAGGCACCCTGGTTTAAAGCAGACAAATAGCTCTATTATGGTGAAATAAAGTTCAAGAAAAATGGTGTCTTGAGCAAAGTTGCTTGAAATTATGTTCTATACAAACTTGTCTTTGACATCACTCTTCTATTAGCCGGTGTCGGTGGTCGGTCGGTAAGCGTGACTGCTACTTTGTACCCCAGTGGGTCTGGGTTCAATCCCAGTCGACGTCGGTGGTTTTTCTGAGGCGAAAAAATCTGGTCACGTCTTCCTTCGGAAGGGAAGTAAAGCCGTTGGTCCCGGCTCATATTCATGAGTCGTTAGGTAGGGTTCAGGTGGTGGAGTCGTCTTCCTGGCGTCGGTGATTGTCACTATGTGAGGAAATAGGCCGACGAAAAAAAAAAAATATCTGGATCACTCTTCTATTGTGCTTTGTTCAAAAGTTAGCAACAGTGCCGCCCTAGTGGTAAAGTTTGAAACTACAAAAGTATCACCACAAGATGAACAACATTTAAAGGGTGTCCACGATGAAATTGCCACACTATGAAATTGCTCTAACTTTTTAACCGTTGGGTAGAATTTAATGAAAATTTGGGTGGATTTTGTTCATAGTGCATTATTTACATCCTGCAAGTTTTAAAGTCCTGTGATCAAAACTCGCGGAAATGGAATCGAAAGAACAGCTCGTGCGTGATAAAATCTTGCGCATTCATCACGAGAACAAGGATCTCTGGCATCGTCCCATCGCTAAAACGTTGGGAATTGTGAATTCCACGGTTTCGCGAGTGATTAAGCGGTTCGAGGAACGGTTGACCACCGATCGGAAGCCCAGAAGTGAAGGAAAAAGTATTCCGTACAACACCAAAAATCACAACCGCGTAGTTGGGGCCTTCAACCGAAATCCGAACGCCTCCGTTCGGGATGTGGCTAAGAAGCTGCACCTAAGCCGAAGTTTTGTCCAGAAGGCCAAAACTAAGGCTGGGCTTCGAACGTTCAAGGTACAAAAGGCCCCTAATCGCGACGAGAAGCAGAACAAGTCCGCCAAAACCCGTGCCAGGAAGTTGTACCTCAACATGCTGACGAAAGTTGAATGCTGCATCATGGACGACGAAACATATGTGAAGGCCGACTTCAAACAGATCCCCGGCAACCTGTTTTTCACGGCCAAGGATAAGTTCAGCGTTCCAGAGCATGTCCGCACTCAGAAGATGTCCAAATTTGCGAAGAAATTCCTGGTTTGGCAAGCCATCTGCACGTGCGGGAAGCGGAGTGCACCTTTCGTGACCCAGGACACGATGAACGGACAGGTGTACATAAAAGAGTACCTCCAGAAGCGGCTGCTTCCTCTCCTGAAGGCCCACAACGTCCCAACAATCTTCTGGCCGGATTTGGCCTCATGCCACTACTCCAAGGACGTGCTGAAGTGGTATGCGGACAATAAGGTCAATTTCGTGCCGAAAATGTTCAACCCTCCCAACACTCCGGAGCTCCGCCCCATCGAGAAGTACTGGGCGATTATGAAGCAGCACCTTCTTAAACGACCTAAGGTAGTGAAGACAGTCGAAGAACTGAAGAAAGTATGGGTTTACATGCAAAAAACGGTTGATTCACAGGTTGTGCAGAATCTTATGGCCGGGGTTAAGGCCAAGGTGCGGGCATTTGCGTATGGACTGTAAATAAAATACGAGTAAAATGGTAAAATGAAGTTTAATAGTTATTTCTCAATTCCTGAAAATTTGATGGCAATCGGATGAAAACTCGAATTTTACGAATCAATTTTGTGTGTGGCAATTTCATCGTGGACACCCTTTAGAGGTACAACTTTGTAGAAGACACCATGATTCGGAAACGTAACACTTAGGAGTTATTAATTTTGTCGTGAAAAAAGGCTTTTCCGATCACTGTGTGACGGGAGTATCGTGAAGTTGTTCATCGTTTAAGAAACCATACAAATCGCATCCGTTATTCGTTATTCCATACAGTACAAATGAAAAGGCGAGAGCTGCATCAATATACTTGGGGAAGTGTGATAACCACTCTTATTTCCGATTCGTTAATTGTACTTTTTTATATATCTAGGATGAATGCCACTAACGATTTATGTTCAAAACAACAATGGGTAATTTCATGAAAGAAATTTGTTTTAACTCAACAATGTATGACAATATTGCGAAAACAATTGTGTTCCACTGTTTACTATTAATGAGTTGCAGGATTATCAAATATCCAGATGTTTCTTCAACTGTCGAGTATTGTCAAGGATTTGTTGGAATATGTTGGTCAGTGAATCAAACTGTTCTTATAAACACTGTTATCTATCAATCACCAATCATTTTTGGTGACAATTTCTACTGTCATCATATGATCTGATCAGCTGATTGATCACAAATAACATTATCGCCGGAGCCTAGGTGTGATCTTCCAACACAACCAATTAACTCTTTGAGACTTATAAGACTATAAAGACTATTAAGAGACTTGTTATATAGATCATCATTTAGGAATACAGATGGTGAGTCTGTTCCAATTAATTATTTTGCGTACAACATGTTTTAGTGATTATAAACTTTAGTCAGCCAAATAATAGGAAGGTTCCATTCAAGTCAAAAAAGAGCTCAATTTTCAAAATTGGATTAATGTAAGGGCGCATTATGTAGAATATTTTCTCGTAAAGTTGATTCAGAAGATTTTAAAATATTTAACCATTTTATTCACCTAAGGCTTTTCTGCTATCAGACCGCGTAACCTTTATAATGATAATATTATAGTGCTCTATCATTTGAAATCCAGGAAGTTTGTAAAAGCCCAACTTTATTGTCGTATTACAAGCCCAAATGATTCACTTTATAATATGAGCTTGACGTTTGATCTGAACCTTCAAAAGAAAAAAAACAGTCGGCGCGAATCACTGCAAAAACCTTTAAATCTTCAGTTTGCGGTATGTAACTTAAACCTGATTTTGGGTCAGATATGCAAAATGACACAAATGTTCACGTCAAATGCTCTCAGGAATAATGAAATTCTTTCACAGATTGCATTTCAGAACTCTTTTCCAGAACCACGTATCGTCGTTAACATTTTTCATTCAAATGAAGAGTTAACTTCAGCGCACAGTAGGAAAAAAAGGCTTAGGTTGAAAGGAATGCTATTTCCTAAAAAAAAACAAAATTAGAAAATCATTTTTTTCTCTTCTTTTGTATTCACATGTCCTTCCGCCTGAGGCTGATTAGTCACGCCAGGTAGACAACTTCGACCCAACATATCGAAGCTGTCAACCCATGGGTCCGGTCCAACGTCCAACGGTTCCAATACTTTTTCAATGGAAGCTGTGATAAGCGATTTTTCGTCTCAGAAAATCCCGAAGGCACCGACTGGAATTGATACCAGACCGACTGGGGTGGTAGGTAATCACGCTTAGCACAACACCACCAGAACCGTCTGAAAACTAGTTGTTTTGAACACCTGAAAATCATACCTTGCTGTGACTTTTCGATACATAACTCATAAATATACATGAAGAATAATGTTGTATTGAAATAACAGTTTTTCGAAAATCAATTAGACAAATTTTGATAAAAATGTGTAATCTTGCCGAGAGGTAGACTATTTTAATAAGTGCGGTGGCTGTAAAATGGGTGAATTTAGTGATAGTTCGATTGTAATTCTGAATGTATAAAGACTCAATAACGTAGTGCCAGGAGTTAACAGCGAGGACATGTGGCGTTTGTTTAGTTAAAATTTCCATTCAATTAAGTATTAAAATAAACAAAAATCAAATTAGTTTTTTTTTTCAGTTCCATGATTATCGAGATTTTCAGCCCTTGGCTGGTTTTTCTCCCGTCGTAGTTACTCATATACCTTTTGGGTATTTTCGTAACTTGTACGGGGGTGAGATTTGAACTCGCGACTTTGGCATGAGAGGCATGAATATTAACCTCTACTCCGGGGCCACTGCCAAAAAAAAAACAAATTTTGGACAGAGCTATTTTTACGTTCTCTCTCAATTAACAGGAAACATGTTGTATATTCACAAAATTTTTAGTACACAAATGAAATATTTACATTTTGGAATTTCAGCCACTCCTTTCTATGGAACCACCCTAATATGACGGCGTGGGGATGAAAATCCATTACTTTCTTGCAAAAGTCTCCATTTAATATATCATTCCCAAACACCTTCAAAAAGAAATTGCGATAATTAAATCACCTGGAAACCGTTGGAAGCTGAATTTAAAGAAAATTAAATCTTAAAGAGCCTCAATTGACCCCCAAGCCATTAATATTGCTTCAAACGGCCCAACATAATGTATGGAAATTTACGCCAATAACTTACTTTGTAGGTCCCATTACTGCTTTGCAGCAAGCAAGAACAATAACAACAACAACCAAAAGCGGTCGAAAAATGGCAAAAATTGAGCGCCCTTCGAGCCCCTCCTCCACTCACCCCCACATGCATACGAGTAGGTGTATATGAACATTGAACATGTCGGTGAACGAAAAAGGTTACCCGACCGTGGTTCAACTTTGCACAAATTCGAATTGCGGCAGAGGTGGCGGGAGCGCCAGGAGTTGGGAATGATGAAAATACGATAGGTTATTAGCATTTAAATTGAAACGTAAAACAAATTTCTGAAAATTAAATTTTTAGGCAAACCCAGGTGACAACAACTTGAACGTGTGCGGAGTTGAGTGCTCACTTGTTCGTTAGTCCTGACGACGCAAGGTAAGGATCGTAAAAAGGATAATTGGGAAAGTGACATATTGATTGTTTCCCGGTACGCTTCGTTGCTCGGCTGTTGATGAGGATTATGGTAACGTATTAAAGTTGATTTTCTTGCCTGAATTTTAGGCCTTTTCGTTGAGTTCAGGGCGGTCAAGCAATAAACAAATTAAGTGCATGGAATTTTAAATCTGCTATCTGCTGGCTCGTAAATCTGACCAATTTCATATGCATATCTGATGTGGTTAATCTAACATGGAGAAGCGTATGGCGGTGGCATTCCAACGACCATTCCCCGCCACTCAGTCTAAGCAATTTATGGACTTCTGTCTATTAAAAATTCATTCCATCCATAATTCATACCCGTATTAAGATGTCATCTGTCTTAAATCGAGGGGAAGCCCGGGGGCAAAACCAAACAACTACTGCCGAGATGGACATACATGGACAATTGAACACCGGAGAAGCAGACCACTACTGGCTGATGTGTCTGACAACCATCATTTTTGAATTATAAATTTGCAGAAGCAAAAACTCACTCCCTGCCGGTTGCTGTTACCGCACTACACAGCACGATAGAGGGTTGAGTAAAAACGTTCGATTCTGGACATTCTGGTGCAGTAGAGTGAGTAGTAGTAGTACCATCATCAATTTGTCATTTGGTTTCATTTGTGGCATGAAATCCACATTACACAGATTAAATTTTTTAACGTGGAATTATCATTTTCCGATACTGGCTGCAGACCATCGCCAGTAGCACCTGGAGGCGAGGAGGGAGCTTTGGTGTGGTGTGGCGATGCTGTGCGAATGCTTCAATAATTGAAATTTTCCACTTAATTATTCACGATGGGAGTGGTATAATTATAATTCGTATCATACTTATGTAAATCAATATAAACGCACACACGGACAGTTTTGCTGCGCGGAAGCTTCCTGGCGGTGACAGCCACAGCCATGCGAACACAAGGGACCATATCCTACTGAAGCGGTGGGATGCGATGAAATATTTGCATAAAATATATGATAATTCATTTCCCGCAAAATCTGGACGGCCAGCGAGGACAGGAACGGGAGCTGGAAGAGCATTGCGATCCATTGATTTCCTGTTCGAACTTGGCTCGTCCTTGCCGACAGAATCTGTGCGAACGTTCCCAGGCAGAACTTGGATCCTCGTCTGCCCTTTGGGATTATGTAGACGGACACACAACCATACTGACGAGCTCATATTTTGGAATTGTTGGAAATCGTTGGTATTGTGGATTTTAGGAACGGCTTCGATGGAAGACTTGACCAGAGATTTTTCCGTCTTAGAATATTGGAGTTGAACCCATGCCAAGTAGTGTGACGGAAAGAAACCATAGAAAAGCTTAAAAATTCTATGAGTTTTTGATTATTGCTGCGCAGTCTATGTTTGCTATGATAAGAACCAAGAATCATTAATTTAAAGTTCATAGTGTGGTAACATTTGTGTAGTCATCTGAATGACAGGCTAAGTGAATTTCTGTCCAATCCCTCAAACGAACCAATCCCACTGTTCCACCCATCCTGATTCCATGTATCCTCTTATTGTGATACGGTGATGAATGCGAGTGCACACACAAAGCCGTCTGCTTGGGAAATTAATATCGATGGGAAATAATTGCTGGAAAATATTCTCGCTCGCACCCAATATCGGTTGTTCGATTTGCTTGTGTGCTTGTCCGTATGCTTTATATCCTCCAGGTAAAACAGATTCCAGACTTCACCCAGGATGACGATGGCTGATTCCAGTGCATTGATCGTTGAAGCATTTTCCATTTCCCAATATGAAATACCAAACAATTCTGCTACCCGAAAAAAAAAAGCATCAACTGAAAAACATTGATTTGAGCTTCGAGCCCCTGGATCGATGAGTGGCATGTTCCCAACGGGACCCCCTTTCAACCCAACAACACCAGCTGGATCTCCCTTTTGCGACCCGAAAGGGTCATGTTCCTAAATTGAATGATTTATCTACCCATTTTGCCCTTCAATCACGGTACGAATAGAACATTTCCACTCTTACAGAGTCTCTCCTCCACACACACACACACACTCACTCATAGTCACATCACTTATCTCGCCATGGCTTTCATGGAGCTTACATAATTTATGTTGCTCAACTGCCGTTCGACTGATAAGCTTCTGCTCCCGGGCAGGGCCCTTCGAACAAAAGTCAACATGTGTTTCAGGACTTGCCACAAGTGAAAAAAAAATATATAAAGCCTTCCAAACAACTTGGCCCCAAAACGTCACTTCGAACTGTGCTCCGAAAAGTGTGATAAAAACAGTTCGACCTAAAAAGATTGAGGAAAAATCACCACTACAGGCACCGGCTGGCTGGGTGAGGATCCTTCTTCCTAAGACGCAAGCTGTGTGCCAGCCAGTGGAAGCTGACAAAAGCGTAAACGAAGGAGGGAGAAAAAAAACTAAACACACTATCCTCAATTCAGCAGTTTGTTTTACCATTTCAGCGTCGGCGTCGTACTCGAGCGAACTGTTTTAGGAGGAAGGTCGTTTGACGATGCCGTATTCAAAGTGGTGTTCTGCCTTCTCTTGAAGGCATCACTTTTTTTTTCAGTTTTCCCTATCATACCAACAGGACGAAAAAGTTCGATGGTGATAGAGCGCATAAGTTCTGCTATTGATGAGAAGGGGATGAGGGGGGGACCTATGGAACGAACAGTTTGATTTATGACCGGGTGTGATTCTGCGAATGAGTTTCTGAACAAATCACGCGCACTCACCGACAACCAACGCTGTGCCAGTTTTTTTTTTGTTTGTTTCATCCCAAGACTCAGTGTATTAGAAGATTTATATGAATCTCTTAATTCAAGCTTTACCGAAAACGAGCGGAGATGGCGGTAAGCCTACAAGGCGGTGGGCAGAAGGCGAAGGAGCGTGTCATTGTGTCGTGATGAACAGATATTAAACTCGTCGTTAAGTACGCACCTAGGTAGGCTGTGTTTCACTGCCGGGAGTTTCACGTGAAAGGAAGAAGAAGGGACACTGAGAACAGCTGTGGGGGCGGTATTCCCTAAATTATTTCCGACGGGTATAAGAACGTAAATTAGTTACACTGTTACTGGCCCGAAAGCGGTGGGTGTGGAATCGTAAATGTTGCGACTGAAGGTACGGTTCCTATGGAGGGATTGGGAGGATGCTTTTGTTTTCACGGTAGGGAAAGCTGGAATCAGCAGTATTGTCTTCAGTGTGACTTACTGAATATGTCTTTTTTTAAGAAAAAAAAATCGACCAATCAAACACGAGCGCATCGACTAAGGCTTCCCGATTTAGAAAAAAAATCAGGAAGAGCTTTCCGCAAATCGAATCCACTGAAGGCTTCGTGCTCAGGCGACATTTTGGAACCGCAACAACTCTGCCTTCATGTCCTGATTGCAATAATAACATGCGGCGCGGTAGCGGACAGAAAAACACATTAGCAGTATAGTAAACAGCTTATAAATGGTATAAGCTGGCGAGTGAGGGGGAGAGAGAGAGAGAGAGAGAGAGACCAAATTTAGTAAGCGCGCAAAAGTGCGCGCATTTACGACGGCCAAACACGTGACGATGATGACGACGACGACGTCCTGTGTGTATTCGTACGTATGTGCCAATGTTTATGAAGCATGTTCCTCAATAAACACAAACACCCATCGTCAGAGCGTCGTCAGTTGGTTCGTCCGGGCGGATAGCCATGAAGCCAGAATTGAAGGAAGAAAGGCTAAAGTGAATCAGGGCATATGGGGTGGAGGTCATAAATTTGTGCACATTTTTGTTTTGTTTTGCTGAATATGGCTTGAACTCCAAGGGGTCATCAGTCATCACATAGGAGCAGTAGCGGTAGCGCTCGTGTGAGCCTTGCACGGATGGAGGGAAGGCTGAATCGTCGTGTGTAATCAGGTTCATGATTAAATAGTAAACTATAAGGTTTACGGTCTGTTAGGTGCACCCACGGGTGTTGCCGACAACGAGGGCGGAGCACAGCTGTAGGTAAAGTAGCGAAATTGTTTATAGCACACTTTCACGTACTCTCGATGGAGCTGGTGAGGACGACAACGACGACGATGCCTGGGTTTGTTGGTTTCGGTCGATGGTTGGTTAGCTGCTGCTGCTGCCATGTTCTATCTCAGCGTACAATTTTGGAAACATGTTCAAATTTAGGGTGAAATAACAATGAACCATACAAAAATAAATGCGACAATAGCCTTTACCAAGATACGAATATGACATTGAAAAATCAAAATCGGGCTTAGAAAATTACCATGTAAACTTGTTTAAAAAATGATCCAATCAAATGCTAAATTGACTCAATCACTGCTATTTGTAGTTTAATCTTCGGAACTATATTCCGTAGCTTTTTTTAGTGCATGTCCAGCTACTTCATCACTATTGAGATATGTTTTTTTTTTGTTTCTTGATTATCGAGCTTTTCAGCTTCGGCCATCACCTGTCGTAGTCACCCAAACACCACTTCGGATGTTTTCGAAACATTTCCGGGGGAGATTCGAACTCGTAACTAAAGAGTGAGAGGTATGGATGCTAACCACTATGCCGGGGTCACTTCCCCCACTTTTGAGAAATGATAAAGTATTTGTTTTTATTATTCCCATTGTAATTGTAATTCTTTATTACAATGAATCGAGTTTCATCGCAAGCTTCGGACATTTGCGTATTTTGAAAAGTGCACGAATCAAAAACCCTTGTCCTCTTCCTGAACAAAAAATCCCGATAACCAAATAGCTATTCCATAGTAATTCACGATTTCACTCCCGTAAATGTGAGGGAGTGAATTACATATTCATTAAATGAATCCCAAATTCATGAACGAAGTTCACAATTGGTGATCTTGGTCAGCAGTTTCGTAACGGTTAAGCGAATACACACTTAAATCATGAATTATTGTTACCAAATTAGGAACAGTACATTACAAAATAAAGTGCTTAAGATGTACTTTCAGAATTTAATTTGTTTGGAGACATATTTGAACACATTACTTATAATGTTTTTATTGCGTACAGTGCGCCAAATTAAATTTTAAAGTTTTGAAATTTGCAATATCCTCCCAACGTGTTTGCTTCAAAATACTGCACCGATAAAAATAAACATTGAATTTTCTGCGTTATCTAATGCACATAAAGGGAATGCTAGATTTGGCAGATAAAAATGGGATATTTCATGTAAATTGTCAGATAACGCCTGAATCTAGTCTGTTGTATGAAAGATTGCAAACAATTTCGTTGTTTGCGTCTCCTTTGGCTTGAAATTAAAGGAGGGGAAATTTTACGCGCTTGTTAAAATTAATTATTTTTTTCTGTGTGCTTAGCAAAAAATCTCTACGCTCAATTTCAAACTACTTCTATTCAATTTCATAGCCGCCGAACGCTATCAGACCTATCAATACTTTCTCTTCACATCTTAGGTTCTAGCAGAAATTGCTGTTCACTACTGGGATCCAATGATGTTGGGAAGATATTTTCAATTTCAAAACGACATATTTGAAGGTAGTACTCATTAAGATACTGTTCATTATTGTTATGGGCAAAATAAAGTACACAGAAAAAAAGAAACATTGAATTTTTTGCGTTATCTAATGCACATAAAGGGAATGTTAGATTTGGTATAAAATAATGGGATATAACATGAAAATTTAGGCCAGATAACGCCTGAATCTAGCCTGTTGTATGAAAGATTGCAAACATTGTTGCATGGCACATGAAAGATTGCAAACAATTTTGTTGTTTACGCTTTGTCTTGGAATTAAACGAGGGGAAATTTTACGCGCTTGTTAATATTAATATTTTTTTTCTGTGTACACATTACAAAACTACATCATTTAATCTTAGTATGATCTCCTTAAATTTCAATCACGGATTGAGAGCATCGTGGGATAGTTTGTCGCGGTTAGTCCTCCTCCTCAGAATGTAAGATCCAAAATGGACCCCCATTTTTTTAGGGTGCTAGTCCTGGTTTTAGGGTGTCCATTCCAATTGACACGTAACGCATGAAAGTATGCAGTGGTTTTGTGAGAGGTATGCTTGGAGTCGTCAGGGTGAACATTAAACTATTTTACAAAGCCAACTTTACACGACGAGTTCCTTCTCAGGATGCTGATATACGAGTCTGCCGTGATTATTCCATCTAATTTCTCATTTCCAACACCAGACCACACAAAGTACCGCCACACCATAATACTGCCACCTCCGTGCTTCATTGTCTTTTGAATATTATTATTGGCGAATTTCTTTCCAGGGTTTGCTCAGAGTTGTGAGCGCTGGTCTCGCCTAAGAAGCTCAAATTTGCTCTCATCACTTCGGAGAATCTTTTTTTTTTCAGAATTCCAACGGTTTGTCGATATATTTATGGGCAAACTTGAGACGTTTGATCCCATAGAAATCAAATCCAATTAAGTTGGAATACTAAGTAAACGAACGTGTCATCATAAACGTTCGTCGTTGGGCAAACCCATTTTAAAACCCCGTTTCCTGCAATTTTCCACGCACAGCATACTCCAAATTATTTCAGTAAATATTTTCTCGAATTGCAAGGCTGATAGCGAATGAGTTTTTAGTGGCTTCTTGAGAAATTCGGCGATGATCGCTCTTCCTTCCTCTGCCTGTTTGTTCTGTCACGCTTCCAACTTTTTCATATATCTTGCATATTTTTCGTACTTTATCCCTAACTTCATGTTTTCGAGAAAATTCCTGTCGATTTTTAAAGAAAGCTTACGGCTATCTAAGAAATTTAGCTTTTTCCCACCTAAACTGATTAAATCGTGCACTAGTATTGAAAAGTCAATACCGAACTAATTGATTTGACATTTACCTGCAGTTTGAGGGGAAGAACACTATTCCCTAGCAAAAAATGGCGGTGTGCAGTTGTGTTCTTAGTATTACGTACTTTATTTTGTCCAGGTAAAAATGAGTTTCTATTAACATTATCCAAAATGTGAAAAATTCAGAAAAAAGATTCAATATCCATAAAATCTGTTGAAAACACTACAATTTGAACTTTGATGGTTGTTTCTTGTATTCTTCCAATGCGCGGAGTAACGATCTATGATGATTGATGGGAAAATATCTGCTTCTGACAAATTTCATCAAACTAAAATTTAATCAAACTACAACGTTAGAATAGCGTATGCGTGCTTCATTTTTTCCAGTACTACACAGATACACAGAAAAAAAAATGAATTTTAACAAGAGCGTAAAATTTCCTCTCGTTTAATTACAAGCTAAAGTAGGCGTAGACAACGAAATTGTTTGCAATCTTTCATTCAACAGACTAGATTCAGGCGTTATCTGGCTTAAATTTACATGAAATGTCCCATTATATTCTGCCAAATCTAGCATTCCCTGAAAGTGCATTAGATAACGCAGAAAATTACATGTTTCTTTCTTTCTGTGTAGATAGAAACATTTAATTTTCTGTGTTATCCAATGCACATAAAGGGAACGCTAGGTTTGGCAGAAAATAATGGGATATTTCATGTAAAATTAAACCAAATAACGCCTGAATCCAGCCTGTTGTATGCAAGATTGCAAGCAAAGTTGTATGGTGCATGAAAGATTGCAAACAATTTCGTTGTTGACGTCTACTTTGGCCTGGAATTAAACGAAGGGAAATTTTACGCGCCTGTTAAAATTCATTTTTTTTTCTGTGTCGTTGGGCAGAATTCAAGCACACTTAGAAATTATGAATTCTATTCGAGATTTATTTCATGTTTGTAAACAGTTGGCGAACGTAAAGAAAGATTTTGTGTAAAACTATGTCTCCTGTAACTGACACATACGCAATTCAACAAAAGATGTGTTCGATTGAATTTATTTTCTCATCTCTTTCAACTCAATCTGTTAAAAGAGAGATTGCAAACATTGTTGTATAGCGCTTGAAAGAATGCAAACAATTGCGTTGCTTACGCCTCCTTTGGCTTGGAATTAAACGATGGGAAATTTTACGCGCCTGATAAAATTCCTTAGATTTTTCTGTTTATGTGTGTGATATGGTCCCCATAAGTATGAACTAAGATCTCGAAAATTTGAAGCTGTGATTCTATTTGTTTTGATTTGGTTCGAAGATCACCGGTGGTATTCGATCGTCCATTGTTGAGGAATTTGAGATGCAGGCACCTGCTGCAACTATAGACATCATCACAAACCTAGAACCGGAAGTTTTTGCCTTTTTCAAGCAAGTGATTGTGATTATGCACAAGTTCAAACCAACAGCTAGTGAAAGGTCATGATCCATCGACACTTTTAGCTGTTTGAACTAGCTGCGATGGCAGTGTTTCAGCTTTCATTTTCATACACCCATTCAGCTATAGATGTCAATTTGTGGATTGTGTGTGAATATAGCTTCCAGTTTTAGGTGACCCTAAACATGTTTCGCAATATGCATGTAATTCATGCTATTTCGCCGAATATATTCTTTTTATTTTCATGTATTTTGATACATTATCGACAGCCAAAATTGGGACAGATGACAACATTGTTTGTTGTGTAACATTTCAGTCCCTGATTTATGTTCTCACATTTGTGAACACTTGAACATTTGTCACGTTAAATGGAACTTAATCATACACACTACCAAATAGTCATGTCAATTTCGATGGTTCTGATACAAACACAACTTTTGTTGAGTTGCGTCTGTTTCTTTTTCAGGACACATAATATTACATAAAATCTTTGTTAAAGTTCCTTGACGTAAATCAAAGGTGTATTATGTCTCGTGTAAAATTAATATTTTTTTAGTGTGAAGATTTTGTTTTCTTGGTGTCTGTGCCTTTTCTAATATGGAGGTAATGTCGGCCTATAAGCACCGTATTGGGTCTATTCGTGGATGTAACTTCGTCTCATTATCGAAGGAATCGTTGTGGAGTTTATTTTTATCATCATTTTTTGCATTTCATTAATAGCTATATTCGCTGTACTCAGCCCTTCCAAATTTCACAAAACAAATTGAAACTTAACTTACTTTATCAAATTTCAATGATTCTTACATATGATCAATTGGCTCCTAAAAAAAATTACAGTTGCATAAATTTCCATTGGAAACTTTATCAATATAAACATTTTCCTATGTAATAATTACATTAGGCCTTTGTTGAGGACATAGAAAAAAATGGGCCTCCCGTTTTCTTGTAAAATCTTTGTTTGCAGTTCATAATGAATTATAAATTATTAACGTGTGACTATTTATTCACATTTAGGATTAATCACGTAAGATATCGGCTCAATTAAGTTAAATTAAGATAATTTGAAGATCATAAAGGTTTTTTTTCTTCAGCTTACCCAGTGAAGCCATGGTGGCTTAAATGTTAAGCAAATCGAAAATATAGCTATAAATAGATAAACAATGTCCCAAGTGCTTCAAAACAAATCGGTCATCATGATGCCAATGTGAATTTGCTGATTATCGCTGGATTTATGAATTTTTTGATACAATGGCCGAAAAATGGAGCTAGATCAACATTTAATCTAGTTACTCTATATGGTGAAAATAAAGGTTGAAAAATGAATTTATTGGTATTAGTTTTGGGGTCATATTACTTATCTAATGATTCAAAATTTTAATCTGGACACGCTTTACATTTCAGTGAAAAAAGTGGCCAGCAGTGCGGGTAAAAATCGATTCATCTGCACTCAAATGAGTTGAAAATGAAGACACCCTTAACGGACAGACCAATTATCTTCGTGAATTTGAATTTTGAAATGACATTTTTCTCTTGACCAGAGCAACTGCTGAGTTTCGAAGTCAATATTTAGTTTTTTTCATTCATGGATGTTCATTATCGCCTGTGCTGTTGTCAATATCAATATTCAATTTCATTTAGGTGGGGATGATTTTGAGTATTAAATGAAGAAACAATATTTTTTTTTTTTATGTAGAACATGATGTGGAATTTTGTAGGCTCAGATCAATAAGTTACAATTGACTTCAATTGACACAATTCCAAATAATCATTTTGGTTGAATTGAAAATCACTTATTGATTTTTAATGATCACTTGCGATTTTAACAAAGCTGGGCTGGAAACTCAAACTCTAATGAGTTATTAAAAATCGAGTAAACCGAAGTTTTTTTTTACGCGGTTTTTTTACGCGGTTTTCTTACGCGGTTTTTTAACGCGGTGCCATCCCTGCTGCATGATATGGAACTAATACGATACTGTCAAAAAACGACAAATGACATACTGAGAAACTTTGCCGAGGACGGCAAATCTCTAGCGCTTAGTTTGGAAAAGATAGACTGCAGCGCCATCTCTGCGGCATGATGTGGAACTAATATGATAATGTCAAAAGACGAAGAATGACACACTGAGAAATTTTGCCGAAGAGGAAAACTCTCTATAATAACTCTGGACTGTTTTGCTCACACATTGAATTAACAACCTCTGTCCATTTGTAGCAGATTCCCGGTGGCCAATGTAACTGGAACCATGTTTTTCCACCACCAATACATTTTTATGGCCATATCCTTTCAATATGAATATGAAATACAATTTTTATTTCCTTGACTTTTTTACGTCGTTTTTTTTAAATAACGCGTTTTTTTTTACGTCGTTTTTTGAAATAACGTGGTTTCTTTTACGCGGTTTTTTTTATGCGGTACCATTATCGTCGTAAAAAAAAAATCAGTGTAGTTATGGAAGCATAATGAGTTGATTTGTTTATCGTTCTTGATTTTGACATCCGAGTATTTCAAACACAATTTATTTACACTAACTCGAAAGGCTTTTCATTGCGTATGATAGTAAGTGATGAAAACAGACACTGGTGGGCAGTGCAAAGGAAACGTATAGTGGATGAAACTATGGAGCTCGATTGAATGTTTCTCGAACGATAGAAACTGTTACTCTCGAACGTCACAAAACAGGGACGAGTGACTAAATCGACAAATTTAAATATCATGGACGGGAGAAATTCCCGGCCATTATAGATGGCATAAACTTTTAGCAGAGCAGTTAAAATTGTATTGGGGAAATTGTGCAACAGTTCGTCGTTTTAAATTCTATGTAGAGGCTGTCAGGAAGAAAACGAAGAAGAAATATCGGAGGAAGACAAACTAAAATCGCAGACAAACTTCCGACCATACTTATAAAAAAAGGCCTCCACCAAGATGTCAAGTATAAATAAGCCAACAGATGGCGTCACATATTTATTTTGATTTTAGAGAAAATATATGGGTTGCCATCTTAATTGTCAGATTTGTTTAAGCAAAACGACAAATAGGCAGCGCTGGTGAAAAAGTTGATTCTAATGTAATTTAATTCAAAATTTTGTACAACAAGTTTGAAATTCTTGTACGAACTTGAATGTTTATCTGCGCTTAAATTGTGATCTCAGAAAACCAACTGTCGAAAATTGTGGGTAATATTTATTCGTACAGACATGACAACCAAAAAAGATCCTGTTGCAGGGTTGATCTGCCGTTTTCTCCTTAAAATACTTTTAAATTGCCATTAACTGATTAAATTATCACAAAATTGCTAAACATTCAGGTAACACAAGGTGTTAAGCATTAAGAACTTATAAAGGGGTTGAGTTATTTCCATTTAATTTCGTTATGTTCCGTTATTATTGCTAATCTTTAGACCGATACGCGTATTTCGTCTACTGTTTGCAGACTTTGTCAGTGATTTTTGATGTGTGCGGTCATATTTTAGTAGTTTCAATCTTTAAGAGTTCCGTGACTAAAGGTGCCTTCATTTTAAATATAGAAAACTTTCACTTATATTGATATTATTACTTTATAACCACAAAAATTCCATACTCCATTTCATTATTCAGCTAAGTATTAATATAGGGACAATGCCGAATATGATAACCATCTAATGTTTCAGAAGAATGATTTATTTTCCAAATTCCATCAAAACAGTTTCATGAAGCAGCGATGATATATTTCCTTCGTTATTTTTAACATTGATGACCACCACGGCATGACCATCGCAGGCATTTGTATATCATTTTACAATTTATCCAGCAAAACTTTGGGAAACCAATTCCAAAACTCATTCTCGCATTATCACTATCTTTCCCTGTTCTTCATGTTTGTGCTTAATCATACATTTTTAATATGCATAGTCTCATCACAACAACGAAGGGTGTGACACTTTATGGGACCTCATCATTTAAGGCACACGTCCACGACGATAAAATTTACTGTTGTTATGATAATGACAACCCCAAACATCACAATCAAAAAAAGGCCTCAAATCCCAGATGGTTGAATGTGCTCGTAAAACTGGATGGAAATGGTTTCATTTGGTTGTGCAGTTTGGTTATATTCGTTATTATTATTCTTGCTTTTGTTTCACTGCCAACTCACGCATATTTATCAGAGGTTAAGTTGGAAAATTGTAAGCAGCCAGAAATAGAATGGAAAGATCCATATTTGTTGAAATTACCTTAACTTGAATGTCCTTCAAATTGAACCGATTATCGTTAGGTTTTCAATCCTCACCTGTAAAGAAAAGAAAGAGAAAAATTAAATGATCAACTCAAACTAGCAAAATAATGGCGAAATATTCGGTAGCATATCGAAATCGATTGGCAAGCAAGCCTGTAATTGCACAACCAGCTGATACAGCCAAACACTTGCAGTATGACTCCATTAAGACAGCTGAAAGGTGGCATCGCTATGCACGACCCAGCAATCGTCGCAACTCTAGGCATTTCCCACACACAACCGTATCAATCGATATGGCAAGCCGGTTTGCCCCTTGCCCGATTCCTCTGGTCTGCTCCTAGCCGTGCAGTAAAATACAGCTGAGCATACCGCGCATTGCCACGGCCGCTCGTCAGTAATTAGCTTCGCTTTATCGTCGTTACCTGAAGCCCAGCATCGAGCAGAGCAGAGTACTTGGAACTGATTGCAACCGTATCGAAAAGTCAGGCCTTAAATCTTCCCACAAACGTAAACACACACCTGTCTCTGCTCTTTGTAACCGATCTCCTCCAAGTTCCTAATTATGCTTCAAAGAGCAGAGACTCGATCTTTCATCTGTTGATGGAGCACTCCAAAAACCGATTTACCCGACTCCCTCTCCCCGCCGCCGAACAACCGTCTCAATTTCCAATGGTGCAGCAACTTCCCCCTAGAACTGGATTACTCTAGCTTGTACACATGATATTTTTACGATTATAATTGTTATTACTGCTAAACTACTGCCATATATTTTTACTGCCGCCGCCTTCGCCGTTGCCACCGTCGTCGCCGCCGTTGCCCGAAGGCGGAGGGTCTTCAGCTGTTGCCTTACGGTCTTACCAAGACCTGCTGGCACATTCACACACACACACTTTTCACGCCTGGTTAGTTCGAATTACGATCGGTCGGTCGCTCGGTACCGGGCCAGCTGATGTTGCACACGCACACACACACACACACATACACACACCAACAGTGAACCATGTAAATGCAACAAATTGGCTGGGAAAATGCAAAATCGGCACACGGGTGATCAGTCAACCTTGATGAGCTAGGATGTGTGTGCGTTTGGAAATTGGCCAACCGAAATTGACATCAATCAGCTCGAATTTACAGTGTAGCGAAATGAAGAAAAAAAAAAAAAAAAACCGTGACGCAAGTGCTTCCAATCCGCTGAAGTGCGTACTGGAAAAGAGTTAAGTTTTATCAATAATTCATTCCGCGCTGCTGAGGGGGGGCTCGGATCTCACGTCGAGTGCTGCGGCAAGGCAAGGGAGTCGGTGAATTACAATCCAGTTCGAACTGGTGCTGCTTGCAAGAGAGGTAAGGTAGTGCATGAGTTCTGATCACCAAGTACTGACAGGCTGTCGGGATGAAGAACGAAATGATTCCTGTTGAACGAATGAGTAACTACTCCTAAAATTGTAAATTAATTGATACAAGATAAGAAACGAACATAGACCCGTTTCAACCGTTACGATAGATTTCGTTTTTCACTTTCTTATCAAAACCGCATTTAGCCTAGGGCTCAGAGCAGGATCCCTTCGCACTTCAATTGATACATTTCACAGCCGTTCTCAACCATGAAGGTCAATCAACAAGAGAAGAAAAGAAGGTATTAGTATTTCATGGCATGCAGGGCGTATTTCACGACGACTTTGCGTTTCTCTGACTAATTCCGAGTTCCTAACCTAACCAAACTTGAAAAGCATCAACCAGAAGTAATGATGTTTGAATCAAAAAGGATTTAAAAACAAAATACTGGATTAAATTGTTGTCTAAATTTTAAATTCTAGCCTACTCTCTAGCTTTGGATCCAGTTACCATCCCCATTCCAAATTTAACAATATTTCAAATCAGAACTGAAATTTGTATGGAGCGTAGATTTTGACCAGACCCCCCTACCCCCATCTGAGTCTACGTAGTTTATGGACAGGCCCTTAAGGCTTAAGCTTTCATAACACATGTGTATGATGCATTGATTCATCCAAAACTCAACCACCTATTCATGACAGCATATCGTTTGTACTTGCCCCAAGGTGGAAAAAATGCGGGGCAAGGTGAAACGGTCAAAATTAAGCGTGAAAAAATGGTTTCTTCGCATATTTCACACTCACTACATTAAATCAATACTAAATAGTTACCTGAAGGACAAATATTCAATTGAAATCAAATGTAACAATGTTTTTTGAGCGATTTAAGTTTAGCAAGAAAATGTTCGACTTAATTTCGCGGATGACGAAAAATAAACAGAGCCGCGGAGTGCGTTTAGGGGTTCAAAATAGCGAGTTATGACAGTCAAGAGGTGCGTTTAGTAGAAGTCTCTGCTACAAAAAAAAAAATTAGGTCCATTGCACTTTAATATTAAAGGTTATCCCTTCCGTTTCAACTTACCCCGCATTTCAACTTGCCCCGCGGTACCTTTTTTAAATGAATCGGGGGAGCTCGCATCACAGGAAGAAAAATCCTTCTAGAGTCCAACATCTGGGTGGTTGAAATTGGAACTGCTTCGGCAGAGTTAACGAAGGAGCGCCTTGAAAGCAATTTACAATACGTCTACGACCATTTCAGTCGGGAAAATAATCTGCTTCTTTTGGAACGTCCGGCATCGTGGTAGAATGTCGATGAGAACAATTTCATAATGAATCCTGCACCGAAGAAAGTATTTGCTAGGAACGATACCAAAGCGGTATTCAATGTTGAACGAGGGAAACCTTAGGAAAATACCTATAACATAGCATCTACATATGTAGTCTGCAACTGATGGTAGTTTCATCACGCACACTTATTAAGTTCAAGAATTGCTTAGTTGATGTTGTAAATGCTGTCACTTCTTCTTTCTTGGCGTTTCAAGCTTATAGCAAATCGTACATAGACATGTGTTAATTGCATGTTATAGAATTCACAAGTGACTTTCCTAAGTACTATTTATTTGTTCTTAAGTTTTATTTTTCTGAAAGAATGAAGTTATGCAGATTTCACTTTTAAGTTTTCCCTACTAGCTTAAAAAATCAAAAACATGACATTTCACATTTCTTAAAGGTCGAAACGTATTTAAAAAAATCCATACCCCCCCCATTAACACTCAACACACTTAATTTCCCACTGTGTGAAGTGGCATTCCCTGTCACCTTCAAGCCGCTCCAGCTCCACGTGGGGTTTCGATTTCGGACGACTCGGTGGTCCCTGGTACAGGAAGATATCCTGCTGTATCAAATCGGTCCCACCCGTCTTCAAGCTGGCGATGTTGGTAATGAAGAGGTAGGCACGGGAGGACCAGCGGCGGTAATTGGATTGCACTTTGTGCTTTGGTATTACACAGCAGCACTACCGATATGACGTGAAAAGAGCGGTCGTCACCATCGGGTGAGTTCAAAAATATGGTCCGGAGCAATTCCACTCTACGGGGCATCACTTGAGAAGGAGCTGGTTTTTTTTATCACCGAACGGATTCTCACTTTCCACAATGCTGCGCCGATTTGGAAGGATACTAGCCTTATTCGTTTTATCCTTCGACAAGACAGATGGTGTAAATTTCGTCACTCTACACTTTTCAGTGGAATCCGAGCCATTCGGCGCAAGTGCACCTTGGTTGAGAAACGATAATTTAATTCCGAGCTGGATTATGCGATGGAAAAGCGCTTCTGGACGGTCAAATGTCCTATAAATAAAGCTAGGGATCATCGGAATGGGATGAAGAAATGGTGCATTTTTTGTCCGAATTTCAAGGCAATCGAAAGAGTAGCTTTGCAGAATTATAGTTGGCTTTCGGGCATCGTGACCTAATGGAACTGTTTTGGTTGGCCTTCTGCCAAGTAAGACAATGTGCGATGCGCTAAAAGAACGAATTGCGATGTATTCTGACGAGTGGGAAACATCTTCTGATTGCTATCGGAGATGTTCAAACGGCATTACTTTGTTTAAGGGAGGAAGCGATCCACCATTAAAAGGACATCATTGGGCGATTGATGGTGACACAGTCATAAAAAGGGGCCATCAAACCGAAGCACAAATGCAAACGTAGAACCAAGCATCCCTTGTTTCCCAGGCTGCCTTGACTGGCTGAAAATGGAAACACTTGGCACCATGCCGGAAGATGGCGAGCAATCATTAACATCGCCATAACGGTGTACAGGAATTTTGTTGACAGAGCGATGAATTATTCTTTCCTGTTTTTAAAGAATTTCGTTTTAGAAAATCAGCTCAACCATTTAGAAGACACACGGAAAGTCGCGTTTGGTGACGGGTACACCCACAGCGTTATCTGAAAAATTGCTGTAAGGAAAAGTTTGACGTCATTCTTTTTTTTTTCCTTTTCAGAACACGATGATAATCTGAACAAAAAAAAAATACTCCCAAATCCCACAGGACGAGTACAGCATCGTGTGATTTCTGGCGAAAAATGGGATAAATTCGGGCAAAACATGTTCTCGAAGCACACATGTGAGTCCAACATAAGCCAGGGAAAAAAAGGCGAAGGAATTATGATCACGATGAATAATGGATAACAATAAATCTTCATGGGGGGAAAAAATGAGATGAAACTTTATTGTCATTCAGCTGGGTGGTTTCTCTCACAATCGGCTTGGCTGGCTGGATTTTTTATCCCCCGTTTTGTAGTGATGTTGAAATGATACTGGCGTCATTTTTTTTTTCTATTGGGTCGCAAGTTTCGGAGAATTTACGATACTCACCATAATGCAGAGGATTCCATTCTACTGGGGAAGTGATGATAGTTTTATGATTGTTGGGATAATTGTTGCACCTGAAACGGAACCGGAAAAATGTGTTTGATGAGTTGAGGTTTTCGAATGTGTATTAAAGTACTCATTAAGCATAATAGGGTCTTGATTATTTTATGAACTTCACACTAAAATCACCCCAGTTACCACCTAATGAAGATACAGCACCATCCTTTCAACGTGCAGTCAGTACTATTTGGCTATACGGGTATCTTTCATCAAGACAGCACATCAATATTAATTAAGACTCCCACATAGCTTGTACTTCCCAAATTAAGGTTAACCACATATTTCAATTTGCAAGAATGAGGTCAACTCCTGTGCATACATTGGATTCCCTCCGAGCACTGGCCATAATGGAAGTCATCGTATCGTACGCAAAAAACAATTTCCCAGCAAGCACGCCTTTTCCCATGTCTAATGAATGCGGTTATCTGTCAGTGCACAGTGGTCCGGAAGGCAATTTTACGGGGCAATGGTATGATTTCAGTTTGAAAATTGGAGGTTGGGGTTAGCCAACAATAATGTGGGACAAGGTTTCCGCTTCCATCTTATGAAGCCCGCTGCATGCTCATCAGCATCCAATCATTAAAAGAGCGCCGTGAATTTGCATTAGTATCATTCGTAAATTACATTGTTTCGCAACGCGTTGTTTCAGCAGAACTTTTGTCAAAACTTAATTTTTACATACCGTCGCGGCAACTACGAAATAGAAATATATTTATTACAAGCCATCATCGAACAAATTACGCCAAATTTGGACCTCTGAATCAGATGATGGCAACTTACAATAAGCATGGAGAAAATGTAGATCAAAACTAAAACAATACTTCAATTCAATTAGATAATGACGAACGATTCAAAACATTAAAAATGTAAATCTGATGTGTTAGTTTTCTAAAGCGTACTGTATATATAAGTGAAACATAAAATGTAAGCACTATTGTAACAAAACGGTCTACTATTGATTGACGACAAATAAATAAAAAGCCTAAGTTTAGGTAATAGTTAATTCGGCCGAATATTGTTAATCTGAATTGGTTATTTGATCGACTGTCTTAAAATTGCTCACGATTTTGCTAAAATGAACGTAGTATTTTCACCGGGTGCAACATTATGTTGACGATGATCAGCTTTTGAAAATGGTGTACTACAAACTCTCATAAAATTAGTGTACCTCAGGGCTGATAGCAGGGGTTTATCACATAATAATAGTGACTTTAGTGATTTAAATAATGAAAATAGTGACCAAATAGTGATATGAAAGCAACGAAACGGAAACGAATAGTTAGAATGATTGTAATTAAATCAAATTAAAACAAACAGGTTAGCTTGAATCGATATCTTGTTTGATTGGAATTAAGTTGCATCCGTGATGAAGTCTACATTTGTAAGCGATTAATATTAATTTCAACAACCTTTTATTTGGTAGTAATTTTTTCATGCTCCTTAGTTCAATAAAAGAGACTCTATCAAATATTTAAGATTCCTCAAAGCTTATTCTAACTTTCCTTAATATTTACCGTAAGTTCCCTTGGAATCAGCGGTAAACTACTTCAGAACATCAAATAACATTCTTACACACAAGCCCTAAGTTTCCACAGAACTTGCCATAAGTTCCCATGGAAGGAAACCCAAAATTTCATCTACAGGGTAGGCCCAAATAAGTGACGCAGTATTTTGTTTCATAACGTTTGCATTTAAAAAAAAATGGACAAAAATTGCCGATTTTTCATGGGTTTACCTTCACCCGCACTGACAAAACTACCCATGCAGCATCAATCATAGTAACCCATGAGTCAGCAGACAAAATTTGACAGCTCTATCAGTCGAACTCTAACCGTGATGGCAAAAACAGTGAAGCAACTCCGTTCAGAAGTGTGCGCGTTCAAAGAACGGCACCCCGCCGCGTCGAAAACGGACATCGTGCGGCACTTTGTGGACGCCGGATACGCCCGTTCCGGCATCTACAACATCTTGGCACTATTAGACAACAATCAGAGCATCGAAAGAAAGCCCGGTTCCGGACGGCCGACGACCCTGAGCGACAAGAAGCTCCAAAGGATGCTGAAGAGGAAGACCGAGGGAAAAGTGGCTACATCGCTGCGTGCGCTTGGCCGGGAGGTCGGTTCAACCGGCCAAACAGTGAAAAAGTACCTGGCGAACATGAACATACATGTCAGGAAGCGGAAGTCGCGTCCACTGGTTTCGGAGCTGCAGGCAATGACGCAGCGGCAGCGGCTGAATAAGATGGTCAACTCGATTTTCCCGGCGAATCGCGACGTGGCGGTGGTGATGGACGACGAGACCTATCTCACCCTGGATGGCAACGACTGGCAGGGCACTTCGTATTTTACTTCCCCCACGAAGGAAGTGAGCTCCGAGGTGAAGTTCATTTCACACACCAAGTTCCCCAAGAAGGTGCTGCTGTGGCTGACAATCAGCGAGAAGGGGATGTCAAAGCCGCTCTTCTTTCGCTCCGGACTGGCCGTGAACGGGGAAATTTATAGTACGAAATGCCTGCCGGAAGTTGCGTCGTTCATCAAGAAATACCATAAGGGCGAAGACGCGGTGTTCTGGCCGGATCTGGCGTCGGCCCACTACTCGAAGCGATCGTTGGAGGAGATGGAGCGGCTGAATATCGATGTGGTACCCAAGTCGGCGAACCCGCCCAACGTCCCCAGCTGCGTCCCATCGAGAATTTCTGGGCCAACCTGAAGCGTAAGATCTACTCCAACAATTTTGTCGCGAAAACTGAGGAGGAATTGATAAATAAAACGAAGAAAGAACTCAAAAACATGCCTACACGCATGTTTTCGTCCACCATGGCGAATGTTCCGGTTAACTGCCGGAAGGTCTGCGGAAGGTCGTCTACCACTGCTTTTCATTGATATGGTGTAAAAATCAACGCAGCATACTACGTAAAAGAGGTCCTGGGAAAGCATTTGAAGAAGCATACTTCAACGATGTTCGGTAACCGCAAATGGGTGTTTCAACAGGATTCTGCGCCGTCCCACGGAGCAAAGATTACCCAAGCATGGTGCACCAAGAATTTGCCAGACTTCATTCCTAAGGAATTATGGTCAGCTTCTTCGCCAGATGCAAATCCTCTGGATTTATCTATTTGGTGAATCATGGAAGCTCACTTTCGAGATCTCAAACAAATGGGTATTGAAACATTCAAAACTACCATACAGAAGATATGGGATGAAATCCCCGAAAATCAGGTGCGTGCCACTTGTAATGCCTTTCCGAAGAGACTTCGGGCAATAATTAAAGATAAAGCCGATAGAATCAAAACGTAAAAATGTTTAACATAAACAATAAAATATAAGAATCAGAATAACAAAGAAACATTTAAATTATTTGTCTTTACGTGGGAGATACAGTCTCTGTTTCATGCGTCACTTATTTGGGCCTACCCTGTACATGAGTCAGATAACCCCATCCTTCCATTCCTCCAGCAGCTGTTCGGTATATCAAATCCTGCATATCAGTCGATACAGCCGATTGGCCAACTTTTCCGGGCCCATCTGGATAAGTTATGCTTCGATACCATCCCTTCCAACCGGTTTATTGCTCTTCAGCGGCTTCAGAGCATCCTTAACTTCGCCTATCGACGGAGGTGCTGCATCGCTGACGAAACTTCCTTCGTTGTCTTGGTCTTCTTCCTGTACTCTATTCAGATGGACATCGAAGTGGTGCCTCTACCTTTCGGTCACCTCACTCAATCGTGTCGTACGAATACCTTATTCCGACACATTTCAGCTCGCGGCACGAAGCCTCTGCGGGATGCGTTGAGTTTCTGGTAGAACTTTCGAGTTTCATGTGCGCGGTGCAGCTGTTCTAGCTCTTAACACTCCTCCTGCTGGCGTCACACACTCTAACGGGTCTTGACGCAGCATTCTTCAAACCACTCCTTCTGTCGGTTTCGTTCTACTACTGTGTTCAAAAAATAAGGTGACTTTTGTTATATTTCAAAAAATCTTTATTTAATCATCAAAATCTATTTCGCCCTCTTCAAAGTAGTCCCCCTCTGATGCAATGCACTTATGCCAGCGTTTTTACCAATCCGCGAAGCAGGCCATATAGTCGGCTTCCGGGATGCCCCTCAATGCGCGCAGCGATTCTCGTTGAATCTCTTCAATCGATACAAAACGGTGTCCTCGAAGTGGCCTTTTGAGTTTTTGGAATAGCCAGAAGTCACACGGAGCCAAATCAGGTGAATACGCTGGTTGTGGAGCAATATGAGTCGAATTTTTGGCAAAAAACTCACGAAGAACGAGAAGAAAAAAATTGAGCGATTTCGACACCAAACGCGATTTGACTCTTCTGAGGTCCAATTGATCCTTAAAAATCGATTGAATCGATCCAATTGAGATGCCAAGCATATCGGCAAGGCCTCTAATTGTTAATCGACGATTTTCAAACACTAACTCTTTGATTTTCTTCACGTGTTGCTCATCAGTTGACGTCGATGGCCGTCCTGGCCGTTGCAAGTCTTCAACGCGTTCTCGACCGTCTTTGAAGTCATTGTACCACTTATAAACATTTTTTTCCGACATGGCTGACTCACCGAAGGCTTTCTGAACCATCCTCAACGTTTCAGCAGCAGAAATATCGTTCCGCAAACAAAATTTTATGGCACTTCTTTGCTCGACAAATTCAGACATTGTAAAAATCGCCGAAAGCACTTTTGGTCGTTTAGAAAACACAAGCGAAAATAAGCTAATTATGGAGGGAATGTCATGAAATGCCAAATATATGTCACTAACAAGCCTACCAACGTAAAAAAAAAAAAAATTTTGGACAATATCTCAAACGCGCAATTTTTAAATTAAAAAGTCACCTTATTTTTTGAACACAGTAGTAAGACGTTCTCCGCCACGCTGCTAATAGCTGTTTTCACTGGGTACTGGAAGTAAGGTCGTTTAGAATTTGTTCTTAGTTTTCGCGGAATGTGCATTAATTTTCTTGGAGGGGATCCAAAAATTGTCCAAAAGTCCTTCAAAATTCTTCTAAGATTCTGGTAGTGATTATATTAGAAAAAAACTAGAAGGTACAGCCCAATGGGGTTGTGCGCAAACGTGACGTAGAACTACGCAGCAATCTAATTCCCAATTGATTTAAGTCAGTCGGGAAGCTACGCTTTCAATCCGCTCGGAAATATCATAGACGAAGCTGTTCATAATGCTTATCGCTTTGGAGCTATACGTTTTCTTTTTACGAACTTTGTTACTGGAACTGTTTGCCTTCCGAGATGGTGGAGCGAGAATGCATCATAAGAGCACATCCTGTTGATATGATCGAGCACCTGGAGATCATTATCCTTATTGCGTTGTAGATGGTTGTGGTCTGTTTGGGAATTCTAAAGTGTATTATTGCCGATAGATGTCTAGGTCGTTTAAGTGCTAATGGAACGTTCGACCAGCTTAAGGAAGTAAATATGTAAGAAAATTCTATTGTACACTCTTTAGAAAGCATTTAGTGGCTCTTTATGATGATACGGCCCGCTTGTATTTTCTACGATGGTTGAGAGGGCCACTATCTTTAATGCGTAGAAGATACTTATGGATCTGTTGGTTTGTTGGTTGTTAAACGCGCTTTGCCATTTACTCCGGGACGCGGCGTTTAAAGCAATGCCATGTTCAGTCGGGTGATGGAAATTTCAAACAGCACCAGAGAAAAATTCAAACAAACTCTTTAATTGACAAATTGATTTGGTCGACCTGAAAAGGACGGATTTAGTTGACGGGGGAGAAACATGGTTCGCGACGGAACTTGAGTTTTCTTTCTTGGTTCAGTTCCTCGTTGTTGCGGGTGGCCATCTGCAGGTGACGTGGGATAATTCTTGTCTTTACGGCGTTTAATAAATGCTATGTTCAGCCGGGGCGCGATAACTGAAATTAATTTGAAACAGCACAAGAGAAAATTTTATCCAAACTAACTCTTTAGTTGGCAAACTGATATGGTCGTCCTGAAAAGGACGGATTTAGTTGACGGGGGAGAAACATGGTTCGCGACGGAACTTGAGTTTTCTTTCTTGGTTCAGCTCCTCGTCGTTGCAGGTGGCCATCTGCAGGTGACGTGGGAAAGTTGATTCTTGTCTCGTTGTCACGGGTGGCTTTCCCCGCCAACTCGTAGGCTTTAGCAGCCATGTTTCTAGCAACGAGGTTGACGGGAGCATCGGCAACAATAGCTAACTGCACCAACGCCTCTCTGGGCAACGGCTGCTCGCCAGTGCTGCTGCCGGCTACGATCCAACTGCAGATCCTACTCTGCACAGCTCCACGACCACCGAAAAACTAATTCAAAATGCGAAGGTGTACCCGTTATATAACATTCTTGCTACCCAGGGAGACGTTCGTTATTTAAATATGAAATCTCTGCAAGAAAAAAACTGTGTATCTGGTAAATTTACTCTGAAAAATCGACATTATAAGACATCACCTTATATTTGCGTTAATTTCAATAGTTGAATGTTATAAATCAAAAGATTCAAATATTGGAATCAAAGCGTAGAAAGTGTCCCGATCGATTGGTGCAAACATTTTGTAAATCGATCGTGAAATGACTTAGTTATTAGCGTTCAAAACCTATATATTTTTCGTGACGCTCCAAATTTTCACAATTCGAACGTGTACCCCAGTATTGAAAACACAGACGTAGTCCTACGTCAAAAGTGGCTAAATTGAGGTAAAAAGTAACTAAATAGTAAAAACTGGACTCGTCCGAAATTTCCACAACTCAAACTATGTGCCCTAACCTTCTCCAAAAATATCTCAAATTCCTTTGTGTTCCTTTAAAAAGTTTCATAAGTTTTAAATAATTCTACCATTATTACAGGAAAAAAATAATGTTCTTTTTCGAACTTTTGCGAAGATTCTGAAACTTGTGCAATAATATTCTAGAATGACTTTCGCTCTGAAATTCGATGAGGCTTTTTGGCTATCTCGATTGTCCACGTCATCATAAAAATCATTCACATCATAGGTAAGGGCCAAATAGTTTGATCAATTTCAAATAACTTATTCATAATAAACTTAATAACTGGTAAAAATTATATCAATTTTCAAATGGCCAAATTAAATGCGTTCAAGCTCGCTCATAAAAGAGCTCCGCATATATTCTGAAAAGATATAGCCCTGAAGAAGAATTATTTCAAATTAACAGGAAATCTATTTATTAAAGTTCTTTTCTTTGTATTCACCGAACTTCCACAACGTTTGTTTCAAAACTTAAATTTTATGAATATCCACGAATATCCAATTTTTATGTACGCAGAATAATATATTACAGCCATCACATAACAAAAAATCGCCACTTTAAGGACATAACAAAAGATTTTTTCCCCTCTATAGAGATGAAAGTATTTTTAGATATTTAGTCGATATCAAGAGAGAGTTTTTCTAAATACTCCAGGTATCTCTGTCAGCATGCTATGTAAACTTTTGGTTTGGACTGCTGCCGTTTGTGTGTTTTGGTGAACCCATATTGGAGCACGACAAATCACCAAAGCGAACTCGTCGAGGTTGAGTGAGATCCAGCACGGACAATCCGATCATGTCGAATGAACAAACGTTTTGACAGCATTTACAGGTGGCGCTAGGTGTGCACTATGCAAAAATGAAAACGGCGTCGGTAAATTATTGAACTGTCATATTGCACATAGAATGGTCAATGATCTGAATAAAAGCCTAAAATAGTTGAAGACAGTGATTTATCTAGAGAAAATGTGACTCTAGTTTATTTGCATTTGAAATAGAGACTTTATAGAGACCACCTTGAAAATACGAACCAAGTCACAAAAAAGTGACTCACTCTCAGCCCTGTAACACCCAAACGACAAACGATAGATTCGACTAGAGTTTCGTTAGTCACCAGTAGTGTTAGTGGAGACCGCATGAACAGAGGATGCCGTAAAATTTCTGCGGTTCAATGCAAGAAAAAGGACAATTTTATTTGTCGTTTTTTGACAAAATAAAAAAAATAAGTCAGCCACCCAGTTGCGAACCACGAACCTTGAAATCGCACAACCTTAGCTGCTTCCTCCGGACTATCACATGAACATGCAGTTGGAATGGCTAGAGGTACATAAGAACCATAGGATAACCCGATTCGTGTACGTCCATCTCAAATCCACACGTCACTGGCTGTATATGAAATAAAATGCTTGCCTCTATAGATAGTAGAGATTAAAATACACGATCGGAAAAAGCAAAGAGGTCTCCAATCGCTTGATTCATCGTGAATTCCATTATCCACATTTTCCTCCCTCACCTATTCCCACCAACCCCCACCCACACCCATGTCTACTTCTAACTTTGAAATGGCCCAATGAAAATATTGGCCATTCCAGGACAATCCGGATGCCATAGGGAAACCCTTTAGGAGCAGACAAATACGTTTTTTTTTTGCTGAAAAGCATGTCGACGGCTCAAACTTTATGATTTTTTAATAAGTTTTCTACTTCTAGCCTAGCAATGGCCCAATGAATATATTGGCCATTCCAGGACAATCCGGATGCCTCAGAGGAATCGTTTAGAGGACAACTACAGATTTTCGCCGAAACATGTCTTTCGACGGCTTAAACTTCATGATTTTTGTTGAGTAGTCTACTTCTAGCCTTGAAATATTGGAAATTCTGAGACAACCAGGATACCCCAGAAGAAATCCGGGTCTATATGACCCGAATGACCCGTCACAAAATGTTAACACCCAAGGAAGGTTAATGTACGTCTCGTTTTCCATTACGATGCATTTCGGCTGCACCAATCGCTCGCGGTACATTTGGATTTGTCCACCGTATTCTGTTCATCGGTTCGATTAGGCACCTTCCTTACCTTGAAGACATGAAGTCCAGCCCGCTTCATTGTCTGCTGGACGAACCAGACGGAAAAATTGACCTTCTTGGCCACATCCCGAATCAAATGGTTCGGATTGTTCTTGAAGTAATCCCTCACCTTCCTTGCGTTAAAGGGGTCGAGCGTCTTCGCTTTTCTTCCGCTGCCAGCTAGCCGCTGGGTCATCTGGGTCTCCTTGAACGATTTTACCACACGGGACACGGTCGAATTGTCGATTACCAACTGTTTCGCGATCCACCTGCGGGACTGGCCTGTAAATGCTTATAACTCTTTGTCGAAGCACGTCATGCTTGGAAGCCATCTCGAAACCCACTTGACAGATTGTGATGAATTTGCACATGTAAACACTGTAAACACTCTAAACTAAATTAAAATATTCTTTCATACTATTACATATAAATCATAAACTTAAATATAAAATATTTTTTTAAGTTTTACCCTAAATATAATCAATTTTTACCCATGCAATAAAAAGTTATACACAAAAGATGGCGAAACCGGCAGAAAAAAGCGGTAATTAAAAACCATCGAACGTAGTTGCTTCACTGCTGTCGCCATGACTTTTAAACGAGTTGTTAAATGTTTTCTGTACATAGTCTTATATTTATTGACGATTTACCGGTGGACCTACTAACAGATGGCAGTACATGGTCATGAAAAAATCGGTGAACTTTGACTCTTTTTTTTTTTTATATGCAAGCGTTACTACAGCAATTTACCAAAAATAAAACTATTTACATTCCAAAACTACACAGCTCGAAAAAGTAGTGTGAATTATTTTTCAATATTATGCATTCTGTTCATTATCATGCATCCATAAATGGAGCGTCACAAAACTTACAAACTTACATTATAAATCGTGTGAAGTTCTAGGAAACTTCATACAGTGCCGATAATGTTTTATGCAAAGGTTCGTCTTTGCTAGAACTATTTTATAAAGGTTGCTGCTTCGTTAGGAATGAGATACAATTTTACATGCACTTATATTTATATCATAATGAACATTCAGATTTTTTTCTGTGTAGATTCTAATGGTTAGTAAACAATCACTAGTGGTAAGAAAAGAAGTATATTGACGTACAACCCACAAAAAATGATCTGAAATGTGACGTCATATTTATAACAACGGCAAAAATAACAAAGAGAGTCGATTGTAAGGTATTGCAATGTTCAGTAAAGTTAGAGTATTGTTTTTGCCAAAAATAATGATGCTAAAATATATATGATTTGGGAGTTTTTGTCAAGAAAAAAGTAGTGCAGGCTGAAACATGCTCACAAAAGTTTTGTATCTTGGTTGTCTGAAGGCCGTTGAGAAAATTTCTCAATTTATTTAATACTGAATAGTATACGAAATATAGCCGAGCGCGAGCAAATATTAATGAGGATAGCATTGAACAAAATTTTGAACTAAATTATCAAAATAGCGATCTACTCGTTTGGGTAAGTAGTTTCAGAAACTGAAATCCGAATTTTGTTAATATTTGATGACCTCAAACATTTTGCACAGTGCTATCATCCTGAAACACATGTCGTCCATAACAGGATTATATTGTATGTACACTACTCTATATTTAATAAATTAAAAATTTCCACCGGGTGGTCATCCTTCTTCACTTCTTCTTTCAGTCAGGTCCGTTTTATTCAAACTCATTTTTAGTCAGGCCACCTACTGCATGGTTGTAGTTGTTGTCATCCACTGAATCCGAGCTCTTGGTTGACTTCCCGTCTGTAATTTGGATGTAGCATAGTAGAGCATTAGAGATGGATGTGTGGCACCACCCTCCGAGCAGTAGGAGATCTTACTGTACATTGAAACTGGCAGTATCATGGTGACAAAAACACATTCTGCTCGTGTACAGACAGAGAACGGCTCAGACATAGTGGCGGCGCTCCATTTGTTATTTAATCACACTCGAAAGTTCCAACTGCTACGCTCTGTCACTATCACCTCCCTATGGCAAATGTTTGAAGTTTATATTTTAGTTGCTCCCTAAACATCATGATAGTGGACTAGAGACTAGACGGTCGATGGTTTTCCAGGAGGATGAAATTGATTACACATTCTGTCCCTATGAAACATACACTGAAATATTGCAAAAGTGAATGGCTTGTAGTATTTGCGTGTAGTTACGTCACACGAATTCTGATATCTCCGCCATAGTTCTACGAAACAAAAACATTTCACTACCCATGTTGCAAAAGGCTTCAATCAATCCGACTTCGATCTACTTTTTTTTTTTTCTGAAAGCTTGACATGCTTTTTCGCTGTTATTGAAAGTAATGAAAAAGGCTACCATCAAATAGCAATCCTCTTATAGCAGACAGAAAGCGTCCCTTTGAGCCGTACTTTGTGCAGATCGCAGCCATATTGCCAACGGCAGTGATACTGTCACCGGCGGAAATGTGTTTTTCCGATCCAAGGACAGCTCTTAAAATAGAGAGCATTATGGCACACTACATTTTTTATCTGTTGCAATGGACGATGGATTAAAATCCAATACTTTCGTCGCTGATGGACGGCTCAGAACGATGGATCTTGTTAAGACTAACAACGTTCGTAATTACACTTGCGACATTATTAAAATTTCAGCAAATTGAAGCATTGAGAAAGGAAAGCTCGCTTCTTCTCAGTATTTTTACTAAATGTTCCTATTGAGTAGGGCTTTGACAACGTTACCTTCTGTTAACTGATAAGCGAGGAATACGCCTCTAATCTTCTAATAGGATTAAAACCCTCAAATAATATCACATCTGAAAGCAACAGGGAATCTCTTTAACAAGGTGTTCCATCCGCTGCTCTGATCATTCGATAAAGCTAGTTCGAAAAACTAGCGCTCAAAGTCCTAATCCCTCCCCTTGACATCACTTCCGGAATGAGTTTCTTATATTGGTCTGCTTCAGTGATAGAATTTCAGTCAGCTTCCCTGCGGAAAACAAACGAAGTTTGATATCTGGTCAATGCCTCGGTGATAGCATTATTTACCACCGCCTGTATTTACCTGGAAGGATGACGTCCTTTCTAGTGGCTTGTGTTTCCCCAATCTTTGCACAACTTTCGGAGCATCTTCGTTCACCCTACCCCCACTTGAAATAAACACGTGTGACTGAATATTTGTCACCCACTCGTACACACATCCACACAAACACTGCCGGTCGGTTTACCGATGCTCTCGGTTTAGGTGAGTAGATGTGATGCCACGGGGCATGCGAAGGTTGTCGCCTCGGGCAAATGACATTATACCGGTGGTTTTGGCGCTGGCAGCAGTGTGGTGATTCCCAGCTTAAGCTTCAGCTTACTTATTCATGGGTTCATTTATTGAAGAATTCATCGGATTTGGCTGGCTGCAGGCTCGGATTTTCCCGCAGCCCGAAAGAGGAAAACATGGAAAACTCAATTTTCATTTCTGATGGCAATTAATTTAGCGACCCAGGGTTCGGTGTCAGTGTGAAGCGAGAGCATCGGAAGGGTAGTTTGAACACATGACACGAGGTCGTTGAATATAACTCGTCTGTGGGTAGGACAATTTTGGTTGAATTTAAATTAATTGCACTAAATATCTTAGTTCATCTGTTCAGTCCATATTTTCATGGTATGACGTTCATTATTCTTCCCAAAGCGAAAACATATCAAAATAACCGCCTAGTGTATGAAGTCGTATCTTAACGGAATGTTTTCGAAATTTAAAAAAATGGGCACATATAGTATTTAAGTGTTCTAAGTGTTTAAGTACGACCTCATTTGTACCCTGGAGAAGTCACCAACAAGTGCAGGAACGTTGGGACGGTTAACAATCGTGTCGTTCTGTGAAGTTCTTGACTGCAAAGCTCCCAGCTAACACAAAGTACAGTAAGTACATGAGTACGAAGTGGAGGCGATAAACGTACATTTCTTCATTGACCTACGTATGAAGTTATCGTATATCACCTCTTCTATGCACTCATATACGACTTTGTGTTGGCTGGGCTGTAATAAAATATTTAGTATATAATCTTCTGCAGGTGATATGTAATTCATCAGCTATTTGAATAAAATACTGTACTCGAAACAAACGCAATGCTTTATAGCGTGTGGATAAAAATTAATTAATTTTTGATTTTGACTAGCTAAGAGTGTAATGTTTACGTTGAAAAAAATGTTATCGCAATCTGTCTAGTGGTTATCGAGATTGCATCCTAAGAAGAGCAGATCTGCCAAAAGAAGTGCTGTGCGCCATCGTGGAAAATCCGGCTACGTCCCACAGATGGATAGAAAAACACCTGGGATTCCATCTTTCGACGGTGTCCCAGGTGGTGAAGTCATTCAAGGAGACCCAAACAACCCAGCGGCGGTCAGGCAGTGCCAGACCGAACCGAAGACATCTGATCCGGTGATGACAAGGAAGCTGTTGAACCTGTTCAAGCGTCGACCGAATTTTTTTCCTTTCTCTTGTTTTTCCTTTTTTTTTCCTTCCCTCTCTCTTTATCTTTCTTTGTTTGCTCATTTACACTTCCGGTCCGCTTCCTAGCATCTTGCTATGAAGTACCTGGTGGTCAGTCACCCACCGATTACCTGTCGATCTGCCAAATTTTGGTAAACCGACTGCTTAGAATTATCTCAAATTGTAATATTCCGCCCACTATATCACAAAATATTGCGAGTAGTTGAACGGATTGGAGATAAGGAAAGCATTGGGTATAGGACCAAGTCTCCCCCGGTTGGTACCAAATTAATGAGCGTAGGAATCAATAGAATCAATATCAGTTACTAATGCTATGATGGGCCACCAATCGGAGGGGCGGCCCAACTTGTCTTATCTCTATTTGCAGGATATCCACAGAAAAGAGGGCATGCCGCCTGCTCATGTGTAACTATTACCTACACAGGCAGAAAAAGCGATCACCATTATTTACGAGTTTACGGTGATTAGGTCATGCCGGACTATTCGGGGTGCGGTGCAACTGGCGTTCGATGTTCTGTTGCTTGAAGGAGCGGTCCCATGCTTTTGGCGGATAGTGCTAGTTACATACTTTCAGCGTATCGTTAACCAAAACGAACCCTGCTGCTGACCTTTTCCCAACTATCCAACATCCCAGTGATTTCTCGTGGAAGTGCAGAGGATTTCTCGGCTTCCTTCAAAGCGAGTATCACGTCAACACGTTCCTTCCCATTCCCTACTTGACCAGCATTCGGGCACGGCCGGCGCCGGTATTGCTTCATAATGGATCACCAGTTTTTACACATTGAGGATGTATGTTAGTCTCAAACATCATCTATTGGTTCTTTGTGTAAATACAGCTGATCTGGCAATAACGGAATAGCATCCGTGGGCGGTCAATCATGCTCATGCTCATGCTCATGCTCAGAAGGATTTTTTGATACGATGAATATTTATTGAATAGCAGCGTCTCGAACACACCTGTCTCACGTGCGCCGCGGGAGCTTTCTAAAAACATGGAACGCGTTTTTCTCGAAACTATGTTTTTCAATCTTACTTCAAGCCCCGGGCTTGAACTATTAATCCGATTCCCTGCATCAAATAACTGTTTGAAAGGTTATAATGTTTTTTACGGCTTGAACTAAAAATTGGCATTAATAATTAACTATTTATAATTTTTGAACACGGTTGAAATGAAAAAAAGTGGTGAAAAATAAAACTTTTCAGTTCAAATGGTTACTATGCAATGAGTATAAGTTTAAATTGTCTGAAATTTAGTTCAAGCCTCAAAAAATTTCATTATCTTTCAGAAATGATAACTAGATTTGATTTTTGTCCACTACAAGAGGCTGCAGGCTTCAAGTTGTCGCCCCATGTTTTGCGCGCCGAGGCTTACGGAAATCGCCATTTTGTAGCCGCCATTTTGAATTTTAACAATTGTGTTATCTCTTTGAAATTTTGAATAATAATTGAATTTAATCGTCCAACCGGAAGTTCGTACGCCTTTTCATTCTCCCACAAAAAAAAAAAAAAAAATACAAACTTTGCCTTATTTTTGCCCAAATCCAGGGGAGGGTCCCCTTAATAATTTATGTCCAGGTGTCAAATACTACCACCAATAAACAAAACTAAGCTGATGTAACTCTTTTCCCGGTGCGGGGGCGAAGAACAAAAAGAAAAAAAAAAAAAAACGGGGAAATACTACCGACACTCACACATTCCGGGAGGAAATCGATTACGAATTATTGTTTGATTTTTTTTCCTCGCGAAAACGACGCAGCAAAACCCAAACACGTCAGTTTCAAAGCACGGCTTGCTGCGATCAGGTTCATTATGGCTGTGTGGTGGTGTGCATTTAAACGAATTTCCTCCCTTTTTCACGCAATTTTGTATTTTCCCTTTGGTTCGAATGACATTAAATTCAAATCATGTTATAAAAAACAAGACAATTTGATAAGCTATCACACATTATTGTATTAAATTATATTCGATCTACTGATTTATTATTTTATACAAAAATATACCATCAAAAAGTTCCGGTAATTTTCAATTTAAAAAGGCCGCCTTTATTTTTTCGGTAAAATCTTTTTAGTGTAAGATGGCAACACTAGTTCTGATATTCTGTCAAAGTGTGAGAGCAAATTATCCATTAGTTTTGTTTTGACAACTGCTTTTGTTAGTCGAAAAATAGACGCTCGGCGATTTTTACCATGGATAAAAAATTGGAACAACGCGTTTGTGTGAAATTTTGTGTTGCAAACGGATTTTCTGCAGCGGAAACGCTCAGAATGTTGCAAAAAGCCTTTGGTGAGGACTCTATGTCACAAAATCGTACATTTGTTTGGCACAAAGACTTTAAAGAAGGCCGTGAAAGCGTGAGTGACATGCCGCGTTCTGGACGACCATCGACCTCAACTACCGATGAAAACATCGCTTCCGTGAAGAATTTAGTTATGGAAAACCGCTCAATTAGCATTCGGGAGATAGCTGCACTCCTTGATATCTCATTTGGATCGACCGAACACATTTTGACGGAAATTCTGGGCATGAAACGCATTGAAGCACGACTTGTTCCAAAAGAGCTGAATTTTTTGCAAAAACAGCATCGAGTTGAGGTCGCTAAACAGATGATTGCGAACGCAGATAGCGATCCCACATTCATGGAACGCATCATAACTGGTGATGAAACGTGGGTATATGAATTTGATATGCTCACAAGTCAACAATCGTCCGAATGGCGCGCCGAAGATGAGCCGAAACCAAAAAAATCACGACAAAGTCGCTCCAAAATTAAAGTTTTACTGACCGTTTTCTTTGATTTTCGCGGTGTCGTCCATTCTGAATTCCTTCCAGAAGGTCGAACGGTTAACAAAGAGTATTATTTACAAGTTATGAGACGTTTGCGTGAGGCAATTCGAAAGAAGAGGCCAGAATTGTGGCGCAATAATTCGTGGATTTTACACCACGATAACGCTCCATCACACACCGCGCTCACTATTTGTGAATTTTTGGCCAAGAACTCCACCAATACCATCAAACAAGCACCATATTCACCAGACCTTGCCCCGTGCGACTTCTTTCTCTTCCCAAAACTGAAAATTCCGCTCAGAGGTAGGCGTTTTTGAATCGATTGATGCGATAAAAAAGAATTCGCTGGAAGAACTGAAAGCCATACATTCATCGGCCTATAAAAAATGTATGGATGATTGGATAAAGCGCTGGCATATGTGTGTTGCCTCTAATGGCGAGTACTTTGAAGGCGATAATAAAGATATCAATTAAAAATTGAAATAAATGCGTTTTTTTTTTCAAATTACCGGAACTTTTTGATCACAAGGTAAACTGTCTTGTAGACATATTGCTTAAATGGTGAAAAAAATCGAAGACTGGTGTACACAAAATCATCAAAAAGTTTGCAGAGTAGCATACTGTGGACGATCTGCCAAGATCCAGAACCAAAAGCGGCCCGGTCAACCCTCAAAGAGAGGGGGAAATGTGTTGAGCTTATGTTATCCGAAAAATCGAACTGAGTCCGACAGGTTGCCAAGAAACTGCGAGTATCCGCTGAACTTGTCCAAAGTGTCAACAAGAAAAATAACATCAGGATATACAAAGAGATATGCCTTTGCTTATTAAAATGTTAAGAGAGCATCCCAATAGTTGCATTATGATGGATGACGAAACATATTGAAAACTGGACACAGCTACGCTACCAGGCCGCACTTTTATAATGTGGTTATTGGGGAAAACATACCTGATGACAGAAGAACGATCGGAATGGAGAAATTCAACAAAAAAGTTCTTGTGTGGCAGGCTATTGGCTCATGTGCCAAAAAATTGACATTCACGACGGGGACCATCAACGATGAAGTTTATCGCAAGGAATGCATAAAAAAGCGTCTTGATTCTCTGTATCGTGAACACAACGTCCCCCCACTGTTCTAGCGTGATCTTGTATACGCTCACAATGCTTCTGCTACGCTGGATCTGATGAAGGAGCACGGTATCAATTTTGTGCAAAAAGAGGATAATCCACCAAATTGTCCTGAATTGCGTCCGATCGAGCGCTACTGGGCAATAATCAAGCGGCACCTCCGAGAGGATGGTAGAGAGACACAATATGTCAATGAGTTCAAAAAAACGTGGCCGAAAAGTATCGCATAGAACTGTGGAAAGGCTAATGAAGGGTATTCGTCAAAAAGTGCATCCGTTTTTTTTTTATCTAGGAGCATTTTGATGAAAACTATATTTTTTTCGTAATACAGATATCACAGTGATTACTACACTTAAAACTGTTTTGGAATACGATTACTAATAAATAAAACATCTGCAAAACAATGTGTCCTCTCTATAAAATTAACTACCTTTAGTAATCTAACTTGCTTTTTATCCCGAAAAAGATAAGTTTGCTGTCTTCGCTTGTGTTTGTATTGCTCCACATTTTGACAGATTACCTAGCATCATCATTCTTCTCGTCTATTACCGTCTATAATTCCTTTTCGAACCAGTCGTTCCGTCGATTTCGACTTTCCGCTGCGTTGTTAATGGTTGCTTTGACACTACTCCACCAGTGCTCAAGAGAAGCTGCGATCAGCTGTTACTCATCCGGCAACACTTCTTCTTAGCTTTGCACGTAATCAGTTGCGAAGTCGGGTAGCTTCAGTTGTTCCAGATTGTACTGTGTGGGGCGTCGGTACCCTATGTTCTTTACAACGGCGCATTATAACGACAACCAGGTAGTGGTTCGAATCGAAGCTCCGTCAGTTTGTTTACGGCAGCTATGGCGGATCCTCATTTAGCTCAGTCGATAAAGGCTGGAGGTGGCTGGGTTCGATTCCTGGTCTGGTCAAGGAATGTTTCGTTAAGGAAAATTTCTCGACTCCCTGGGCATAGGATATGATTATACTTGCCACACAATCATAATAATGCAAAAATGGTACTTTGCCTCGAAAGCTCTCAATTAATAACTGTGGAAGTGCATCTAGAAAACTAAGTTGAGAGCAAGCAATAAGCTAATTGTGAAAGCAATAAGCTTGAAATGCTGCTGAAGAAGAAGAAGCTATGGCGAGAACAGTAAAACAACTTCGATCTATAGTTTGCTCGTACCGCCTGCTCCATCCGGGCCTAAAAAGTTGGCCATCGTGGCTTACTTCGTGTCGGCCGGATATGATCGCGGAAACATCTGCAACATTCTGGCACTTCTGGAGAAGGGAGAGTCCATCGAGCGGAAGCCTGGTTCCGACCGTCCGACCGTTTTAAGCGACCGGAGGATTCAACAGAAGCTCAAACGGAAGACGGAAAGCAAGGTGGCCAAACAGTCAAGGAGTATTTGGCCAAAATGGATATCCACATGCGGAAGCGTCAGTCCAAGCCAGCCGTGTCGGAGAACGAAGCGGCAACCCAGAAACAACGGCTGAAGATTCTGGTCAAAGAGATCTTCCCGGCGAAACGGAACGTGGTGGTCGTTATGGACGATGAGACGTACCTCACGTTTACCTCCCCGACAAAAAAAAATTAGCCGCGATGTGAAGTACATAGCGCACACGAAGTTCCCAAAGAAGGTGAAGTTCCCAATGAATGGGATGTCACGATCTCTCTTCTTTTTGTCGGGGCAGGGGCAGTGAACCACGAGATCTAGCCCGGAATATGTTGTACTTAGTCCATCTGTGTCTGTTCGTTTGTTGATGGACTAAGTACAACATACTCCGGACTAATACATGCAATAAACATGATTAGTAATAGAACCACCAACACAAGGAACAACAACCCAGACACCACCTCTCAGAATCTATCACAACCAGGGTCCTACATCGTCGACGCATTAAAATGAAAATGAATCGCTTTTGTGTTCATTTCACTTCATTTCAATTAGCTTTCGTGCAGTGAATGAATCTTACTTTCACCGATTCACTCCCAATTCACTTCCTGTCAAACGTGAGTAAGCTTAAATTCATTTGCGATCTAGCCATCGTCAAAAGCGTTTCAATTGAAAATCAAGCTTGCTTCAAACGACTTGGTGAACGACCGTGAATCAACTTCGTTGAAATTGATTTGATTTCATCCCCCCAACAGTGGTTGGTGAACAAAACATGCGTGCCATTGTTGCAAGAAGTATTGCCATTTGACGATGCACTCATTGCTGTAACTTTGCTCGACAAAAAGCTCCCCGAGCAGGCAAGCGCGTTCCCGTCTGATACTGCGGAGACATATTGAAATTACATTTGTTGCATTTGCGCTGGCGCATGAAAGCGACATAAATATCAGCAATTTCCTATATCATTTCATAAAATGGTTGATTGTTGTTTTCGATGCTACCGTTAATTTATCTAACATTTATTCTAGTCTTAAAAATAATGAATACCTCAGAAATGAAATTCATGCACGTATTGCATGAATTTCAATTGTCCTGCTTCATACTAGTTTGACACCGAAGGCAAAAATAAACAACGATGAATGAAAAGCTTAGTCGAAACTGTTTGTTTGAAGATTGTTTTGCTGAAGCTGACTAAGAAGTGGCTGTCAAAAGAAGATAATGTGTTTCAATTGAAAGGGATGAATTTTAAGTTCATCGTCCGATGACGATTTTCAATTGAAATTGAAATTGTATGACCCTGATCACAACAATTATTTAACAGTTGGCTAGACATACCGGAACAGTGTAATAATGTAAAAATAGGGTAAATAGTTTTCTTACGTACTATGCTTTGTCAATATTTGTTTAATTTATTTGACCTTTCTTTGTATTTGTATGTCTACAACAGTGACGTTTAATAGAATTACTAGACTACTAGATTTAATATAAAAACAGAAAATACTATGACAAAAACAGAAATCTAGTAAGTAAAATTAAAAGGTGTTTCGATCAAAATTTGGTCGAATTAAACTTGACGCATTTCCTTTCATCGTGCTTTAAAAAAGTTTGCACACCCCTCATTTTGAAGATGTGTGCGTGTAGCATGATGCATCTATTTTGATTTTGAGATTAGCACTTCAGTTATAAAAATGTCGTCGAAGGAAGAGAAGCAACGCATCAAAATTTTGCACGTGCATGGCGAAAATCCAAACTACTCTCACGCCAAGTTGGCGAAATTGTTGAATGTGGCTAAATCAACTGTTATCATCGTATTAAAAGTGTTTGGTGAACCTTTGTCGACAGCCGGGAAAGCTGGATCTGGGGGAAATCGAAAGCCGGAGGCCACAGCGACGACAAAAAAGAGTTGCCCGCTGTTTCGAGCGGAACCCCAACCTCTCCGCCCGAGATGTCGCAAAGAAGCTGGGAGTGGCGCCTTCAATCGTGGATAGAGCTAAAAAAACGAGCAGGACTGTCGACTTACAAGAAAGTGGTGACTCCAAACCGCGACGATAAACAAAACACGTCGGCCAAAGCACGATCGGGAAAGTTGTACACGACGATGCTGACGAAGTTTGATTGCGTGGTACAGGACGATGAAACATACGTAAAGGCAGACTTTAAACAGCTTTCTGGACAGGAATTTCAAACGGCAACCGAACAGAGAAAGGGGGCAGATATTGTCAAGCACATTAAACTGTCAAAGTTCGCGAAGAAATATCTGGTGTGGCAGGCCATCTGTACCTGTGGCTTGAAGAGCAACGTTTCCATTGCGACTGGAACCGTCAACCAGGAAATTTATCTGAGCGAGTGCCTACAAAAACGTCTACTGCCTTTCCTGAAGCGACACAATTGTTCCGTTCTATTTTGGCCGGATGTGGCATCTTGCCATTACAGAAAAAGGGTCATGGAGTGGACTACTGCCAACAACGTTCAAGCCCATGTAACAATTTTAGTTTTATTCCAGCCGTATAGCACTCTTCCCGGCTTTGTTGATAAAACTTCATTCAAAACTGTTTTGTCTACCAACACCTCCTCTATGCTTCTTTAAAGCCGAAATTTGTACAAAATGGCCCACTCTATAGACGGTTGTGAAAACAAGTTGATAAAACCCTTTTGAAGATTTGAGATTTTGAAAATGTTCTAGTAAAAGATGTTATGACCACTTGAGAACCTCCATAAAACCTATTGGCTGCCATGAAAACCAGAATACGGCCAAATTGTCACAGCTGTCAAACTTCAGTGTAAAATGGAGGTTGTTTTTTTGTTGTTGTTCTGCTTTATTCGATTCTCTGCTCTTCTGATTCATTTAAGAGTAAAAAAAAGGTCTAGTGTGGCGGGAAATTTTGTTTGATAGCAAAATATCCAAAACAAATTGTGTTTTCTACAGCGTATTATGCTCCAAATTATATGCGCATTTATTTTTATAGTGAATATTGGCACGATAAGAGCCGAAAATTAATGCGCCTCGGAAGTTATACGAATTTTCAACAACATAAATCAAATTAAAACAAATATATTCCATAAATTAATCATGACTTTCCTGAAAAGTGCTTGGAATTGGATGAGATTATGTAAAAAAATGCCGAAATCAGTCTCCGATCTACAATTTATTTGCATGTCATTGAAAATTTGGTGCATTTATTTTTCCACATTTCAATTATTTCTTATATTTCAATATGGCGATTGGAAAAAAATCACAGTTTTGCCATAAAGTCAATTTTTCTTCGCTGTGACTATTATAAAACTATTTGGTCTTATGGTGACTTCCTTCTATGCCAATTTGCCGTTTAATGCATTTATTGGAGGCAAAATGGTTTTAAAATGCTTTTTCAACGGACCATAATAAGATAATATCAATGAGTCCTAAAAAGGCATTTCAATACAACATTTTACGAGTTCATAAAGTCAAAATAAAACCTTTGATAGGAGTAAAAGGAATTTGAGAAACAAGGTTTTAAGATCGTTGTAAACAAGCTGTGCAGGTTCTGATAAACCTGACTAAAACATGAAACCTATTGGCACCTCTTGGTGCCATAATAAAAAAAACTGATTTCAAGTGGCTTTCAAAAAACTTTAATAAAACTTAATAAAGCAGGATGGTGTCAGCAATGTTACTTGGGAGTGGTGCTCAAGGGCAAGAACCCTCCCAACACGCCAGAGCTCCGCCAAATCGAACAATATTGGGCCATCGTCAAGCGGAACCTTAAAAAGACTCAAAAAGCTGTTGTGAGCGAGAAACAGTTCAAGGCAAACTGGCGTTCTGCGGCGAATAAATTGGACAAGGAGACTGTACAAAATCTTATGGCAGGTGTCAAACGAAAGACCCGGCAATTCGCATAAAAAAAGGATGTATTACTATTTTTTTTTTCTTTTTTACTAAACAAAAAAAAAAAAAAAAAATATATTTATTAATAAAAAATTTTTTCCTCCTCCCACACATTTTTTTTTACCAAAATTTTTTCCGAACCACCCCAAAAAAAAAAAAAACCAAAAAATCAGTATACCGACACATTATATTTACAATAATCCATAATTGAACCAAGAACTACGCAAAAGTAGGTACACTTTACATGTATGAGAGCTTTCATGTTATTAGGGGATTGGTAGAGTTAATGTGCTTTATGCTAAAGGCTTTATATACTCAACAAATTCATGAAATATGCGGAAGACTCTAGCAGTTCTTCTTATGCACTGAAACATAATTTAAGTTTATATTACGAAATCGAAGGTAGGTTTTCTGCAACGAAACTGATTTGTACTATTTATGATGTTACCTTAGTAATAAAGGCCACACGCTCAACTGTCAAAAGCACGAAGCATTTGTTGACAAGGAGAGAACATTCGTACAGTGTACGAAAACAATAAAAAACAGCTACGAATATTCTGTTACAAATTTAAAAGAAACCTCTCTCTTATGGTTGCATGAATGACAGACAGATCTCGACTCGAAATGTAATTGAGAAAAAAAAGCGCAACCATGTGTTTTAATGTTTCTGCCATGGGATTCGATCCTGTATATTTGGAAAGCGCTGATATTGAATCGATGGTTGATCTCACTAGGCCATGGTGACTCCTAAGAAGATACTTGATTAGTATGAGGTTATAACTCTCGACAGCGCTTTACTTTTTATTTGGGAATAAATAAATTATTCCCGCCCATCTCGGCAGCAACATCATCTTGCATGAGTACGATAAAAGAGAAGCAGTGATTGGTTGTTCTTCGCGAAATTCTTTTCGTACATTATACAGAAAGGTGTAATGATAGCATTTCACCAGATTAAAAGCAATATGAATGTTTTATTCAATATAAGAGACATTTGTTCTATGTACAAAATCCATGTTTACGAAACGAGTGAAAGCTATTTTAAGAAAATCAATTTTCAGTGCTGCTTTGTTAGATATGATATGAAATTTTAGACTTAAATCACAAAACTTCTAAGCATTAAAGCGTTTAGGAGAACATTTTTCCATCAATCAAACGAAGCTCCAACTGTTTCCCGCATTTTTTGTTCTCTTATCTGATGGTCAATTAAGATTGTTTGTGCGAAAAAAAATCATGATTGATTTTAGCTGAAGCAAAAGTTGTCCGAAACGATTTCAAGGGGATGAAGAGCTCCAAAATTAAAACCACGATGATTGAATTTCCCAATGGGGTAATTAAAAAGAATAAATGGCTCATCACGCGGAATGCTAGGTGCGCCGTTTTTTTTTTGGTTTTTTTTTGAGTAGATACGCATAATTAATGGTGCAAATGCGCATGTATGGTGAACTGAAAGCGGAAAACCCGTACGAAACAGGTAAATTGGCTGCAGACCGGGGATGTCATCTGAAGTGGAACCGGTTGCAGGTGATAAACTGTATTATACTTCATTAAAATTAAAATTGAATAAATATTCGCAGCTTATTGGCTTGAAGGGGCAAGGGGGATGGGATGTCAAGAATTGCAATTGCAAAAAGCAATCATCATATTGTAGAGAAATGAGAATCGGTGTCAGTGGTGAGTAATGTTTAATGGTAAATGATAAAAAAAATCAGTGTCTGATTTTTATGTTACTTCACTACTCGGAATATGGTATTATTAATTTCAGATAATGGAATGTGCTCGATTAACATTCGGTTGATACATGCTGCCGTTATAAGCATAACTGTCCCATGTGTATAGGGAATCCCATAGAACATGGGACTGTTATGCGTATAACGGCAGCATGATTGTATTTAAATTAATGGGAAAAACATGATAATCTAGTTTCCTGGAATTGAAAACCAACTGACAGTAAAATTCAAAATGCAGTTTCAACAGCCTAAAGAAACAGACAAACGATGATCATTAGCAAGCAATTTGATCGTTTTTAATAAACCAACAGCGATTCGTTTTCAGTGAGATCCTTTCGACTTGTTGACTCTAATTTAGAACCTTTTCCGTCCACAAAAAAAAATCACCCGAGCCTCAGCGTGTTCTTTCCTGATGATGCAACCGGTTAATGACAATACGGTCTAGGTTAGCATGGGAAGAAAACTATAGCTTTAGAAACCAAGTGGGCGAGTATTGTGGTCAAGCACAAAGTTAAGGCTAGGGATCGTAGAATACTATTAATCTCCATTTGATGAGGCATGTCAGTGCTGCTACTCCTGCCGGTCACATTGGTCCAGTACACAGTATGATTTATGGGTAACCTCTTGCAGTTCGGGCCTGCTAATTGGGTTGGAGAATTTCGTCAGCAGAAACTCCAAGATGGCTTTTTCGGAGGCAAGCAAATTTCTCTATTAGCTTCACCAGATGAAAATCGAGGTGGAGCAAAGTTCGGTTTCCAGCATCATTCTTCATTCCAATTTGCTCTATGCTCCCTTGGAGAGTGCTTCCGAAAAACTTTGCCAACCGAACACCGCACTGCGGTGACAAGTGGGCTTAATGGTCCGTCAACACGACCGTTCGTATTCCAAGCGAAGAGACATAGACGATGTCGATGATACCGGGGATTCATTAAACACACGTATGGTGACACGAAATGTGATATCCATATAACCTCATCCCGTCAGTAGCAGTCCCTGTTTGGCAATGGAGACTCGTGTGTCGACCTGGTTTTGCAAACCATTCCATCATCACTAGCGCCGAGCTTTCTTGTGGAAAAGCCTCGAGCTGTGCTTCTGATTCCGGCTATTGGCGTGCGTGAATGTGGCACATTGAATGTGGATCGCTTCGTGACACGGAAAAAGAAGGAATCAAGTCGTTCAACTTTTTTTTAGGGTGGGCTCATTTCGAAAATTCACGAAGAGAGCTATTAAGAATATTCATCAATCGTTGGTAGGTGAATTAATCGCGGGACTTTTCGTGCGCGAAATTCGTGGATTAGTTGATAAAAATTTGGAAGCGCATCTGGTTTCGGTCCAGGGACACACGCAAAAGCCGGTTGCAGGTCTCCAAGGGATGGATGCCATGTGACATAGTGTTATATGTCGAGTCAAAGTGTGTTCCCATGTTTGCATGTTTGAATCAGACGTTCACAGGTCTGTGTTGGGGACGACAAGTGTCACCGGCGTTGACGGACAGATGCGACATTTTTTAGTGATTTTTTTTTTGATGTTCGGTTTACAAATGTGTGATTGTCCTTTCGGGAGAATCTGGGCGTTTTATGATGTTTCCGACAACTTACTTCTGAAGGCCTGCGCTAAGTATGTGGAAACGTACCTGGAAAATGAAAAAGATAAAGAAATGCATTAAAGTATGTAGGACATTTTTATGATGCAAAAGTAATAAAATTCAAGAATTTTCAACCTTCGATTTGCAATAGTCAATTACTGGAATCCTAACTATATGGAAGTTTCAAAAGGAACCAAAAGTCAAGCGGAACTATCTATTTGCTCACAATGTATATTAAATTGATGCCACCATTTTCCCCATGTTCGATTTCTGATATCATCTTGAAATTCATTATGGCAGTTTCCATAATGGTACTTGTACTTGTACTTTGCTAGGCTCTTCATTTCGCCCCGAAAAATCTGCTGCCTCGTCAAAAAGTCATCCCCACTTCGCAAAATACAACAGGCAATTTTTATTGCATTGTTCAACACAGCAAATCATGTGTCAACTGTCCTACGATTTTTCCCAGAACATAAAAGTGGCTCTGTGGCAAAGCGAGAACTGAGAGTGGAAACTTACTTGAAAAGTAGAACTATTTTCTCTTCACTGGCCTGTCACAGTGCTGTTGTCAGTTCACCTCCCGAGACCGAGGAAGGCCATGACGCAAGACAAAAGGACCCACTTTCAGTGCGCTGCTACCCAGATCCATCAACAGACGTCTTTTTAGTTTTGTTCATGTCATTTCCGTTTTGTCTCTCTTCTGCCTCGAGTGAAGAGGTTTCAAAAGGACACGGCTTCTCGGTTTGGGAGTTACTTTGTCTCGCTGGTGCGGTGAAATGGAAACCTTCGTTTACCTTCGTTTGTATATGGGCTGCTCGCTTCCGGCAGGAAATCTAATCTTGGTTTGTTTTTCTTGCAATTTCATTCCTCACCTCACCGACTCTGCCGGCAGCAGTTCTTGATCTCACTCGGAGCGAGAGAGCAGAAATCTTATCCCACATCAGATCGTGCTCGGTAGGTTGAATAGAAGTGCAGGTTTTTCTTCTACTCGAGAAAATTCATCTTGATTTAATATGGCGCATGGAAGCATTTCAAAATGAAGGGATCATAACTTGCCTTTGAATTTTATGGAGTATAATTATTTCGGTATTAAATTCCCAAGCGCTGCTCCACTCAAGAAAGCAGAACAACGCTCTTTCCTTTGAAATTAAGACGGGATAACAAACAGAAAAATTATGATGATTTGTCGAAGGATGGTCTTTGATGCCTCTTCTTTCAAAGTTCGATGCTCGGTCCGGTCTGTTATTAATAGCACTAAGTTGAGAGTCGGCAATAAACTTGAAATGCCAAGACAAAAGAAGGATAGTCTTGAATGTGGCTTTATTAAAATAGAACTTGTACCAATATTCCGGCAGTCAAGAAAGACTCGAGCACCCAGCGACTGGAAACAGAAAAGAAAAGAAGGTTGAGTTGTTGAGTACTGGATGGCATGTGGATTGCTTCTGGCAGCAGAGTAACTAACTGTTGAAAGTGGTCGCCGGCTGGATCAAAGTTATAATGTTATACAAACCCGGGAGCTTGTGCCAAAGGAGCAGCTAATGGTGAGTGGGAGAATTCTGGGAGTGTTTTATGGATGTTTTTACAATGCGAGTGATTTTTCAACTTTTCGACATTGAAATGGGACGGTATTTTAGCATTTAGCATTCTGTTGGGAAAAAATATGCATAGAGTGTTTCAAAAGTTAATTTATGAATGCTGTGAATAAGGAATAACCATAGACAAACAGACCTAAGACATAACATATTTTGCAGTGTAAAACATCGTTGCGAAAACACTACCGCAATCTTTTGAGTACAATATTACGAGTAAATGTCTAAACGTCAAACACAAGCCTAGGAAAGCACGTACTACTACCAACGTTATTTGTATTTAATTTGCCATTAAATAAGCGTTAGATTTATGACTAGCATGTCTATTTCTCTCTGGAATAACCATGAGATTTCAAAGTCCTTGGTATTAAGTTAATTTTCATCTCAATGTACACTCAACCTACACAGAAAAAAAATGAATTTTAACACGCACGTAAAATGTTCCCTCGTTTAATTCCAAAGCAAAGCAAGCGTAAATAACGAAATTGTTTGCAAACTTTCATACTACAGACCTGATTTAGGCGATATCCAGCATTAATTTACAAGAAATAACCCTTCAATTTCTGCCAAATCTAGCATTCTCTTTATGAGAATTAGATAACGCAGAAAATTAAATGTTTCTCCCGAACTGTGTACAATTTAAAATAATACCAGTCGAAGTTTCAGAAAATATAAAGTGAAATAGTTGCAAATTTGAAAGAAGATCAATCTAACTTGCAAATTCATTCTGTTTATTTTTTTTTGAATTTATTTATTTATTGTTTGAAATTGCATACAAAACAAGCAGTATTTCAGTTGTCAGCTTCATAATAAATAAAATAGTAAAATAGTAAAATATGTTTACACTTCAGTCCTTTCTTCCATAGCCGCTGCTTCTAACAACAGCCACGCATCGTTCCTGCTTTAAGTCCGCAAGTTCTTGACAACGAGCGGTTGGTCTTCTCCCTTTAGCGTTTCAAGCATATTGGTTTCACAATTCGCTTATTGCTTGCTCTCAACTTGCTGTTCTAAATGCACTTTCACAGTTATTAATTGAGAGCTTTCGATGCCAGGTACCATTTTTGCATTAGTATGATTGTGTGGCAAGTACAATCATACCCTATGCCCACGGAGTCGAGAAATTTTCCTTAACGAAAAATTCCCAGACCAGACCGGGAATCGAGCCCAGCCACCTTCAGCATTGAGCTGCTTTTTATCAGCGCCTTTACCGACTGAGGTAAGGGAGGACGACAACTTGTACGGTTTGTGACGCTCCATTTATTTGCATAATATTGAACGGAAATTTACAAGACTTTTTTTAGCTTTTTTAAAGTTTTGTGGCCAGTTGTTTTGATTTGTCACGTAAGAGACAATATGTACCCTGCATATCGAACCCTTCAATACATGGCTCGAGTTCAACGAATTTAGTACCCTTCCAAAGGAAGACTTCATCATAGATTTTTCATCCGAAAAAATCCTACCGGCACCGACTGGAACTGATAAGGCATGAGTCCTTTAATATCTGGACGCAATATTTATTATACTGCAACGCTCCTAGTGGTCGGATCTGGAATGTTTTGAAATTATTCCTGTTTTGAAAAAGTTCCTCACGAAAATTAATTTTGGACACCTACTTCAAAAATTTGACGTGCTCCAAGAGCATACCTCAACAGAAGACCCACCCCTTTTGCATTGGATGATGACTGCACTAATTTGTATCATGAGAAATCCGATGTGTTTAAAGATTATCGTAGTCATGAAACATCAGAGCATTTCGAAAAGTACCTAAAGCTGGAGAAAAATCTGAAAAAAATTACCTAAATCAAAGAAACGCAATTCCTGGCGTTCGTTTGTAGAGGGACTCTCTCTCTCTCTCTCTCTCTCTCTCTCTCTCTCTCTCTGTCTCTCAGTATTCCCAGTCTCCCAGTCTGCCTCTCTGTCTTTATCTTTCTCTCTCTTTCTCTTTCTCTCTCTTTATTCCTTTCTTTCTTTCTTTCTCTTTTTGTCTCTCTCTCGATGTAACACTATTTTTGAGATATTATTTTTTTAAATTACGTTGCTTTTTCCCACTTCACAACTTGCTCTCACTCATACCCGAATCAATTTTAGAATTTATGTCGATTAATACTTGAGACACGACCTACACAGCAGCAACTTGAGTTACAATTATAAACATTATCACAACAATATGTTTTGTTTTCAATTTGATCTCACCATTTATTCAGAAAACCCCTTTAACTTCAGAAATTTCATCACATCGAGTTGGTACTTTCGAGTGAGTTCGAACGTACCATACTGTATACATGTTTTTTTCGATTCATTGGGCTCGGAGCTTTTGGTACAGTATGTCCACAAATCCTTGTATCCTTTTAGATTTATAAAATGCATCGCTGTTTGAATGTAATCTTTCAAATTCGAAACACTTTACAGACATTTTTCGCGCAGTGGCTCATTTTGACGTCTTCTTCTTTTTATTTCTGCATCTTATTCTAGTGGCTTAGGCTGGTTTACCATCGAAGGGAGACACCGCGATAATAACGTAGATTTCATCGATAAAAACATAAATCCACCCAACTGCCCGCAATTCCGGCCGATCGAGAGATTTTGGGCAATAATGAAGCGGAAGCTTAAGAAAAGTGGAAAAACGGCTCGGGCCGCGACTCAGATGACCAAAATGTGGAACAAATGTGCCAAGGAAGTTGACTCCGGAGATGTGCAGCGTTTGATGGGAGGAATAAAGAAGAAAGTGCGAATTTTCATTAGAAACGAAGAGAAATGATTTGTATTGATATTTAAAGTAGTGTTTAAAATACAGTGAATTACCTTTGGTTTGATGTATTAAACTTATTTGTACGTCAATCCGTTACCGAGATACAGATGATTTTATTATTTCGGATTCTAAATGGACATAGCTTTAAACGTGACTGCTACTTGGCACCCGAGTTGGTCTGCACATTTTAGTACGCCCTTCTTGAAAATTAGTCCAGTATAATTTTGGATTTTTTTTTGGAAAACGTAATTTTGGGTAGACACCAACATATGGACAAAACTTCATTCAGATCGGAGAGAGTAGGGTCCAACCGGTTTGCTATTCTGGCAGGAAATGCTCTATGGCAGCAGAGTGATTTTGAACTGACTATGATCATGGTCAAACTGTCCATTAAAAATAGTTGGTTCAACATTTACTATAATGTAGGAATAGTCCTTGTAACCATGACCATAGTCAAGAAAACCATACACGTGGTGGATTCGACCATCTCCATGGTCATTGTAACTATTAGGTGCGCAACTAAGTTCCCGCTGTTTAGCAATAGATGGCGCCAGTAGTAAGTGCTGGTCGAATGTTGTACATCTCAAGCGTCATAAACCAAGCTCAGACATATGGTAAACAAACCGCTTTGCCAAATCAGTGATTTTGGTTTAGTGTTATATATTTTGGTTGTTTGAAGATGTCTGATTTCGGGCCAAATAATCGTCATTTGCGGGAAGTGTTGATTTTCTTCTTTCATTCGAAGAATGGCGGCTGAAGCACATTGAGAGCTCCAAAAAGTTTACGGTAATGCTGCTCTGAGTGAAACAACGTGTCGTGATTGGTTTCGTCGCTTCAAAAACGGTGATTTTAGTGTTGATGATCGTCCGCGTGAAGGAAGGCCAAAAAACTTCGAAGACTCTGAATTGGAGGCATTGCTCGATGAGGATCCGTGTCAAACGCAAGAAGAGCTTGGTTCAGGATTAGGAGTTTCCCGCAAAGCCGTTTCTAAGCGATTGCATGCGTTGGGAATGATTCAAAAGCAAGGAACTTGGGTTCCTTACGATTTGAAGACAAGAGATGTTGAGCGTCGTTTTTTCGTCTGTGAACAACTGCTCCAGCGGCAAAAAAGGAAGAGTTTTCTACATCGCATTGTGACGGATGACGAAAAATGGATTCATTACAGTAACCCAAAACGGAAACATTTATGGGGACTGCCCGGGCATGCTTCAACATCGTCGCCTAGGCCGAATATTCACGCTGCGAAGGTTATGCTGTGTATTTGGTGGGACCAAGTTGGTGTTATTTATTATGAGCTGTTGAAACCAAACGAAACCATTACCGGGGAACGGTATCGAACTCAATTGATGCGATTGAGTCGAGCACTGCACGAAAAATGGCCACAATACGAGCACAGACACGAAGAAGTGATTCTTCAGCATGACAACGCTCGACCTCACGTTGCGAAACCCGTGAAAACCTACTTGGAAACGCTCAAATGGGAAGTCCTACCCCACCCGCCATATTCTCCTGATATTGCACCGTCCGATTGTTACTTGTTCCGTTCGATGGCACATGGTCTCACTGGTCAGCAATTCCACTCATATGATGACATCTCAAAATGGCTTGATTCTTGGATAGCATCAAAAGACGAACAGTTCTATCGAAATGGTATTCACGTTCTACCAGAAAGATGGGAAAAAGTCGTAGCTAGTGATGGGCAATACTTTGAATAATTCGTTTGTATCCTTTGTTTTCAAAATAAAGTTCCTTTTTCACCAAAAAACAGCGAGAACTTAGTTGCGCACCTAATATTATAGGCAATAGTAATCTTGACCATGATTTAATTGTCGGCACAACCAAGGAATTATTCTCAGAGTAGGAAGAAGTTGCTTTTCTCTAGTGGTGTATCAGCCTAAGGCTGAAAGTTAACTAAATAAATAAATAATGAAATAAATAAAAAGAAGTATTCCTGCTACTTCGACGATGCTCCCAACTATCATTGAGTTCAAATTTTAAGATTCCACATGATCAACAGGATCACCAGGTGGAGCAAGACCTAGGGGGTACAAGGTGTCCAAGGGATTGGAGAGGAGCAGCCACGAATCGGGCATTATGGAGGGATATTGTGTATTAGGCTATGTTATAGTATTGTGACGTTATGCCATGTAAATAAATAATGATCAACAGGATGTCTCAATTGAACTTATGAGATAGAAAAGCCTCATGGGACATTATAACACCGTTATATACATTTTACAGTTTTTGTTGAAAATCTTTTTTACTCCAAATTATCCTTGAATCAATTGTCTTTCTTTTGCCTTGTATAGAATTGCTGCTCGTGAGTATTGTTGGATTTACTAAATTTCTAAGACTTCATTAAAAGTTTGATACTACTAAATGATACATTGGAATCACTTTTCCATACGATGCCAAAAAAATGGATGTATGCCAAAAAATGGAATCGCTTGTAGAATTCTTTTCAAGCTAGAATTTTTATACATACACAGAAAAAAATAATTAATTTTAACAAGCGCGTAAAATTTCCCATCGTTTAATTCCAATCCAAAGGAGGCGTAAACAACGAAATTGTTTGCAATCTTTCATACAACAGGCTAGATTCAGGCGTTATTTGGCTTCACTTTACATGGAATATCCCATTATTTTCTGCCAAATCTAGCATTCCCTTTATGTGCATTAGATAACGCAGAAAATTCAATGTTTCTTTTTATCTGTTTAGATATTCTTATCTAGCTTTTGTATAAAATAAACAATCTTAACGTTTGACATGATTGTATGCTAGCCACCATCCCTTCATGCCCTTGGCTTGGATGCAGTTCCACTTAATAGCAAGATCAAATTGAGCCACCGATCTGAATTCACAATATCGCTGTATGAAGGGCCAAAAACGGAGGGGTGGACCCGTAAGCAGAGACACTCACGCGAAATCCACGGAAAATTAAGAATCTCCTTCCAACGATACGATCCAACAAATCGAATAACCCAATTCGCAATAATTATTAAGCTTTCTAAGGATGGTTTCACAGAAAAAAATAATTAATTTTAACAGGCGCGTAAAATTTCCCCTCGTTTGATTTCCAGTCGAAGGAAGCGTAAACAACGAAGATGTTTGCAATCTTTCATATGCCATACAAAAATGTTTGCAATCTTCCATACAACAGACTAGATTTAGGCGTTATCCAACAGAAATTTACATGAAATATCCCATTGATTTAATCCAAATCTAGCGTTCCCTTTATGTGCATTAGATAACGCAGAAAATTAAATGTTTCTTTCAAACTGTGTTGTTAAGAAGGGCGCGTCACTGAAACTGTTGGAGTAGAATTCACACCATCACAGTCGAATCGGTAGGATGAAGAAAATGATACTGTTCATTCCCTCCTAGACTCAGGCAGTCAATCAAACCATCGTCCAGTTTCAGCTTGAATGACGTACGATTTGATATTTCATATAAAATTTTAAATGGATCATTTTACCAGCTGGCCGCTAATGAGCTTATGTGAGCTGCCGTTTATAGAAAAACTGCTCTATTCCAAACATATAATCATTGTTTAGTTTCTGCTATCTATGCAAATGAAGCAGCACACTCCTAAGCACCCCTGTTCAAACAACGTTCATCATTGAATGTTATCGACATCCACTATTTTACTAACAACACATTATAATCGTAAATAAACAAGCTAAGTTCATACTTTGACCGTTTATGTGCTCATAATCGAGATATGCCGTAAATTGTTCCTAATTTATCGGTCGCACAATTGCCATACTTAACCAACCCACACAAAACCACCCCCTTATCGTTGTCGTTTGCCATTCTATGGCAGATGGTGGCAATTGCTACACACCCAGAAACACTTCCAACAAAAGTTACCACTACCAAACATGCCAATAACCGAATGAATTAAGTTGTTAAGCGAATCACGCATGAAGTATAATTGCCAATACTTTCTCAAATATAAATAAATTCATATTTTCTCCTCAACCCCTTCCATCCCGCTCCGAGCAAAACAGATGCCATCACCGTATGTGTGCTTCTAGTTCGCATACGTATACGTTCAAGCTCAACACACGCTTCATGAAGCTATCGATTTTTCATAATCCAAATTCCCCCGGCAACACAAACAATCTGTGAACCACGGAATACAACGGACCTTGGACAAACTACTGTCCGACGTTGTGGCTTATTGAATTTGGATGGTTGTTTTGTAAGTTGAAAATTTCTCCTGATCGTGTGGCTTCGTTGGACCCCATCCGTGCACGTGCACGGCTATACAATGCAACGGAAGCTCTCCCACTCTTCGATTGGACCATATTTCTCGAATGCCGTGTGCTTTTCTGGCAACGCTTGGGACAGGATATTCCAGGATGTACTCCACAGATTGCCGGTCGATGTTTTCCATCGTGAACGGACGTGGAAAACTAAAACCGCTCGGCATGAGCGCTACTATAAATAGATTCTATTCAGATGGAAATATGCTTCCGTTGGACTCCCGGCTCCCTTGCTATTTTCCTCACACCGAAGGACAATGTTTCAGGCTTTGCTCCGTGTCGCACCCCCGTCCTTCCATCCAGTCAAAGGGAATTATCGTTCAAATCAACGAAGCTTTTAATATATCTCCCCTCGTTTGTTACTTGCCCGATATCACACAACCGGCACCCGAAAAAAGGAAACTCCAAAAGAACCACACGGAGCTTACGAAAGAAACAGGCAAGGCAGGTAAATTCAGATATCCCTGACACGTTGCTCAGAGTGTTTCTGGAAGGAAACAGCGACATCGTGAGCCAAGGAACCCCGTGCTCTCTTCTTACATGTTAAGCACACCATGATTAAACCGACATCACAAAACGGCGTTGCAGCAGGCGTGGAAATTTCACCCAGGGGAGACGGTGCGCACATAAATTTAGGTCCTCTTCCTCCCGCTCATTCGTCTGAGCCCTTCGTGAGGTATGCACTTCCGCTCCACGGGAAAAACGACCGACTCGCGCGTACACCCATACTTGCACGTACTGGCGGAGGGCTCCTCTTTTTTATCCGTCAGAAATACTCTTCACAAGGCTCGCCAGGCTGAGCGCAAAAAGAGGGTAATATTTTAACACCTTGTATCGTTTTTCTTGGACCCCTATGTAGCAGGAAGAGACAGAGTTTTCCTTACAGTTTCTTACCTGGTGCCTGGTTTCTTGTTTTTTTTTTTTTAGTTCACGATAGGGTTGAGGATCACAGCAGGCGGAAGGAGTTTTCTTGTATCGATTTGAATGAGAGCGCATTTATTAGCTGTCTCCGGCGGGAGGTGCAGTGGAGCTTGAAGTTGATTTATTTGATGTAGCAGACCTTTCCTGGGCTGCGATGAGCAACCAGATGTAGTAATTATTTTGATGATTTTACAATGATGAAAAATAATGCGAAATTCCCACACGTGCCCCGGGCAAGCCCACCCCAAACACAACAACAAAAAAAACAAAACTCCATCCCCCACCAAAACACCACCCCCGCCCCCCCCCCCCCCCACCCACACAACACAACCACAACAAAAAAAAAAAAACAAAAAAAAAACCCTTTTCCTTTTCCTCTTTTTTTTTTTTTTTTTTCTCCCCAAAACAGAAAAAAATTATTTTCCTTAAAAAAGGGAGGGTTTTAAGCAAAAAAAAACAACAGCCAGATCAAAGCACTAACTCTAACAACATATTATTAAGCTAGGGATCAGACCTCTCGAACTGAACAAAGGACATCGAAAAATGTTACTTAGGATAGATGCTGACAAAAAGTTAAAGGCTAAGGTTTTATGAAAAGAGTAGGACGCGGAGGGTCCGCTTAGGGAGTAGCCTTGAGGTCATAGAAAAATTCTTCTCTATATCGGTTAGCTTTGCTTTAATAGTCTCTTGAATTAAAGGGATCGCTCTCGTGCTGTAAACATGCATGTTAGATTAAGAATTTGACCAATAGTGAAAGTATCAGAAATTCTGGTCAGTTTTTAACTGCCACGTTGTAGAACGTTTAAATAAAGGCACTGGCATAAGTGTGATACTGGCGAGTTATGCAATTCACCCTTAGACTTATTACCTTCAATCGAAGGAAAAGACTTAAAGTAAACTTTTCATTTTCGTGACAATTTGTGTTGTAGTTCATCCATTTGTTGTATGGAATGAATAATCAAAATATCTGGTTTACTAATTTTCTAATAACTGAATGTAATTGCACTATTTTCGAGGGAGGTGAATGTTATGATCAGGGCATCAGACCGATGATGACAAGCATGTATATTCGAGATAGGACGCGGAGGGCCCGCTTAGGAAACACCATTAGAAGCTATAGAATAGGCCTATCCATGTGGCTTATATCTGTAGCCGTGTTAGACGCGTCATATACAATAGCATACGGTCGTTGTTTCGTTGACGTTTCGTATAACCTCCTTTTTTGTAAAGTTCAAAAACGGCAAATCGGTTGTAATCGGTTGTAATGCGAGGCAATGAGATTTTAACCTTCATATCACACTTTAAATTAATAGAAAGGATAAACAAATAAAAAATAAACCCGCTAGATAGCAGGTAGACAAGTTCTTTTCAATGTTTCAAATTAGCTCTTATATGAAATATATTTAAATTTGGGATAGCAAGTAGATCACAAGCTGTAGGGTAGGCTGTAATTTAGGGTTTAGCTAAGCAATTATTATATTTTTTCTTTCTTCATGGTTAGTTTAGAGTGACTCAAAATTTCCAGTCAAAGAAACAAAGAGTCGTTGTGAGAATATCACCTATAATCTCCATACACCAAATACATTTTTTTTCTTTTCCTTCACCTTTCATATTAACCTTGGTTTGCATGCGGTTTTACAATAATGGTTGCATGGTCGCGAGCGGTTGTAAGGTAAGCTCTACAGAAAATTTAATAGGGTTGCAAGGGGATGTCGAGTACATGAGCCTTGGTTATAAATAAATACAATTTAATCCAGGAATCAAATTGAAATACAGTGTCTATCAAACACAATAACAGACTATAATCACGTACACATTATTATGAATAAGACAAGACAAGAAATACACAGTACACCAACGAAAACTCAACATGGACAAGAACATACACAATACATGAAAGCGAATCAATTTTATTAAAACTATTTGAATCATCACGATAAAAACAGTGACCAAATGGGCACCATAGCCTAGGAACGTCTGTGTGTTGATTAAAAATAGAGGCTCATAGTAGCGAATTTTACCAATAAAAGGGTCCAGTGCAGATTAAAAGTAAGGGCCTACTACCACTGTGATACCTACAAAAAAAAAAAAAAAAGTCAAATTAGTTCCGAAGCACGCGTCATGACGAATAATAAACTATAACACTAAAGGAAAAGAAAGAATGAAGACTTCAAAATTCCTTAAAATGATCTGGTTGATGTTCCGAAGAAGATCCCGCGGGGAACGCGTTCATTATCTCAGGAAGATGCAAGGAGATCCAAAGTAATATCACATTCATTCTTAAGGTATAACTTCTAAACAAAAAAGACCAAAATTTGAGTGGGGGTCGTTTGAGAAAATTTATATTTTGTGATTTTGAACATGAATTGACTGTATTTTTATTTCTTTCAGTGTATTTTTGTTCTAAAATGTTTGAAGATTTCTGTTGGAAAAATTTAAGAGGATATAAAATATGAACAGCGGCATGCTTCTAAGGTCTGCATCCGCAATAATCCGGACACCTCAAAACATGAATAAAACATAAATTTCGCATTATATTTCCGTCGTAGTTGTTTATTTCAGATTCATGGGATGTGTTTTAACAATTCTTGAAGACAAAACATAGTTATTCGGTATTTGCATAGAATTTTCGAACTTTGCGCTTAACTCCGTCCATAAGGGTTTGTACAGACTCTTCAGAAACCGTAAAAGCCGTCTTTCTCCAAATTTGCTGGAAGTGTTTGATGTCTTTGATTCCTTGCTTCTTTCCAGAAAGCTTCCGCTTCATCAGCGCCCAATATCTGTCGATTGGTCGTAGCTCTGGGCAATTTGGCGGGTTTGATGTTTTTGGTACAATGTTCACTTGATTTGCTTAGTACCACTCCATCACAGTTTTAGCATAGTGGCATGATGCCAAATCGGGCCAGAACAAAGGTTTTTTTTTGTGACTTTTGATGAAGGGTAGCAATCGCTTCTGCAGACACTCTTTCTGATAGATCTCCTTGTTGATTGTGCCTGTAGTGACGAAAGATTTACTCTTTTTGCCAAGCGTACAAAATGCTTGCTACACGAGGTATTTTTTGGGAAATTTCGATGCCTTCTTCGTTCTGAAATGCTCAGCTGTAGCATTTCTGGCCATAGCAGAATAAAAAGCCAGCCCTGGAAGCTGCTTGAAATCCTCCAGGACATAAGTTTCATCGCCCATAACAACGCATGAAAACTTCGTCAAATATTCGCAGTACAAACGTCGAGTCCGTGATTTTGCTGCCAAGTTCTGTTTGTCGTTGCGATTTGGAACTGTTTTTACTTTATACGACTTAAGTCCCAAACGTTGTTTTGATTTTTGGACAAAACCAGGCGACATCCCTATTTTACGAGCCACCGTTCGAATGGAGAGATTTGGGTTTTTCGTTAATATCCTTTTCACCTTTCGGTCCATGACAGGATCAGCGCGTCCAATGTTTTTGTCACTTCTCGGTTTCCTCTCCACCGCCAAACGTTCCGAAAATGATTTGAGCACATCGTGCAAGGTCCCGTACAAAATTCGCTCGCGCACTTGTTTTTCTTTCGTCGCCATCTTGAATACTAAACATGAAATGTAAACATCAATCATAGTCTTTTTCGTCATAGACTCTCAGCTATACCACAGTGAAATTTGTCATTCCTACGTGCAATATTTCAAAAGTTACAATGATTTGAAGGTGTCCGGATTAATGTGGATACAGACCTTACTAGTGGTGTCCCCAAAAATAGATTCCCCCACGATAGAACCCGCCGTGGTTATGAATCAGAAAATCAAAAGCATATTTTTCGTTTAAAATCAAAACACTGTTCGAGAAGAGTTGGAGAATAGTTCGAAAGTACATACAAAATCTTCACCCTCGCAAATGAACCATCGAAGAAAAACGAGTTTCATTTAATTACTAATATCATAATTCGCCTGAAGGTAGCCTACTGATTGACCAACCGGAACGAAAGGCTTCCTTTTACGATAAACTAAATAACTTGACGTATAAAGGGTGTCCCATATCAAATTGCATCACGGAAAAAAGGTTGTAGAAAATCACTCATGGGATATTTTCTCTTGAAAATTTAGCTTAGAAATAGTTTTGAGTGTTTTTGTGTTGTTGTATTTTTATCGCTGTCAGTTTTCTCATCGGGACATCGGAAAACAACTCGGAATCGTGCAGTCAACGGTGAGTCGTGTGATCAAACGTTACTTCGAAACTCTGAGCATCGAACGAAAGTTGAAATGCGGTCAGAATGGATGTTCTATTAGTGATTAGGATCACTAGTGTGTCGTGAAAGCGTTTAAGCGGAATTCCATTGCTTCGGTCAGGGATGTGGTCAAAAAGTTGAATCTGTCCAAGTCTTTAGTTCATAGAGCAAAGGACCGGGAGGGTCTGCATACGTACAAAGTGCAGAAGGCTCCAAATCGTGACGAACGGCAAAATACGGTGGGAAAGTCACGGGCCCGGAAACTGTACACCCAGATACTGACGAAGCCTCATTGTCTCATCATGGATGCTGAGACTTACGTCAAGGCGGACTTCAGGCAGCTTCCGGCACCGCCCGGCATAAGTTTGATGTTCTGGAGGAAGTAAGGAAGCAGAAACTTTCAAAGTTTGCCAAGAAATACATGATTTGGCAAGCGATCTGCTCACGTGGCAAACCGAGTGCGTCGCTCGTGACTACTGGGACTGTTAACAGGAAGATCTTCTTCAAAGAGTGTCTACAGAAGCGTCTGCTTCTTCTGTTGAAGCAACATTAGGGCCCTACGATCTTCTGGCCGAATCTAGCTTCGTGCCACTATTCAAATGTTGTCCTGCAATGGTACGAAACCAACGGGGTCACCCAAGGACAAGAACCCCCCCAACGCACCGGAACTAAGGCCCATCGAAAAATACTGGGCTATTATGAAGCAGACACTACGGAACCATCCCAACGAGGTCAAATCTGAGGAAGGCCTGAAGAAAAAGTGGGATTCCGTAACGAAGAAGCTGCGGTACGAGCGTACGGTTATGGTATTGGAGTTGAATCAAATAAATATGCAAAAAGCTTACTAATGGGGTATATTTTATTGTCTGAAAGTTTGAAAAGGATCGGTAGACTAGATAATTTTCTACAGCGTTTCTTACCGTGATGCAATTCTATGGGTATCCCACATATTAATCAGTATATGAAGACTAACGTAAGTAAAAGCGAAATATTTGGAATGGTCTCACGAAGTTTTACTACAGTGTGTCACATAAAAAAATGCGAAAGTGTTCAATACTTATTTTTGGGTTCTTTTAAACATTATTTTTATTGTTTTAATGCGTGTGTGTAATCATCTGACTGTATACTCTGAGACGATGTAAACAAAACAGTGGTTCACGAGTAACAAAGTTGAGAAAAATGTACGCAAAGGAGGTTGTGACTAGTTTGCTGCTCGCCCAAAAGCCCGTAAAACAAATTGCAACGATTGTGGGATGCCACCTGGCTACCGTTTACCGTATCCAACGTTCACTCCTTGATAGACCACGTCCACGGAAGCCGAGAAGTAGCCGTCCACGGTCCGCTCGCTCACCGAAGGTCATCAGATCAGTGAGAGACAAAGTGAGGCGAAATCCTATCAGATCGATCCGGAAATTGGCTAAGGAAGCCGATATTTCAAAAACTACCATGCAACGGTTGGTCAAAGATGACTTTAAATGTTCGTCCAGGGCAACAGTAAAGCGCCATCTTGTAACGGACCGCATCAAACAACTACGGCTGGAGCGCTCGAAACGTTTGGTGTCAGCATTAAAAAAGAAGCATACCATCATCGTATTCTCCGATGAGAAAATGTTTACTATCGATCCCGTATCTAACACACGTACAGACAGGTTTATTTCGCCGAAGAAGATTGCGGATGTTCCAGAGAACGTGAAATTCAAGTTTACAACCAAACGTCCGGCCGGAGTCATGGTTCGTCCAATGGCTTGAAAGTGCCTCCAGTATTTATCAAAGCTGGATTAAAAGTTAATACCGAGGTTTACATGAACATTTTGAAGGACCACGTTCTGCCATGGATGAACCCCCCCCCCCCCCCACACAATCCCCATCTCCCCCGCCCCCTCATACCCCGCCCCCCCCCCACCCAACACTCCCTCTCCCCTCTTCCCTATATTTTTTTTTTTTTTTTTTTCAAAAAAAAACTTATTTGAAACTATGGTATGGCTTTTTCATTTTTTTAGACAATATTGAGGGAGTTAGTTTAATCCCCCCATAAAAAAACAAACCAATCTGCAGAGTCCAACAATGCATATATATCACACAACCAATCGCCGGTGAAAAAACGTAACGTTTTTAGAGTCAAGAAATATCCCGCTCAAAAATTTGCTCGGGCTTCCATGGCACTGAAGCAATCGTTCGACTCAGTAATAAAGTGTCAAAACGACACATTTTCTGTGTCGAATATTCATGATAAAGCGGGGATCGAAACTATAAATCAATTTATGAAGAAATTCAAAACATGCATGGACGCTAGTGACAGGATTCGAGTTCTATCGATGCTGCCTAAATCTTGGAGTGTCAAGAAAATCCAAAGTATGCGATGTTGTGAAGGTCTAAAACAGAATAACTTTTAAACAATACTTTAACATTCGGTCATTTACAGGTGAATTCAAATGTTCAGAACGATTAATTCGTAACATTAAAAACTGCGTTGCTGATAAAAGAATCTTAGGCTCGTAGAGTCTAAAGAAAAGGTAATCCACTGTCAATCGAGGTATTGAACAAAGTACATGCCTTTTACAGAGACGCGGATGTAAGTAAGGAGTTAGCCGGAAAGAAGGAGTGCATAAGTGTACGAAAAGAAGGTATTTGCGTTTTTAAACAGAAGCGTTTAATTTTGGCAAATTTTTGAAAGGTTGCGGAAGTACGACCACCAGAATGCGTGTTGGCAGGAGCAGCTGGTACATATTCTGTGTGCGTGTGTGCTATTCATGAAAATTTCAGGTTGAAATTTGTAGGATCCCGCTTTGATCAAATGCAAGTTGATAGCACCAAGTTGTTTGAAACTTATAGAGATATGCTGAAACGATGTCTATGCGACCCACCAAACGCTAAATGTGGAGATACAAGCTCTATGAAAGATCTTGTTTAGTCGTATTTTGAAGACAACGACATCAACCAGGTCCAATACAAACATTGGTCTCAGCAAGAGAAGTATGTCGTAATATAGGCCGTAGTGTGAACATACTATAAGGATCCCACGACGATTTTCAAACACAGTTTTCTTAATAATTGCCACGTTCTCAATATGCCACGCCGGATTGGTCGAGTGTTCAATTTAATTACATATTCCCGGTACTTTTTGATCATAGTGTACATAGCTATAGTTACTCTCGGAAATCACCTTTATTCTCACTGAAAATTTGGCACAACACTTCTAAACAAATATTGGTAGAGTTATCTTCTAACTTCTTCCCACATTCCCGACTACATTCCATCGAACAATTTTCAAACCAACAATCCAACGAATGTTCATGAAACTGTTCCCTAAATCATATTTAGCAGGATTAAGTTATCCTGCTCCTAAACAAACCACCCTCATACATTCGATTGTTGATCTCACACAGGTGAGTGACGAAACTCAATCACGACGATAGACGACCACTGCGGTCAAATCGGACAAATAATTGTGATAAATGACATTCGTCATGTACGCGGTCGATGCGCCGCACGGGATATTCCGAAAAGCAAGCTGTGAAATGAATTGAACCCCCCCCCCCCCTCCTTCCTCTTTTCCCGACCTCGATTTTCCGTATCATTTCAACAATGACCCCCTGAAAGTATACCTAGTCATACACATTTCGTTTGTGTCGAACTACGTTTCGATTGTGGAGGTGGAGTGACTTTTCCCACCGTTTGCGTTCGTTGTTGGGTTGCTCAATGACAGGACGATGACGATTGGATATTTCGTCCCCATTGTCGCCCGTCCAACAGCAGCAGCAGCAGCAGTAGTGGTGGAAGGCCATCAGGGGATGAACGTTGATTAATGAATATCGACATAATTGAACGAACGTTCGCTATTGTCGCTTTTCATGCTGCTCCTGCCTAGACGGAAATGGGAAAACGATGTTATAAAAACGATTCTTTAAACAACACATGTGCTTAATCAGCAATATACATTGTTGGAGGAAGTTTTTCTCCCGCGGCCCCATGACCCACATGAAGTGACCGCTGCCAGCTCGTCGCTGCAGTATCCGAAAAGCAATAAACGAAGACAGCGCTGAAAAGTTGGAAAAGCAATAAACTGTATTCTTCGAAACAAGGCTTTTTCCTCGCGTATAAACTTCATACAAGTAGTACGTGCCATAAAGGGTACACGGCGTAGGCATAAGTATGAAGCAAGGATAAAAACGTGCCACAAAGTAGTGAACCTAAAAAGAAATACCGCATTCGAGTATGAAGATTATTCGCCTTTTCACGAAATATCAATCAAAATGCTCCGCCAGTTGGGTGCTGCCCGGGGGCATGAAGTTAAGGATAAAAAAGACCAGCTGGAGTGAATAAGTTTACCCCTTAAAGCGTTTCGTTTTCTAAACTATAAATAGGGTCGAAATTGAATTTCATAATCGATTCCGCAAAGTTTGTGCAAGCCCCTCAGTAGATGTTTATTTATCACGCCTGGGGTCAATTTTCTCAAATGCAATGGTGCCGACAAACTTATGTTGCTGGTTCGAAACATGCACTGACAACATCAAACATTCCCAAATATCATATTGAGGAAACAAATATAATTCCAAACCATCCCCCCGAGGTTGCCCCGAAGGATTATCCCCAGGAATCGGAGAGAAGAAGGGGAAAATGTATTTCTGTTGATCCATTTTGCGTCATTGGCGATTCAATTTTCATCAACGATGAAATCCGATTTGAAGACACGCTTTCTTTTTCCGAGAAGACGACTGAATGACTGGCGGGACTTAGTCAGTTTTTGGGTTCAAGATTTCCTGCAAAGTGACGGCATTCGTCGGTGATCCGAAAAGGATCTGTGAAATTGATGAATCGAAATCTGCTAACTGGATGGGGCTGGGAATGGGCTTCTCCCTAAACTGAATTGAATGGCAGCGGAGCATGGATTGGGTCGAAACAGTCTGTTGCTGCTGCCTTAGGAAGGGAGAACTTTTGCCGAGAGAATCTTCAGTACGATTCAATTGAGAAAGTTGTACTGCAAAGGCAATCACGTTCGCAACATGTATTTTCATATTCATTGCAAATTATATTGCAAAATTTAGACGGAACGGAGAAGTTGGTTAGTTTCTTGCAAAATTAGAGGAGAGGGTGCTCTGAACTTGTTGATAATAGATAAAGTTTTAGTTGCGTCATTATGAATGAGGCTTGGCTTTTGGTTGGGGGTTTTGGAAGAGCGCGTATAGTTTTGAGAAGAAATGTGTTTCAAATCCGCAAAACCTTCATTTAGTAATCTTGAAAATATTGAACGGACCGTGATTTTAGTCGTTTCTTTTTAAATGTGAAGAGCTTTTGAGTGTGTTGACATATTTCCTTTAAATTCCGCTATAATTACTTATCCTTTGACAGATGCGCCTACTTCTTCCACTTCTAGCAGGTTTCCTCAGCGCCTTGTACGCAGACATCACTAAACATTTTAAAAGGTGGATTCAATTAGGAGGTTCGATGAGATTGCCTTCATTTACAGCCCAACACGGAATGAGCCTCAAATCTCCATTACTCCATTTTGGAGACGAAAAATCGTTGAAGACGATTTTCTTATTGCCCACCTATGCAAGCGAGTCCGCTTTCTTATTGCCCGGTATCGAACACTGAGAAGGGTCATGATAAAAAAAAATGCGAAGATAAAGCACTTAGAATCTCTTGTAATTTCATAGGAATATTCGGTGAGTGCTTTACTGGCATCAACGAGTGAAAAGCCTCAATCGAACTATCCGTAAAAATGAAGTGCTGATCCAAGGAAAAGGCAATAATTCAGTTACATACACGGAGCATGGAGCATGAAATTTATGAGTGACGTTATGAATTTAATTGGCTTCACCAAAGCCGGTCGACTACTCCATCAACGACCTGTCACTGACGACACTTGTAGTGGCCAAACTTTGCAGCACATATCGCCGGAAAGATCATAGTATTCCAAAAAGCTAAATCTAAAAGATAAATCAAAATGATCCGAATTGCCGAAGGCGGAGAATTCATCACGATTGGGAATATTCAGTGAAGGGTAAACATACTGTGTTATGTACAAGTGGTACATGTGAGCTCGAGTGAGCTCGAGGTTTCAACTCAAGAAGCTTCTCAAAGTTTTCGATTACCTGGGGGTTCATAACTTCGCCCCTGGGTCATAAAAACGCAAGATTGTATTCCGATTTCACATGTTTTTGAATTATATTTCGCTATGGATCGTCACTTGGAGAAAAAAATGCAACATTGGCTGTGGTCAAAAATACAACACATCAATTTGCTTCGGAATATTAGATGTGTGCGTGAAGTGGTGTAGTGTATTAGTTGATGAGTGTGAGATTGGAGTCTATATAAGAAAAAAAAAACATGGATTGTTATCGAGATTTGAACCGTGGCCGACAGCGTGCTGGTTCAAAACGTGGCAAAAAAATTTGGAACGTAATGTTGCGATTTTTGCAATCATAAGGCAGTTGCAATTTTTGCAATCAAAAAGGCAGTTTTTTCCATCGTGATCCATAAAGCGTTTTATGAAATAAATGAAAACGTGAGGTTTTTTTTTAAATAAGCCATCTTCGGACTCCAATCTCACACTCATCAACTAACACACTACACCATCTCACGTGCACATCGAATTTTTCGGGCAAATTAATGTGTTGCATTTTTGACCACATCCAATGTTGCATTTGTTCTCCAAGTTACGATCCACTGCGAAAAATTAAACAGAAAAATGCGATATCGCAACACAATCTTGCTTTTTTACTTTGAGTGTATGGTATCTACTCGGCCATAGTAACAAGTTATAGATACTTAAAAAGGCCCTAAACTGGTCAGCGATAAATTTATTTTCGATCAATCTGTGTGCTGTCAGCCGCTTGCAGTCATTTGCATGACTTCGTTTATTTAATAAAGGTTTTGTGCAAAATTGCTTTTCCGAATCATGCGGATTTCTCAAGATATGATAGCAAAACTTGCTAAATTTGTGAGGCGCTTTTCTTGCCACCTTTTCAACTTTTGGATGTATATATTGGGCACTGTAGAGCCCAAGTAGACAAAATTATCCTGTAAGGATCCTTGCAAGTCGTTCACATTGGGATCCATGGCAAACACTACACTGTTAGCTGCGAGTTATCTCAATGTGTAGTTGTCACTTGGACAAACATCAATGTCTTTGACAACAGTTGTATAAAAAGAGGGGTCTTAAACAGGATTCCTTGGGGAAAACTACGACCCATGATTCATACGGGAAACCTAAGAGCAAAATCGAGAAGCGGTAAAGTTTCTATGAGAAAAGCTCATATATTTCTTTGATAGTAAATTGTACGAACAATGATTTATTACAACTAGTAACAGTATAACATTATAACACTAGCTTCATAAAATTTTGCAATTATTACTGAATATATTTTTCATTTCCGGTTGGCGAATGGACATATAACCAAATCTGAGCTGATCTGATTGATGCAACGCTGTGTGCCATTTGACTAGTTTCTGATTTTACAGTTCAATCTGTGTTCAATTACCTTATCATAACTCACATTATAATTATATTTGATAACATTGTTTTATTGATTTTACTTCATAGATGATTTAAACATTACTTATTGTTTTTATGTCCATTTTTCTTTAACTCCTTTTCAATTAAATCTTCCCTGTTTTCCTAGCTCAGGAGCAATAACTATTACATAAATATTCAATGGGAATGGGAGGGACCATCAGGGCACCCCATTGAAGCACTTTGGATAGGAAAAGTGGGAATGCCAACTTCCCATTGCTAACAGTTTGTGAATAGAGGGCGGGCTCTTCTCCCCGCCCATTGGGACATCCTCATGTTAGATAGCTTGCTCTTTTGACCAATTGTTCATTCTTGTTGTTGGAAGGAGATTCTTTATATCCCGTATAAGTGATGTTCCATATCGATCCACCCAACCCCTTTTTGGCCCTTCATACAATGGCATGATTAGGATAATCAGTGGTTATTAAAGCTTGATCAAGTCTAACAGAGATGAGAGCCCATTGCTGTCGGACTTAGTTTCCGTGCTACAATGGGTGGTAGTACATATCATATCATACATCATAACAATAGCTTCATAAGATACTGAAGTAAAAGCGCCCTTGGTTGAATATGTGATTGAAGCCTCTAGTGTACATCTGTATACTGAAACGACTCAGCTACTCAGTGAAACTTTAGAAAGCTTTGAAAAAGTACATTTTCTATAAAAGTGATTCCTTAACTGCGTAAAGAAAAAACAAATGCATTTTAGGGCCATAACCTTGAATGCGATCAGGCCAAACGCCACTACGCTGAAAGCTATGCGGCCGAATGGGTGATTAGGTTGAATTTTGAAAAATGGAATATTGAACATAGTATTTCATTAAACTTTTGAGAGATGAACTTTCAGGGGAAATCTTTCCTTCTTTCAATCATGAGTTGTTGGTTTTAATTCCAAAACTTATAATCTGTCTTGTCATGTCATGTCCAAAGTCATATTTGTTGCAATGTTGCATGATTTAGACTTATTTTCAAAGTAATTCAAGAAGTTTCTCGGACATAACCAAATCTCATTATCAGTTTTTGTATTATACCCACACCCAAAACAATAAAGCAACATTGCAATGCAATTTCGCATGATTTTGTTTCATTTCTCGTAATGGATCGTAACTTGGAGAAAAAAATGCAACATTGGTGTGGGCAAAAAAGCAACACATCAATTTGCTTTGAAAACTCCAATGTGTGCGTGAGGTTTTGCAGTGTATTAGTTGTTGAGTGTGGGAAGTTCAATGACTCACAAAAAAAAAAAACAATTTCGATTCATAACCGAGATTCGAACCGTGGCCGCCAGCGTGACGTCTCTAGATAGTAACCATTCAGTCACTTCAACAAGTTGAATTAAATGGAGTAAAAGGCCTACACAGTTGGTTCGATTGTCGAGGCACTCAGCGGTTAAGAATTGAAGCAAATCTCGCTGGCACTCACTTGGATGGCTTCGTTTATTTCAGAAAAACGCTTTGTGGATCAAGCAGGTAAATCTTGATGTGAGGGAGAGCGCAGTCCGATGACGAGTGAAAACAGTGAAACGAGTGAAACACTTGACGGCGGAATTCCAACAGTGGCCAATAGCGTTGCGGCATTCTGTGGTATCGACTCACCCATATTGAAAAGTTGTTGACGGTTGAATAAAGACCCTACCGTTGCTTCGACTGTCGAGGCACTAAGCGGTACGGCGGCAAATTTGTCTCGAGGAATCTGTCACCGCCTGTACACGCTTGCACGGCTTCGTACCATAAAACGCTTTGTGGATCAGGATGGGTAAAATTATGTCTATCGAAGCCGGTGGCTATAGGAGTCAGTGGTAGATTTGTTGCCAGCCAGTTAGTCGCAACACCATAAGTGGCTAATATTTCGAGATAATGAATTAGCCGACTTGGTAAGCGTCACATTAGCAACACTCTCCATCTAAAATCCGCCCTTTTCAGGACAACCAATTCGATTTTCCAACGAAAATATTGATGGGAATTTCTCTAACTTACCGTTGCTGATCAGCTGGAAGGCGCAACGACGAGGTGTCGATTCAACTGCGGTGAGCAAGTTAACAGCCAGCGGTGGAAGTAGCCTAGGCCAATCGCTGGCTGATGCCAGCTCTTAAGGTGCAACGACGCGGTGTTAAATTAACTGCTCCCACGGATGATCAAGAAGAAGGCTTATATTCCAGCTCCACATCTATAATCCGGCCTTTTCAGGACGACCAATTCGAATTTCGAGGCAGTTCGTTTGATTGGAATTTCTCGTTATCTCATCTAAGCTTAGCATATTCATGTCAGTTGGTATCCAGCGATGGGTAAGAAATAATTTCAGTTTTGCCAAGTGTAACATGCCTAATGGCAATCTAAAAACTGGCGACCCTCACGAAAAATTTAAACATTGAATGATAATAACTTAATCATTTCTCGTTAGCTTCTCGAGATGTTTGTTTCCACCTGGTCGATCATTTCACCACAACCATCTGTGCTGTGGGCTAACACAATGACTTCTTAATTGCCAATAATATAATTTTCTAACATATTTTCTTACTTATGCCGTTACACATGCGTTACAATGTGCCGCTACGAAACTCGATTTAAGGGTTGCCTAATCTAACATGTTGAACATTATAATACATCACACAGCTTAACGTAGTTTACGTCAACCGGTAGTGTGTTATAAACAGCCCCACTTTTTTTTTATATACACGGTGTTCAATAAGTTCGGATACACTTTCAAAATTTGTTAAAAAAATGAAAACATGTTTTTTTATTTTTTGGATTTCTGTTATTGAAAGCTATGTTTACAAGGAACGTTTACAACATTTCTCTTGGAATGACCCCCCTTTGTACTCCTTAACGAGCTTCAAACGTTTCTCGAACGCGTCGCAGGCGGCACGCACGGACTGCATGGGCATTTCGTCCCAGATTTTGAGAATTACCGTCTTGAAATGATCCAAAGTGCTGACCTTGTATTCGTTCAGCTTCGCCATCATATAGGACCAAACAAAAAAGTCGAGAGGATTCAAGTCCGGGGAGCTGGGAGGCCACAAAGTTTTGTCCAGAAAGTCGGTTAACTTGTCCCGACACCAGGCTTGAACCACATTTGCCGTATGGGCTGGTGCACCGTCCTGCTGGAACACGTAGTGCTCATCGCCGTAGAGGCTTCGGAGACTGGGGGCAACAACCTTTTCCAAAACCTCAGTTTTGAGGTACGCCGCGTTGATTTTGACGTTTTTTTCAATAAACACCAAGGGTAGCTTACCACGTTTGCATACTGCCCCCAAACCATCACCGACGCGGCACTTTGGAACCGAGGGATGTTTATATTGGATTCAGGAATGCTGTCCCTCGATGGCGCCCACACCCGGTCATTTTGCACATTGTGCGGCTGCTGCAGCACGAACAGTTTCTCGTCCGAAAAAACAAACTCCTGACCAGCGTGCCGAGAGAGGATCCTCTTAGCTCGATCCAACCGCTTTTTGCTGGTAGCCTCCGAAACGCCATGGACCTTACGTTTTTTGTAAGGCCTGAAACCAAGGTCCTTGGTGAGTATGGTGTGAGCGGTTCCAATGGAAACGTTGAGATCTGCAGCCGTTTTCCGGATTGAGCGGTTCTTTTTGCGCCGAATTCGCTCCCTCACGATCTTGATGACCCGTGGCGTCCTCGCTGAACGCGGCCGACCGGATCTCGCACGGTCATTGGTCGAGGACGTCTCCCGGTATCGCCTGATGGTCGTGTAGACAAAGTTCCGCTTGACCCCATGCGATTTCAGCAGCCGGAATATATCGCCGGGTCGCTCACCGTTCAAAAAACGCTTAATTACGAAGTCCCGATACTCTTTCATCGCGCGTAACAAACAAACAACAACTAACAGAATGTCAACACCGCGCACATTCGGTAGCGTATGAATGAAGCTAAAGCTGACACCAATACCAATGCAGAATATGTACATGGCGCATACCTACGCAATGATGAAAACTTGTATTCGAACTTATTGAACACCGTGTATATTTTGATTGTTAGTTACACGAAACTCAAGATGTTTCGCAAATTTGCCATCAAAGCTTGGTTCTCATTTCAATTTAAGAATTCAGAAGAGATTGCATTTGATTATTGTTACAAATAAAATAACTTAAGGCGTTCGTCAAAGTAGTTAACGGGAAGAGTGATAAGGGTGGGAAAAGAGAGAGAGAGAGAGAGAGAACATGTGGCTCATGTGTTACATTGCTACAAACCAGCTCAATCTGGCACCGTACCGGTAAAGATCTGTACTCTTCTTTTTTTTTAAGCCAACCATGCAAAGCTACTTCAATACTTCAATAAAGCCTGTCCACGTTAAATTTTGGACACTTTTCTTTCAGTGTAGATTTTGAATTATTTCACGGATCGCTGAAACCATTCACTTATATGACAGCTGAAACTCTCCACTTTATTTCGTGGTACAACATGTTTACATTCTTGTTACAATCAGTAAAATGGCGTCGAATCAAGTGGAAGGGCGCAAACGCATTTTGTACGAATAGCAGCGGAATCCGTGTTTTGTGTTTGCAAACCATTTACCAACGCTTGATTGTGGATCGGAAGGTTGGAAGTGGAACAAATCGAAAAGTAAGCTCCCGACAAATGGACAAGAAGATGGTAGCCATTATTGAGAAAAATCCCAATCTTTCTGTGCGAAATGTGGCTCGCAAAGTTGTGAAGTCAAAATCATACGTACAAAAAGTGAAGCAGTGGCAAGGACTGAAGGCGTACAAAGTGAAAAAGGTGCCCAACCGTGATGATAAGCTAAATTTCACTGCAAAAATTCGTGCTAAGGAGCTTTACACCAATTTTTTGCAAACATTTTCTTGTATCATAATGGACGACGAAACATACGTACTCGAAGACTTTAAACTGCTTCCGGGTCTGACTATACACTGCAATGCAAAGGAACGCCGTTGCCGAGCATTTCCGGACAAAAAGGTGTCCAAATTCCCGAAGAGGTATTTGATTTGGCAAGCCATATGTAGTTTTGGTTGAAAATCTAAAAATTTCGTCTCTAGCGGCACTATCAATAAGGATGTGAGCGAGAGAATGTCTGCAAAAGCGTTTGCCACCGTTTATCAGAAGCCACGACTCTCCAGCTCTGTTTTGGCCTCCTGTTACTATGCGAAATCCGTCCTGGAATGGTATATGGTACAAGAGGTCAAATACGTGCCAAAAACAGCCAATCCACCAAACTGTCCAGAACTTCGCTCAATAGAAAAGTACTGGGCTCTAGTTAAGCGGAAACTCTTAGAAACTTAGAAGAAAGCAAATGGTACCGATGATTTCAAGAGAAGATGAAGAATCGTCACGGCGGGCGTATATGACGATACCGTACGGAACCTGATGGCGGGTGTACCACAGAAAGTTTCAGAATTTTATAGAAAGAAGGATTAACATCTTAATCAACTGCTTCTAATGTAGATATAACTCTATTATTGTGACATAAACAATCGGTTTTGTTGAATAATGTGTAATTTTTTTGTGCTGCTATTATTTTGGGTGTCCGAAATTTAACGTGGACAGACGTTTTCTGAATCACATAAACTTAGAATCACTTGTCTACAAAGTTTATCAGCCATTTAAAATTCACCCACCCTCCGTAGGTAAAAATCAGCGAGAAAGAAAAGAAAGCTTCACACCCAAACATAAAGATAACATAAAATGGCATGATTTTCTTTTTTCCTTCGAATGTCTTCGACATCGTATTGAGCAGTTTGTGTGGATCGCTAATGCAAAAATGGAAAACGTATGGAAAACGAGGAGTCAAAATCGCCCATCATTACGTTTCCTCTAGAAAAGGGGTTGAATCAACAAAACTCTGCGTTGCTTCACAGACCGTTCAACTGATAACAAAACTATTCCACATCCAAACACCACGTCCCACAAAGTCGACCTTTGCATTGCTACCAAATCGTTACCATTCATAAATGATGGTTCACATGACTTCATGAAACAACCCCACCCAATCGAGTCCTTCTTCCAATCATAGTTGCCGAAGGACTTTTTTTTTAGTCGAATACCGGTGTATGTCTACCATTTTTGAACCACGCTAACCACAGTCAATGGCAAAGATCGAACTCGCGGCTAGTGCACCGGATACATCGAGCTCACCTCCGTTTTTTTTTTCGTCCTGCTTTTGCCTGAGGTTAGCACGGTGGTAAGGTGATAGAGGTCGATATTTTCGTGACTAATAAAATATAATGTTTCAGGTACAGACGAGCCGCGCATCACAGTCTGGCGTGGGCGACTGGGTGGAGTATTCTGACAGCGGAGTGTTTTCTCCGAATCAGCTGCTGCTTTGCCATGCGGGAATGGAAATCGAAATGGTGCAAAGGTTATTGATTGATTTGGCTTCGAGGCAGCCCGAGGCGTAGATATAACGAACACAATTAGGACAAGGTTGCTGAGATCATTGTGTGAGTGCGGGTGTTTTCGGGCATGACATGGCAGTGTTTTTCAGAAACATATGAATTATTGCTGGAGTAAGACGTGAAGGATCTCTTCATCATTGAAACACACCGCACGTTCGTAATTTCGTTTCGAGGATTTAGCGTCATACATTTCGGATCCATGGCGAAGGGGTTGTATTCGGAGAACGTACACGGTGGAAGGATCATGCTTACTAGCAGGATTTACAGTAGAAATTGCCAGTTGATAACGGTTGGTAGGTTTAAATTTTCAGCCCTGGAGTTCTTCTTAACGAAGCCTTGGCAAGTTTTAGGCAGTAAAAATTAATGTCATGCTTTTTAATGGACTTTACTTCAACGTAAATCAACGTTTTGAGCCAATGAGAAATCTTGAATCTTTATGGAGTTCTTAGGAAAACTTCACACACAATCGCACTTACCTTCAAATAAACAACGCAGAATTTTAGAGATCAGCTCAAGTTGACAGTCTGAAAATAGAAATCAGAATAATAAAACATTAAACTCGATTAGCAAGTACAAACGAGCATCATCACCGTCGCTCAATTCAAATTACGCCGGAAATCCAGCGGGAAGGAGCAAATCCTTGAAGATTAAACAAACAACCCAAGCAACAAAGTGACACTTTGTGCGTCAAACTTTCGACGATTGCCGTCATCGATTAGTGTGTCCTCGGAGGAAGAGCAAACATTTCGAAAGCAAGGAAGTTGCAAAAGTTTTCCCCGCCCGTTTCGTCACTCGCCTGTGGAAGCAAATTGATGTCAGTGGGAAAGTTTTTCCTAATTGAAAACCGCATTTTGAAGCGAACGAATTTCACGCACCAAAGGAGCGTTCGGGGAAATGTAGGTGGGACCTTTCGGTTTTTCGCCGAATACCTATGTCACATACATACACAAGTTTGTTTACGACGAATTCGATTTGACATGGGATTCCTGGTATCGTCCTCCGGCATAGGCAATCCATCACAATTACCGTACGATTATTGTGACGGGTAATGGTTCCTGGTAAAGACGGCGAATGTTGTCGCCAACAACATACAGGATCATTGTTACTATATGGAGCAGAGTTGAGATTGAGTTATACGCAGCAGCCGGCACATTGGTTTGATTTAATGTGATCAATCGTTCGGTAACTATTGATGGTGAGCATTCTGAGAGTTATTACGGTTTGGTTGAGTGTTTAGCATTGTGTGACATGCTAAATGTTGTGAAAATTCGGAAATTAGGTGGATTGTTGTTGTATCACAAGCTGAAAGGATAGTAAGGTCTCCTGGTCCATTACTCTTTCAGGCTCGGGCTTGTTCTCATCTCCCGTCGTAGTCACTCAAACACCTCTTTGGGTATTTTCGAACTCGTGATTTTGGCGTGAGAGGTATGGAGTCGCGCCCTCACATGTTAAATAAGGAAAACATTCCAATTACCACCAAAATCATAAATATTCCTGTTCTACTTTTCATGCTGTAGATCTATAACAGTGTGATTTGACTAGTTTGGTCATGAAGGTGTTCGTTTGATGCAATTCAAATCTAGATCCTCTTAGCCGACTAATTAATTTGTCATAGATGTGTTTGAGGTTTTCCAGCTAGAACATGTTTGTTTACGTCTGAAATCTTGTTTGCATATTATGTTTCATAGATTTATCATCATAAGTCTTCCGTATTTCAAGAAACAAATATATGCGAGAAAGGCAAAACGCCAACAAAACTAAGGTCTGTATCCGCAATAATCCGGACACCTCAAAACATGAATAAAACATAAATTTCGCTTTATATTTCCGTCGTAGTTGTTTATTTCAGATTCATGGGATGTGTTTTAACAGTTCGTGAAGACAAAACATAGTTATTCGGTATTTGCATAAAATTTTCGAACTTTGCGCTTAACTCCGTCCATTAGGGTTTGTACAGACTCTTCAGAAATCGTAGAAGCCGTCTTTGTCCAAATTTGCTGGAAGTGTTTGATGTCTTTGATTCCTTGCTTCTTTTCAGAAAGCTTCCGCTTCATCAGAGCCCAATATCTCTCGATTGGTCGTAGCTCTGGGCAATTTGGCGGGTTTGAGGTTTTTGGTACAATGTTCACTTGATTTGCTTGGTACCACTCCATCACAGTTTTAGCATAGTGGCATGATGCAAAATCGGGCCAGAACAAAGGTTTTTCTTTGTGACTTTTGATGAAGGGTAGCAATCGCTTCTGCAGACACTCTTTCTGATAGATCTCCTTGTTGATTGTGCCTGTAGTGACGAAAGATTTACTCTTTTTGCCACACGTGCAAATTGCTTGCCACACAAGGTATTTTTGGGATATCGAAATCTTCTTTCCTTCTAAAAATTTTAACCAAAGAATTTTTGCCCCTAGCAGAATAAAAAGCCAGCCCTGGAAGCTGCTTGAAATCCTCCAGGACATAAGCAGGGTGGCCACACAATCTTTATTTAAAAATTCCCGCATTTTTCCCGCATTTCTCCCGCATTTTTGCCTAATTTTCCCGACTGGGAAAATGAGCGAGTATAAGTGGGATTTTTAGATATTTCTTGTAGTTTATGAGGAAATTGTTCAATCTGGAATACTTCTGACTTGTTTCAATTAGGCAAAATGACGGATAACAGCTGCAAATCTGGCTTCTTACGTATTGCAAAAGCTTTCTCGCAGTTTGCAAACGAGAACAAAAATCGCTCTATATAAGTCATTTATCTTTCAAATTTCTAGAATCATAAACATCGAACCAAAATGAATAAGGCATTTGCGGTTTTCGTGTACAAAATGATGCAGACTATGCTCGGTGTGAAATTCAAAACATGACGCAGATAAAGGGTGCAAAACTTTCGGTTGATGCATCTACAATGACGAGCTCCACCAAGTTTATAATCGAGTTAATGGTTAAGCAAATAAAACACAGCAGAGTTTTATAGCTTTTCCAGTAAGTCTAAGCACGATTTGTAAATAACAATATGAGCTCGGTTTTTAAGAAAATTGCGTTTTTATTGCACTTTTATGTTCTCTACAATATTCTTCTTCAACGTGACATTTCCGAGATCTATTTAATCGTACGAAAAAGAGCGAGCTTTTGATCTAACACTGTTCATTGCATAGACTGTTTGCCAATGATTTTTGATCATTTTTTTCCAAACTTTCAAAAGTTTTGATGGAATCCGCCTTAACATGTTTGCGCAAATATGCCTTTGTCAGAGCCCAAAAAGTTTCAAATGTCTTGCCTGGGGACAGTTCGGAAGATTCATTTCCTTGGGTACGAATTTGACTCCATTGGCTTGTACAAGGCTACCGCGTTATGCACTGATGCAAAATCCGGCCAAAACAATCCTGGATTATTATGTTTCCGGATCATGGACAGCTGGCGCCGCTCCAAGCATCCCCAAACGTAAACATCAGCAGTCATCGTACCGGTTGTTACAAATGGATTTAAAAGAATTCCACACTCACACTTCCACAAATTGTTTTTTTTTACCGAATTTTTCGGTAAAAATTGACATATCGGCATCGTCAATAGTTTAACTAGCACGGACCGTGTAGAACAGGTCACCTGGTCTTATAATCAAATTTCACGTAGGATTCATCATCCATAATCATGCCGATTTACTACACAGCTGTTTATCGTATAATTTACGGGCCCTTGGTTTGACAGACGCTGCTTGTTTTTCACTTCGTTTTGGCTACTTCTGCTTGTTGAAAGTCCTTAGTCCATTTCGTGGCTTTGTTTGGTCGACTTTTTCTATTGTTTTTGAGAGGGGCTTTAACCCTTCGGGTCATTCGTCCATGTGTTTGGTCGACGTTACTTTTTGTACATAATTCCCGCAAATCTTCACCGCTTCCCAGATTTCTCTAATTGAAGGCACTCAATTTATTATGAGATCCTGAGTAACATTCTCCCGCGTGTAGCGACAAAAAGTGTGTACCGCGTGGTTATAACCAAACGGACATGCTAAACGAATGCGTTCAGCGACCCGCCTGAAACCCTTTGAGGTTTTAATGACCTTTCTCTTTTACTACTTTCTCGGGTTTCCCGAAGGAATGTGTTGGTCGGGTAGATATTTCGCTAAGTAGAATATGTTCTTGCTCCACCCCTCTTTCACATCAGATTGATGGTATGCGTAGAGACAATTTAGACACTTCGGGAGGTCAATTCCGGCCCAGGGAAAATATCGCGCTTTATCTGAGGACTAGCAACCTCTACTCGATCACTTTGATCTGGATAGTGGAAGAGGCAGGAGTAGTCTAAGTTCAGTTCCGCGTCGTGGTGTGATTAGTTTGGTAAAATGTGACAAAAGCCATGTGAAAATATCCCAAGTCCTTAATCTAGTTCTTTTCCCTCATAGATAGTGCAGTTCAGTAGAGTTCGAAGGCAAAATAGTTCGATTTAATTTAGTTCTGGCTGTTAGTGTGTGCAAAAACGGATATAAGGTAATTTTATGAAAATAGATGTGTGCTATTATACCATGTGCTAACAGTGCAAACGCGCCTGGACATATTCTCCCAAATTAGATTAGTGGCAAGTGCCAGCCCGTCACACCACCACCCTTCTCATTTACGACCATTCCTGACCCCACTACCCAGCTTCGGAGTAACCCGGTACGGTGGTACACGTGACCGGAAGGGGGTAGCAACCGTTCACTCGCACCCCAGACAGGGCTTAAGGCAACCCATCATCAGTTCATTCGTGAATGAATTAATCAACTTTCGGTGACGATCGAAATAGTGCGACGGTATACCCGTCGGTACTAGAAAGTCCACAGGTCAGCGTGTGAGGCGCCGTCGGCGCGCCACGAACAGCGATGCGTAAGCTGTGAGTCCCAGCAACAGCAATCGAGAGCAAGGAGAAGCAACAGCCGTCGTAGCATACGACACCCGGAGTTCAACGTAGCGACCGATGAGTGATCGACCCTAAAGCGTCCGCCGAGAGAGAGAGAGAGAGAGAGAGAGAGAGAGAGAGAGAGAGAGAGAGAGAGAGAGAGAGAGAGAGAGAGTGTCAGAAAGTCATCCAACCAACGTCCAAACCGTGAGTAAAGCATGCATGCATTGTAAACCCATACGTATGGTCATTTTCTGCCCGCTCACATAGCCAACTCGTGATGCGTGGCATTGCTCAGAAGCTTTCCTTAGCCGCTCTATCGAACACAGACAGCACTCTCGAGCCTAGGAACACACGACACACTCTAGAGAGTAAGCAACCAAGTAGGAGAATGAGAGAACTCAGTTAGAGGGAAACCGTTAGCTAGGCCTAGGCAAATGTATGTAAATAAAGGATAAAATCTAAACGAAAACTTTTTGGATCCCAACAAATGTTGTCGTAGAATAAATATCGGTTTCACAGACAAACAGAACAGTATGTTTTAAATGAACTAGATGACGTGACGTGAGATACTTTCACATTGCTCGTGGTCGTAATTTTCTATAGGTTTTTTGTACTGGGGAAGGTGGCTCCGAAACCATCCATTGGAAATCTCTTTTCTTTTCCATTTCCGGAATCGATTTGTCGGCAAGGTTGGCCTGTGAGGAAACACAGCGTGATCTTGGGTCTTTCTTAACATCTGAATCGTTTCTACGCTTAAAAAGAACCTGACGCTCTTTTTTACCTTGAGTATAGTCCTTTCTTAGCGAAAAAAAAATACCGGACCCACGTTTCCCCCTCCACATGAACACATACCCTGAAAGAGACTCAGGCCAGGCAAGCTTCTAACAGATGGATGGTCTCCTCATGGAGTGGCGCTTAAGCCATCCACAAACAAGGCGGGGAAACAAATAGGGTGGTAGGGTTACACTTCGTTTCCAACCACTTGCATTCCACTCCCATTTCTTGCTCATTTTTCCCTTTTGCCGCTACCGGGCGGCGTGGCCGGGGCGTGGCGTGGATCGTGTCTGTAGTGTAGCATAAACCAAAAAAAAACAAGGATGGCATCTAACTAATTTAGTTTGCTGAGATTGTCTGCTGCTGTTGTGGGTGTAGTGTATAATATTATATATTTGTGTTTTGTTGTGAGTGGGTACTATTTATTTTGATGTTTTATGATGTTTGTTTAGTGTTTATTGTTTAGTATTAATAAGTTTAGTTGTTGGGTCGTTGCGTAGATGGAGATGAAATCGAGGCAATATGGGGGCGCCGGAAATAGTACGGTCTACGGTAACTATTGTTTAAATCCGTACAAGGAACGTTTGACCATCGATCGGAAGAAAAAGTGTGGCAAAAATGATACGGAGATTCATTTTCCTCAAGGATTCGGTCCTGCCTAGACCTACCCCTACATTGGGAATGTAAGGCAAAGGAATGTGTGCTTGGCTCGAGTACTATATATCACTTCTGTCAAATTGTTGACAGCCTGACGTACACTGACGGAACTATCAAAACTTTCTCTTCACATCTTTCGTTCTAGCAAAAATTAGAGAATATTTCCTTCTACATCATCATAATCAAGTCGTTTGATTTAAATGCAGCTGCGCAATAGTGATGATCGATGGAAATAGGTCCGCTGCCGAAGTAGTGCTCCACTCTACATCTTCAATTTGTAAAAAAAGTTATTATCCACACCTAGGCAATTCTGGCGTCGGCCCCGCTTGAGGAGGACAGGATAGGAGGGGGCGGGAATATGTTGACGTAATACTCGCTTCATTGGAAACCTCTGGAAAGTCCTCTGCACTTCCACGAGAAATAACTGAGCTGTTGGATTGAAAGGTTGGGTTGGCAGTACAGTTTGTTTTGGGAAACGGTACACTGAATCCACACGATGTACAGTAAATCATCTACCTATTAGTAACAAACCCGATTTAAACCAACAGTAAGGATGCTGTTGAGGATAATCAAAAAGTGTCATGGTGGTTTTTGATTAGAAAACCAATGTTAATTCTAATAATACTCTAAGGGCTAGATCATTTATAACTGGGGCACTTCATTTAAGAGATAGCGGCGCTCCAAGTGGTCGGATATCCAGGTTTTCACAGCGTTTTGTTGTTTGTTAATATTTCTGCTCGGTCTATTTTTTCACAGTTAAAACTAACGTGGTTCCAAGATATTCATCATGCAGGAAGCGAAAAGAAAAATAATTGTGCAAGTTACCTGCAAAATTAATCTGCGTCAACTTGGGAGCTGACAAAGCGGCTGGATTATCCTGAAAGTAATGTGGCGTGAGTGATTCAAAAGTACAAGATAAATGCTTGCAAAGTGCAAATCAAGCGTCAGAGTGGAGCCGTTGATCGTCAACTGCGGGTGAAGTTCATTCTGAAAATCGGGGCTGATCCGAATATCTCGGATTATGATTTGGCGAAAAAAAACTGAATCCCGTTACCGTTGAACTGTGCGGGTGAATCCGCCTTCGAGAAGGTGATAAGTGCTACCGAGGAAGTAAACAACGCAACCGAAGCCACATACAACAAACAGTGGCCAGAACTCAGGCCCGTAAGTTGTACGGCCAGATGAAACATATGCTAAATCAGATATCACAAACAAATCCCGGGGCTTAAGTACTACAAGGCTCTTCTCGCGGCAAGGTTCCTTGCAGATTCAAGTTTATTTTCGTGGATAAGGTCGCGAAAAAAATCATGATTTGGCAAGGCATCTTCTGGGGATTTCACCATTCATTAAGCCTCATGATGGTTCAGGTAGGTTTTGGCCAGATCTAGCCAGCTGCCATTACGATAATGGGGTACAGATCATCGCAAAAGAGCTGAATGCACCAACCTATTTTGTATTCCCCCCCTATTGCCTAATTAATTGTTACCCACCGATGAGGGAGGCAGCCCCCCCCCCCTTGCCCCCAGATGAAGGCTAGATGGTTCAACTAGCCCAAACCCTTAAAAGGGCGATACGGTCAAAATTTGGTCAATATCAACTTGACGTATTTCTTTCAATTTTGCATTTAAAAAACCTGAACACCCCTCATTTTGAAGGTGTGTGTGTGTAGAATGTTGCTCCTATTTTGATTTTGGAATTCACTCTTCAGTTGTCAAAATGCCGTCCAAGCAAGAAGAGCAGCGTATCAAAATTTTGCTCGCGCATCGCGAAAATCCGAGCTACTCGCACGCAAAGTTGGCAAAATCGCTAAAAGTTGCCAAATCAACCGTTACAAATGTAATTAAAGTGTTTGGGGAACGTTTGTCGACAGCCAGGAAGTCTGGATCGGGGGGAAATCGAAAACCGGAAGCCGCTGAGACGACAAAGAGAGTTGCCGGTAGTTTCAAGCGAAACCCTAACCTATCTCTCCGAGATGCCGCAAATAAGCTGGGTGTATCGTCTACAACCGTGCATCGAGCCAAAAAACGAGCCGGACTATCGACTTACCAGAAAGTAGTGACTCCAAATCGCGATGATAAACCAAATACGACGGCCAAAGCGCGATCCCGGAGGCTGTACACGACGATGCTGACGAAGTTTGACTGCGTGGTAATGGACGACGAAACCTACGCCAAAGCCGACTACAAGCAGCTTCCGGGACAGGAGTTTTATACGGCAAAAGGAAGGGGAAAGGTAGCAGATATTTTCAAGCACACGAAACTGTCAAAGTTCGCAAAGAAATATCTGGTTTGGCAAGCCATCTGTACCTGTGGCTTGAAAAGCAGCATTTTCATAGCTTCCGGGACTGTCAACCAAGAAATTTACGTGAAAGAGTGTTTGAATAAACGTCTGCTGCCTTTCCTGAAGAAACGCGGTTGTTCCGTACTGTTTTGGCCGGATTTGGCATCTTGCCATTACGGTAAAAAGGCCATGGAGTGGTACGCCGCCAACAACGTGCAGGTGGTTCCCAAGGACAAGAACCCTCCCAACACGCCAGAGCTCCGCCCAATTGAGAAATACTGGGCTATTGTCAAGCGGAACCTAAAGAAGACCAAAAAAACTGCTAAGGACGAGCAGCAGTTCAAGGCAAACTGGCTTTCTGCGGCGAAGAAGGTGGACAAGGTGGCTGTACAAAATCTGATGGCAGGGGTCAAGCGTAAGGCCCGGCAATTCGGATTTGGAAAAGCGGGAAGCCTAACTGAATATTTTTCCTGAATTTTATACTAATTGAACTTGAAAAAGAAATTTAATTTGATTTTTTAAATAAACGATTTCACCGATTTACACGCGTTTTCTCTTGACTAAATTTTGACCGTATCACTCTTTAAAAAAGAGGGTGCGCCGCTGATGGATGACAACAAACAAAAAACAGCAGTAATATTATCGAAATAACGATGAATGATTTGTTTCTGTTAATGAAATAAAATAATATTACCTATGTTGCTCTCCAAGAAATTTTTTCAATTAAAACAAAAGCGTAGGAAATACACGCATTTCAAAGTGCCCCCTTTCTAAATGACCTAGCCTTTAGAACCGATTTTGACCGATTAATACCAAAATTAAGGATGCTTTTGGAGCCACCCACAAAATGAAATAGTGTTTTACTGTATTCGAAAAAAAACATTAAAAAAACTACGCTATACACCTGGTTTGAACCGATTTAAAACAACACCAAATATGCTCACAAAATGTGACGGTGGTTTCCTTTATTGAAAAAACAAACAAGTTTTTTAAACCATACCGAATTTGAACCAACAGTAAGAATGCTTTCGGGGCCTATCACAAAAGATGGTGGTTGTTTGTTTAATTCGGAAAACAATGTTCTCAATCTTGATTGAAGCTACTACACCCAATTAACTAAAAAAATACAACTTCTTCAATTGAACTTCCCATAGGCGGCTTATATCTCCCCCCCACGCTGACAGCGGTCGCATTTATAATCGGAACCTGGTGGTTAGGTAAGAAACCCATCTTCAAAAAACGTTTCAACTTATTTAGACCATGTTCTTCGTCCACAGTCGTCCTCGTAATTGTCACAACATACTGCGGAAACCTGGTTGCCTTTCTAACCTTCCCGAAGATTGCCATCCCCATCACCACAGTCAATCAACTGATCCGGAATCAGCAGGGGGTTTCGTGGAGCATTCGCAGAGGAACTTTCCTGGAGCAGTTTCTTCAAGTACTCATGGTTTTAAATTTTAGAGAATTTAATCACCAGCCCTCTCATATTACAGGAAACGGACGACCCGAAGTACATCAAGCTTAACAATCATGCCACTTACGTCAGCGAGGAATCCGACCAGATGGTGGAATCGATCCGTACCGGCCATCACGTGCACATCGATTGGAGAACCAATTTGAAGTATCTGATGAAGAAGGAGTTTCTGAAGAGCGATCGGTGTGACTTCGCCCTGAGCGTGGATGAATTCCTGGACGAACAGATTGCGCTGGCCATGCCGAAGAACAGTCCCTATTTGGATGTCATCAACGGGGAGTTAACCAAGATGCATCAGTTTGGCTTCATTCAGCGTTGGCTGTCCAGTTACATGCCGAGTGAAGACAAGTGCTCGAGTGCCAGAAGAAGCACCGAGGTGGAGAATCATACGGTGAACAACGACGACATGGCTGGATCTTACTATGTGCTGCTGATTGGGTTTTCCTTCGGAATGGGCATGTTTGTATTGGAATATGCGTGGCGTTTGTACAAACGATCAAAGGAACAGACTTTGCAGCCGTTTACCGATTGAGAAGATCAGAAGGATGGGGTTTGCAGAGTGGGGATGAAGGTATATTTGAAGTTGATGTTTATTGTGTTATTGATAGTGCTTTTCTGTAAGATGTTCACAGTAGCTGTGTTGTAGAAAATATTATGAGGCCCAAAAATCAAAGGTGGTTCATATCAAAAAAGTGAAAACTCAGTGAACCAGTCCATTAAGCCGAAGCAAGAAAGTAGAGTACATTAACATGTTGAGTGCGTCATCAGCAGCTGTGCATACGGACGACGAAAATAGTCGGCATGATACTCACCTAGCACTCACTGGGATATTCTGTCACCTGTTGAGCAATAGCCGAATTATACGTCATTCTGCGTGTAGCCGGCCGGTCAGCCGGAGATTTCCCATACGACCGGGTGTCGTTGAAACGATGACATAATTTGTGGGAAATTTTCGTAGTGTGTGAGATCAACTGGTAGACGGCTATTTGGGACAGCTGATGGCAACTCCCATTTCGTTTATGAATGAATGTGAATCAATTTACATTCATTTGAGAAGCACTTTGTAACCACCCAAAAACAGCTTTAGAAGCAATTATCGCTCCTCACCTAGTCAATAAGAATCCACAAATATCGGAAATATGTTCCAAGGCCATGTACGGATATTTCCTAGACGTAGTTAAACTCACAAACTTTCAAACAACAACCCCATCCATTCGGAGGAAAAACGCATTGACAGAGAGAAACAACCGTTTAAAATTCGCTTCTGCTTTAGCTAGAGCTGAAACGGCACAACGACGGTGGAAACATGATTGGCCGGTGACCACCTCGGGGCTAGAAATGAGTCAAGGAAAATGAAAACGGAAGAATTATTGTTATTTGAGCGAAATAGAAAAAAAGAAAAAAAAAAAAACGGCGCAATCACTTCGGCCAAGAAAATTTCAACGAAGATCTATTGTGTCTACATAATGAGATTATTTTAGGACAGACCACAGAGATTGCATATTGCACACTACTTGTTAGCCATTGAGGAATTCTACTATTCAACTATGGTTTTGTGTTAGAGTCACATGGTTGTCATAGGTTTATGATTAACAGATGTCATTTAGGTGGCCAAAATATAGAATCACTCGAAAAATCATCATCTGAGTTGAATCATTTCCGACGGGTGAGCGGAGACCTGTGCCCTGCTTGAAATTCTTTCTACCGTAGTCTTGTAAACAAAGGGCTCTTGTTGGGTTGAGTAGATGAAATTGAGTTAAGCGTGCAGTAATGTTTATGTAGATGAGATGAATGCCGATGAGAGACATGCGAGGCAAAAGAGGATTTGAGTGAATGATGAGTACAGAAGAAATAACGTGATTTCCCAAGCCTTGTACCGCGTTGTTTCTGAGGGGGGAAAGAAGGATATTTCTTCTTGACCCCAGTGGATGGATGCATCGTTTTTGTTCTTCATATTTGTTGCACTTTACTGTTTATCGTTGAAGTCGAGGAGACCAATTTCAAATCCATCATGACATGACACTATGGTACGAATGGACAAATTTCGCGACAAAAATCTGTAACTCGAAAACCTTAGACCTCGGACACATGCTGTTTTGGGAAGATTTAATTTAAAAAATAAAATCTATCTTTTGGTTTGAGTGGTGACTAGGATGATCCTTTTGTTTTCATAATAAAAACTTTAACTTTTTATTCTTATGATTAGAGGATTTTTTCATTGTAGAGAATTGTAGATATTTTAATTTAATGAAACTTTGCTGAAGAAATTTTACTTCTAATCTACGTATAGTTTTATAACAGTTTTTCTAGCTATCCTTAGGGTGGGACTTATCAAAACCGTTTTTTGGTGTATTTTTTTTTATTTCGATTTGAATTTGAAAACTTTGTAGGGATGACATAAAGGCATAAAATGACGCACATTTTAAGGATACAAGATAGTTGCTAGTTATTTTACAAAAAAAAGTTGTAAAGGTTGAAGTGTAAAAAACATACGTTTTTGCAAGATATCTTACTCCCGTATTTGCAAATATTTGCAAACACGGAATACGTGAAGTGGAAGTACAATCTACAAGATTTATGCAAAATCGTTTGTAAACCCTGTTGTCCCCTTTAGGCGAAAAACTCATTTTAAAATTTGTAGTTTTGCATAATTTTCGATCAGCAGCATTTATCATCAAAGAGCGAAACAACGTGAGTTTTTAATGAAATGTTTTTTTTTGTCTGCCGCCACACCGCGAGAGTGTGTCTCTCCATCCCAGAACTGGTGCTAGCGGTCGAACTTTAGACCTAGTTTGTTTGCTCTTGGCAACCTCGTTTGATCAGCTGCTTTCGCGAGAACGTACCCGACCTACCGAATAATCATCGTCATCATCGTCAGTCACTAAAGTTCTTCGGTCTGCACAGAAGGAAATAAAATTGTGTTGTTAAAGGTTCTTGTGCTAGTTAATTCTCTGCATGCTGCCCACCGCTGAAACCTTGGTGCGTCAAGAAAATTCACAACGTAGGGTTATTGCGCCAACATGTTTATATTTTTATATGAACCCCTCACCTTTTATTTTTTAAAATTTATTATACCAAACAACCAAACAAACAAAATAAAACATTTTGTTCTCCAAATAATCGCTCCTACACAACTCGTCCCCTCTGTTTAGCCCCCTGTATTGGGTGATAAAGCTGAACAGATGGCCGTAGTGTAGTGGTTTTTTGTATGGACCTTCAAAATTTTTTGTATGGATTGTCACGTTTTCCCAAACCTCCCTCCCTTCTTACTGCGTGCCATAATTAATGGACCTTCCCTAACTACAATTTTTACCAACATTGAAAAAAAAACCTCGCCAGGCAAGGTGGCGGATCCGTCCCTGCCATGACCTACTCCGCAGTGGGATGTTTGGCAAAAGTGTCTGTTTGCTTCAAAATACTGCCAAAACAAAGCCCTACGCTCAATTTCAAACTACTTCCATTCAATTTCATAACCTGCCGAGCTCTATCGGACCTATCGATTCTTCCTCTTCACATCTTTGGTTCTAGCAGAATCTGCTGTTTACTACTGGGATCCCATGATGTTGAGAAGATACTTCCAATTTCAAAACATTATAATTTAAATTTGGCGCACTGTACGTAATAAAAAAAAACGAAAAGGTGAATTTTGGCATGAATTTAACCTGAAAGTTTACCACAGAATTGCTGTTGGAGTGGAGATATTGATGTAATCGAATTGATAAATTTCTACTATATTTTATTCAGTCTAAAGAACCATGAAACCCTATGCTATGAATATGTGTAGTTCCGGTTCTTCTTCCGCTATTGGTTTTCCACGAAAATTTATAGAAACTGCAGTTTATTTTTAAAATTTACTGTCCAACGTGCTTGTGAGTGTTAAATGGATCCTGTGATTTCGGAGGGAACATGGTTCGTGATTGAAATGTTCTTCTCAGTCTTCTTGGGCTGCAGGACAGCTTGAATGTTTGGTGGCACGTAATACTACGATAAAAATAGGCGTTTACACCGTCTTCAACTCGAGATTGTACAAACTGAAGATTGAACATACACCCAAAAAGTTGAAAAGGTGGCAAAAATGCAATTGCAGTTTTTGCAATCATATCCGCATCCGAGAAATCCGCATGATTCAGAAAAGGCAATTTTGCCCATTTTGATCCACAAAGCATTTTATGGTACAAATGAAGCAATGCAAATGTGTCGCTATTGGCCACTGTCAATGACGTCTATATAAGGTCTGGCCCAGTAGCCACAACAATATTAGTGAAATGAGCAAAATTCGCTCATGACACTAATACCACCGCACTCCTTGCGCACGCTACACAAGAGCTCGGAAAGTGCTACGTCATACTATTTTTTTTTTATTCGTTCGCTCCGTGATTGTTTATTGTGTGCGCTATAAAACTTAATTTTTCAACCGATTCCAGTCTATCGATGATGGAAAATTGGCTCTATATCGCTACTCGATTGTCAAGTCCCAGCGTTTGAAAGTTAATGTGGCAAAAATTCAATTACCTCAGTTAAATTCACTATAAATGACCCATGTTATCGGGAGGAAATGCTTCTGCTCAATAAATGGCATTTGTATCATGATTATTTCCACAATTCAGCATTTATAATAAACGTTTGAACCGATTTTTTTTTATCTGAACCTATGCACGCCCATAGAAAGTTGAATAGTGTTACGTCATCACTCGTCGGCTCAGCAATGTTTACATTATTTTTGCTTCCAATACAAGCAAGCAGTGCGTTGCCCCAGACCTTATATAGACGTCATTGATTGATTAGGCCATTTTCCCCGGGACGCGGCTTTTTCAACGCCATATTGAGCCGGTGCGTGGTAATGAACAATTCGATGAGCTCAAGAGAAATTTCTATCAAACATACTCTTTAGTTGGCAACTTGATTTGATCGTCCTGAAAAGGACGGATTTTAGTTGATAACATGGTTCGCGATTGAAATTTTCTTCAGTCTTCTTGGGCTGCAGAACACCACTCTGTGAAATGGTCACACCGGAGAAAAGTTTGTTCAGCTCCTCGTCACACGTCTGACGCATACGGATGCACAGCGAGAACTGATGATTGGTCGGTCGTCCCCACGTGTTTGATAATCAGTGGCACCGTAACTGTAGCAGTATGAACCAATAAGAGCGAGGCGCAAACATGATGTCATTTTCGACCAATAGCTTTGTGCGTTTAGACATTTTTCTTTTAAGTACATTTTAATTAGTTTAAACAAACGTTATGAATTAAGTTTGCAACAGGGATTCAGCTTTGATGTTCTACCTTGCGAATGAAATACTTATCGTAAAATTTCTGTGGTGCCATGAGAGGAGATATTATCGTTCAAAGTCTCCAAACCCGCGTAACGCTTGCGATTTCAGAAATTTTAGAACGGCATCCCTATGCAGGAATAGAAAAGAGAGATGTAAGTCCTACGCCAAAAAATAAAAAAAACAAAGACAAAAAAAGTGCCCCACTTCATTTTGGCTCCCGGGAAGATAAATTTAAGTAAAGGAAAAGCATTTTAATAATGTATGTGTCCTCCTTTGGATTTCAGGGCCTTTAACTCGTTTCGTAAACATAGATTTGGACATATAACAAATGTCTAGTATACTGAACGAAACATTCAAATTGCTTGTCTTCTGGTGAAATGCTATCATTACATCTTTTTGCATAATGCACAAAATAAATTTCGTGAAGACCAGCCAATCACTGCTTCTCTTTTATAGACTGTTCCAGAAAGTATAAGCACACTTTCAAAATAACAAAAAAGTCATGTTTTTTTAGTTTTAATAATTTTATTTGGCAAATCATATTTGTATTTGTGTTTTATATGATATTTTACTCTCGTTTAATCAAAATATTTAATCATAGCCAAGACTCCTAACTTTTCCTCGAACATGACCCATTAGCTTCTGCACAGTGGTACTTCCCACCATTTTGACCACTTTTGGCCAATCTTTTTTAAATTTTTGGATGTCGTCCGCTGGTTTTATGAATTTTCGAAGCTTTGCTTTGGTTAAAGCCCAAAAAGTCTCGATTGGCCGTGCCTCCGGGCAGTTCGGCGGATTCATGTCTTTCGGCACGAAACATACATTTTGACTTTTGTACCATTCTAAAGTGTCCTTTGCGTAATGACATGACGCCAAATCAGGCCAAAACACTACTTGACCTTCGTGCTGCCTGATCATCGGCAATAATCGCTTCTGGAGACATTCCTTAACGTATTTCTGAGTGTTCATCGTCTCCGTTGTGATGTACGGACTAGATGTTTTACCACACTCGCATATTGCCTGCCAAACCATAACCTTCTTACCGAATTTTTCGGTAAAAATTGCCTTCTCCGTTTCGGGGATGTCTTTGTCTTCGCTTACAGTATAGAATTGTGGTCCGGGAAGCGTTTTGTAATCTAGTTTCACATACGTTTCATCGTCCATTATTATACACCCAGAATTTCTACACAATAACGAATCGTAGAGTTTGCGGGCCCGTGGTTTCACGGACGCGGCCTGTTTTGGGTTCCTTTTGGGTTTTTTCTGCTTCCGGTATGTTTTTAGCCCAAGTCTTTCTTTGGCACGCATGACGTTACTCGACGAGGTCCCTAGTTTTTTCGCAACATCCCGAACGGAAGTCGCTGGTTTTCGCTTGTAGGCATCCCTGATCTTTTTATCGATATCCGGACTAACAGGACCGGATTTCCGACCACTCTTCGGCGCATCTTCAAACGTACACTGTTCTCTATATTTTTGAATCGCAGATCGTACCGCTCCGACTAAAGCTTGCTTCAGATAGAATTGGAACAAAAACAATTGCCTGTATTTCAGTTATTTATTATTGAATTCAAGATTTTTTTTTATACAAATGTAGCGTTTTTTTCATACTTTTAAGAAAAAATACGGATAAAATTATTCGTCACGGTTTCGAAGGAATTCTCGAGTTTTTCCTGTAACACGGCTCATTAGGCGGCGCACACCTTCTTCGTCCATCGTTTTAGCTATCTTATTCCACCAGGTCTTCATCTGATTGATGTCTTTGACAACCTTTCCCTTTGCCTTGAGTCTCTTCTTCATGATTGCCCAGTATTTCTCAATAGAGCGGAACTGGGGGCAGTTGGGTGGGTTAAGGTTTTTCGGAACAACCTGGACCCCTTTCTCTGCATACCATTCTTGAACGACTTTGCTGTAATGACAGCTTGCCAAATCTGGCCAAAACATTACGGGATGGTCGTGGGATCGAATGAACGGCAAAATTCGTTTTTGGAGACACTCTTTTTGGTATAGTTCCGACGTCATTGTCTTATTTGTAACGAAAACTTTCGTTTTTTGCCACAGCTGAAAATGCCCTGCCAAATCATGAATTTTCGTGCAAATTTGTCGGCAAAAACAAATTTAAATTTGGCTGGAACATCCCCCCGAGCCGTTGCCAAGAAAAATTTTTGACCTGGGATTTGCCCGAAGTCAGCCTTGACATAGGTTTCATCGTCCATCAGAAGACACCCGTCGAACTTGGTCAGCACCTGGTCGTATAGCTTCCGAGCACGGATTTTGGCCACACTATTCTATTTTATGGTCCGATTTGGCTGTTTGCTAGCTCGATACGACTTGATTCCTTCCCGGAGTCGAGTTCTCCTCACGGTACTATGGGCAGCTCCGAATTTTCTGGCCAAATCACGGTCCGACAGATTGGGATTCCTCTTAATCGTCTTCAAAATCTTACCACGCAGTTTCCGGTCGACAGTTCCACTCCGACGATTGGCTTGAGGCTTCCGAATCGTCGTCAATGTTTCCTTATACCGTTTGATAACGCGCCATATGGTATTTCTGGGCAATTTCAGCTGTTTAGCTAGCCTAGATGCAGACCACAATGGATTTTCCAAATAACTGTGCACAATTTTTTTCCCTTCTTTCGGCTTCGATGTTGATTGTTTACAAAGTACAGTCGATTTGCGGAACGTGAAGCTGACAAAATTCCCGACACGTGGGTGCCAAGAACTACCAAATCCGTCCACCAGGAGCGCCACAATATGAGCAAAAGTTTGTTCCAATTCTAAATGAAGCAAGCCTTACTAGCGAATTCTACTGAAATGCTTGGAAAACCCGCCGGGCTGCATTACGGCTATTGACTGAAACCTTAGCCATGACCAATGAAAATATGGATGTCGACATGTTTATTTTTAGCTTTTTCCGCGGCCTTGACGATCAATTGCTCCTTCGTTATGACCACGGAATTATTATTTAAAGTAGCTCCTCCGTTAGGGGTGCGCCAGGAAAATTGTCTATCGGTCGCAGCCAGGAGTCGTCGAACAGGTTGGCTATCTTCAATACAACATTTATCTTCAGCCCGTCCACCTCCTTCCTTGGCATAATGGGCTGACACTAGGTCTTCCCTAACGAACACGACCTCCTTCGAGTGATACTTCTTGTTAAAAGCGCCAACTTCCGGCATTCACTTCGAACTGTATAACTCTCCATTCACCGCAAGTCCCAAAGGAAAGAACAACGACTTGGACATTTGCATCTCAGTGATCGTCAGCCGAAGAAGGACCTTCTCCGGGAACTTGGTGTGGTAGATATATCTGACGTTAACCTCCTTGGTGCTTGATGTCTATTTGTCTATTGTCGTCAATCAAAGTAGACCATTGATGCAATTATTACATTATGTGACTTAGTTTTAATGTTAAATGCTTACAATCTTACATAATTCAACATAATCAAGTTTCGATTACGTTAGTGTCGAGTGATTTATTTTTTAATTTATGGTCGTAAATCTAATGTAATGTTTTTTTATCTAGCCTCCTGAGACGACGCAACGCAGCTCGCACTGGTCTAATATCTATTTGTTGTCAATCATGTTGTCGGCCGTTTATGTTAGGTAAAGACTGTATTCGATGAAATTTGAACACACAAAATAGGTCACCAAAAATTTTCCTTGAGCCCGATTCTTTTCAAACTTTCTGGAAATAAAGTACTACTAAATGGTTAAGTTTTGACATCATTGGTTTATTGAACCTCTTCTCCCAATCCAAATTCCGGGACCTTTGCCTTGACCCCTTTCATCAAATTTTGGGCAATGATAGGACCGACTTGCTGACTTGCTTTTAACCACACTTTCTTTAGTTCAAGTTCATTTTCTATCAGTTTTGGAGTTTTAACGAGCTTTGCCTTCATGATTGCCCAACATTTTTCAATTGGGCGAAGTTCCGGAGTGTTTGGAAGCTTGAAGTCTTTTGGTACAAAAACTATATTATTATCTTTGTACCAGTCTAAGACGGGCCGGGCATAGTGGCAAGATGCCAAATCCGGCCAAAACAGTGTCGGGCCATCGTGAGATCTCAAGAAGGGCAGAAGTCGTTTTTGGAGGCATTCGTCCTTGTAGATTTGTCCGTTGACGGTCCCAGAGGTGACGAAGGGCTGACTCATTTTGTCACATCCGCAGATCGCTTGCCAGACAAGGAATTTTTTGGCGAATTTCGACAGTTTCTTCTTCCGTACACTCTCCGGAACGGCCAACTTAGAGGTGGCGACGTAGTGTTCCTGTCCTGGAATTTGTTTGGTGTCGGCTTTAATGTAGGTCTCATCGTCCATCACAATGCAGAACGGTTTTGTGAGCCACTTCCTGTACAGTTTTCTTGCACGAGTTTTGGCCACCGAGTTCTGTTTATCGCTCCGGTTCGGTGCATTCTGGACCTTGTACTGTCTTACGGTCCTTACTTGGTTGTCTTACGGTCCTTGAACGTTTTGATCACATGAGATACGGTTGAATGTGCGATTCCAAGCTGTTTTCCAATCCATCGATGAGAAGCGTTTGGGTTTTCGAAGTGAGTGCCCAACATTTGTTGGCGCACTATTTCTTCATTCGAAGCCATCACTGAAATCACTCGACCGATTTTCACGAAACTCATTACGTAATTGACACAACACAAATTTGATTGAAAAGGGTGACCAGACTATACTGAAATATTCTAGTATTAACCTGACATAAGCAATGTACAATGTTTTTATCGTGTACGGGTCATTAAAATTGTGACAGAAACGTTTTATAAGGCCTAACATACTATTAGCTCTTTTAATAATTGTGTTGTAATGCTCAATGAATGTAAGTTTCCAGTCTTAAATAACACCAAGATCCATAACTTTATCACATCTTTCTACATTTTGAATGCCAAAAGTAATTGCAAAATTGGAAATGTTTCGTTTTCTCACAGAAGGAGATCAAGTTGCATTTTATAACATTTAGTTGCAGAAAGCTTTTGTTACACCAAGTATGGCATAACAGTATCTCAGTTTTGATTGTGTTGATGTCTTCAGCATTTTTTATTTCCAAATAAAGTTTGATGTCGTCAGCGTAAATTAAAAATGTTTGTTCCTTAAGAATAAAGGATTAAGTCGTTAACTAATAAAATGAATAACAGTGGTCCTAAATGAGAGCCTCCTGGGACTCCCAAAGTGGCATGAATAGGGGTTGAATGCTTTCCTTTAAATTTGACAATTTTATCGCGATTGGTCAGATAGGATTCAAGCCATTTGAGGAGTTTTGACTTCATTCCTATTTTTTTGCAATTTAAAAAGAAGTAAAGATATATCGACACAATCAAAGGCTTTGCTAAAATCTGTGTGCAGAACTTCTACATGGTTTCCGTTATCCATTTTTTTCATTGAATAAATTAAAAATTCGAGTGAATTTGTGGTAGTTGAACGACCATTGAAAAGGCCATGCTGATTAGTAGTTATCCTATGTTTTACTTGGTTAAAAAGTCTCGGAATGCAAGATATAGGGGCTATACAACGATAATAACAAAGATTTTTTTTCCAGACATAAAAATAGGCACTAGAAATGAGTTTTTCCATAACTGTGGAAATTATCCGCATTCCAGGGACATATTAAAAAGCCAAAATAATGGAGAAGTAAGCTCTGTAGCCAAAGTCTTCATCAACAAAGGAGGTACATCATCAGGTCCTGAGCCCGTGGATGCATCTAAATGTCTTAACCCCTCAAAAATTTCGTGCACATTGATTTGACTAACGCAAATGTCACTTGGAAATTCAGGATGGAAACCAAAAAATTCACGATCTCGATCTGCTTCTTAGAAGCTTGTATATATGTCTTGAAAAAACTTAGCAAATAAGTTTCATATTTCTTCTGAGTTATTGCACCATCATCATACATTCTGGATGGAAAATTGTCCGACTTCAGTTTGGTTTTGACATAATTAAAAAAGTTTTTTGAGCAAGATTTAATATCACGTTCGGTTTTTAAATTATACTCCTCAAGCGAGCGAATATTCGACAAATATTCAAATAGTGTTCCAAATTTTCGGAACATTTGCATTTTTTATAAATTTTATGTGCTTTTTGCTAACGATTTTTTGAGTTTTTAACTTGCCTGTTGAACCATACTGGATTTTTTGGAAACAATTTATGTCTACGTCGTTTAATTGCTACTTCTGCTTCTATTATTTTAGTCTTATTGTAGAACACTTTAGTTGCACTTTCGACATTAACTTCGCTCCTTAAGTCTGTTTGCCAATCAATTAAGTTTAGTTTGCTTCTTATGTTTTCATAATTTGCTGATTTATAGTCAAAGACTTCCTCAAATTTGTAGTCGACAGGCATTTAATCTTCATGCACAAACAGAGAATATTCAATTGCTGTGAGAAATGCTTCATTTCTCCATATTGGATTTAATGACTCACTCAGACAAAAGTCTCCGCCCGAGGTTACTTTCACATACAATAAGCCCCGCATGTAAACATTACCGATATCATTTGGATAAGGGAACTGCAACACACTTCCAAATTTGGAAATTTTAAATTTCCAACACGTATTTTGTATTATTTGAAAATAAGATTATTGTTATATAGTTACAAACAGATAGATCTCATCCATGTCCGCCTCCTCAATCACACTGTCTTGTTCGTTCATAAAAATGAAAATTTTCGTCGTTGATTCGTAATTAATTTCATGCACTCGCGATTAAATATGCGCAAAAATCAACGTTGCTAAACCGCCCGCTATATATGCAACCTGCATAACAAAACTCTGTACACCCCGTGGTGAATGCACCTTAAATTATGTGCAAGCTTTTCACCCGCGCATGCGCGTTGTTTTCGTTTGCTGCTTCTGACCAGCAAATGGCCGTTCTCTACATTGCACTTATCTTCTTTTTTTTTCACTCCACACTTTGCCAATAATGCAAATCCCCGCTATGCGGCGACTCTAAATTTATATCGAACTTCAAAACTGCTAATAATCATCGATTCACTCGCGATAAAGCGCAAAAACACTCTAACTTAATAATATATGTTCGGGTGTCACAATACTACCACTAACAAACAAAACTAAGCTGATGTAACTCTTCTTCTGGGTGCGGGGGCGAAGCACAAAAAACAAAAAAAAAACGGGGAAATACTACCGACACCTCAACATTTTGAGAGGGAATCGATTGTATTCACTACGGCTTACACAATGCACGCGGAGATATTATGATTTCACTGTTAGTTCAAGTTAAATTACGAATAATTGTTTGATTGTTTTTTTCGCGAAAACGACGCAGCAAAAACACAACACGTCGGTTTCGAGGCACGGCTTGCTGCGATTTCTTATTTGATGAAGTCCTAGGTTTGCAATTTTGTCGAATATGAAATGAAGAATTTCATTTTCCCCAATTATCGGAAGTAAGATACGCTCAGTATCATTGTCGGAAATGAAGTCGACATTGCGTTGATTGAAGTCACCATATATATCTAGGGTTTTTTTTTTCATTAGGGCGAATCTACAATTGAGAGATTATCTTCGGGCTCGCTCTCTTTCATTCATTACATCGCCATTATAAAACTTTCGAGGGATTCTTTTGTACAGATCGAAACACAACAGTGCTGGCTAGCATACTCAACAAATAGGAGAATGAAAAACGTAAAAGTGATTGGAATATGAATGAAAGAGAGCGAGCCCAGAGAGAGTCTCTCAATTGTAGATACGCCCTAATGACCCTAGATATGTTCTTTAACTTCAGGGGATAAACCAGACATAATTTCTTCGGCATTACCAAAGAACTTCTTCTGTATAGCTTTACGGGCATTATTTGGAGGCAAGTACACCGAAACAAAAATGTGCGTTTCATTTCCCACATTTACTTTTGTCCATACATATTCAAACTCTTTGAAATTTGTTGTCATAATAATTTCAGAATTTAAATTGGTCGAAACAGCAACTAAAGCACTACCTCCTGACTTTTTTTTTCAGACCGTTGATAATTGTGATCATCTCTATAAACATTATAACTATTGCCAAAGACCGCTTCACTTCTTACACTCTCATCCCAACTAGTTTCATTCGCCAGGATCACGGTATAAGAACAACTTAACACCTTGTTTGGGATCTGGTTAACATTTTGACAATATACTGAGTAACTAGAAAATAAGAAGAATGATTAGTAATTTCCATTTAATTTCAACTACCTTTATTGCTTATCTTGACAGATACGCGTACTTCGTCTACAATGTGCAGACTTCGTAAGTGTCGTGTACTAATAGTAGTATTAGTACACGACACTGAAGAAGTTTGCACATTGTAGACGAAATACGCGTATCTGTCAAGACAAGCGGCACTAAAGGTAGTTGAAAAAATGAAATAATTATGTCATTATTCCTATTTTCTAGTTACAGGTATTCCACTAAACAGCTCACCTCTCCATAATTCAATATACTGAGATTTCAATCGTGGTATGAGGGTTGAGTGGAAAGTTTGGATAAATAGGACCAATTGTAACATTAAAATCATTTCCATTAAAAATATTTACGGTTCCTGAAAACTGTCTGGAATTCGTAAGATCTTGAAAAATGCTGCAATCTTCGGGCTCCGTGTCCGCTTCGTCAAATCGTTGCTCTGAGAAATTCGTCAATTGCGTCGAAAACACGAATTTTGAGCATCACACGCTTCGCATAATGTAGTGGGATTGGAAAAGCATCCATGTTGGTTTGAGGATATTTGGTTGGGTTGATATGTTGGCATGTTTCAAGTGATGTTTTCTCATTGTATAAAGGAATTTAAAAGATTTATCATACAACTGACAACCAAATTAATAAACAAGCCATACATACGAATGAGATCGTAATGAGTACAAAACCTTTTCTGGGTCCCTCGAGCAACGAATATCGAAATTCTTGGATTTTTTTTCTTAATTTATGGTCTCACAGCACCATCAAATAAGTGCAAAGTGAGACGTTTGAAATCAATTTTCATCGTCATCTACTTCCGCCCGTTACATGCCAACCCAGGCCCGATGAATGAGATATCGAACCAATTCCTTGCGCTGCGCCTCACTTTCTCGTCGAAAAAACCCTCGGAGGTGCGGAAAGATTAAAATATAGTGAGTGCAACCATTAGTGTTACCGTATTTTCCCCCCAGACGAATCCCGCGACCGTACACTTGAGCATACAAAGCAATAGAATCAACCTTCTGGGAAACACTCCTCATCGGGTGAACCCCATGCCGACAGGCGACTATTTCAACGAGAAGGGAAAGGCAAATACCGAACTACATGTGGTATAATTTATTCATTTTATCGCTTCAATTATCGATATTATTTATAATTTGTGTCGTGTTTACATTAAACAATGAGGCGTTGAGCATTGATCGGGGTGCATGTGCATTTGCTACAATGATAGAGAGCTCAGTACGCCAGCAGGCAGGCAGTGGTGAAGGCATCGTGACAGCGCACCCGAATGGATGGCGAAAAAAAAGTGAAAGAACTGAACAAAATGGAAATTAATTTCAACAGTTGGAAGGTCGCCACTGTGAACGGCTGGAGAAAGAGATAGGTTAGGTCTGGAGGCATCGAACTATCAATGGGAAAACGGCCATAAATTAGGCAATTACCGTAGCATCTAATTTTAAATTAATGTTTTTATAATTCGTTTGGGGGGGTAAGAAAGGGAGGAAGGTGGTCGTGACTATCCCAATATTATTCCTAGAAATATTCAGCAAACAAATTAACTCTACAATGTTTCAGTGAGATAATTTCGTTAAGGTAACTCGAGATGATGGCTAAACTGAAGTTTCCTTTCGACTGGGTGCGGCAGTACCAAATGCAATGCACTGCGGACTTTATGTTTCCAAACTGTACGGTAATGGGTAGGCCGTGAAAATAAATCGAAACATCAATCATGTGGTAAATTGCCATCGCGATTAACGTCATTGTCATATTGTGTTGTTTGATGATTGCATGCCAATTTTCTGCATGATTCACTCTATTCATCGCATTTGGGGTGAAGGCAAATCGTGGCTGGTGATAGTGCTTGTTAGTATCTTTGAGAAATAGATTGTTACTTGATTGCTCAATGGCAAGGCTATTGTGCGAATTAGGAATTGTCTCAGAATCGATCAATGGAGCTAGTAACTCATAATTGAAAGCGGTTGTTGCAACTGTGCTCGGTCGGTATCGTATGGATACAGCATCCATTACGACAGCAAGTTTATCATCTTTCAAATAACCTAACATCGTTATCTGATAAAGTTTGACACCGGTTGTTAAACAACTACTTCAGTCAACGACCTCTCTCACCAATGAGATATCGCATTCCAACAACGGGAAGGATAAATCATATCGAGCAACACTGTTCTATTCACCGACTATGGTTATATTACAGAAAGTTTGCTCAACCGAGAACCGAGATAAAATTCCTACCTGTGTAATCGGAGACCCACTGTTAATTCGTCGGTCGGATGAGCTCGGAAACGACACCAAGTCTCTCAGGCAGATTGAGTAACATCAACCTGGCTCCAGATACTGAGAGGGCATCAGTTTATTACACACTTTAGTGTTTACACAAAGCACACCCAGAGCCCACAGTTTTCCTCCCAGCGAGCACAGCAGATGATGTGTGTTTGTGTGCGGTGGTGTACTGGAGGAAAGTGTTTGGAACAAGGTGTTGAAAGAATAATTTGAGAACGAAACCAGCATCCACAGTGGCTTCAGCGCGCAGTCGAGAAGTTGAATGAACTTACCCGTTTATCTTTTCTCATTGCTGCGCTGTGCGTATTGTAATATGGCAGCATAAAACAGCAGCATCCATAACGCCACTCCAAACCATGCCAGCATGTGTGTACAGTGTACGCTCGTATAGGTGCTGCTGCTGTGGCTTCTCAAATATTTGGCATTCCTGTTTTTATTTTTTATTTTCCGAGCGGGAATTAAAATGATTACTGCCTCGACTGTCGATGTTGTCTGTCCCAAGTGGAGCGACGTAACATCACCGGTTGGTAGAGGTGCTAATTGCATCAATTTATACGTTTACTACTCCTAAGCTCACGTGATCATTATTCACAGCCGAAGCAGGTCCGAAAACATTTAATCACACAAAAAGATGCTCAGCGTTCGAAGAAACCCTCCCGCGGGGCAAAATTTATCGAGGTCGTTTGGAAATATTTGTCGCACTAGGCTTCGGCAAGCAAGATAAATTTCCATAGTAGCGCGCTTTGCTTAATTTCCATCTTTTCTTCAAACGCAAATCCTATAAAGCTTCACACTGATTATCCTGTCGGTTCGCTTTGGCACAAAAGCCACGAGTCAAACAAAAAATAAACCAACAGACCTACACAAAAAAACGGAGGGACAAGTTAGAAAAGAAGTCTAAACCGGGAGAACTTTCCTACAATCCGGCAGCTGAACCGGAATATGAAATGAGACAGACACCAATTTATCATCTCGTATTCGAGTTCACGTCGTGACGAGGTAGACAGGTTGGTCCGCGTTGATCCAAAATGCCTAGAGCCAGGAAACTTTTAAATCTCTTAAACTATGCCCCGCCACTTCCACCTCAGCCGGGTTGACAGTTTCTCCTGGCTCGGGCAAAGAAAGCAGGCCTTGGGCTGTGCATGGTTTGACATTAAGATAAAGACGAAAGCTGGTTCCCCCCTCCCCGGTCCTTTTGCGGATTCGACACTTTGCGCTTGAACTTCCAAATGGCCATAATTAATACAAATGCGTTCGGAACGCCCACTACCACCGTCCCTAATCGGTGGGACGGGTACGGTGGCAATGTAGGGTTTTTGCGAACAACCGAAAAATGGCAAATGAGGAGACTGGTGCTGATTTGGTTGGGAAGTTTCATTGTTTGTTTGCTGGAAGGTAACCCGCATGAAATGTCATGCTCTAAAGATCATGAAAAGCCAATGTCTAAGCACGATTGTGATGTGCAAAAGGTTGTTGGCAGATAACGTTTAAACACCTAATGATTATTGTGTATGATTGATTACATTCAATCTGCAACTCTGTAAGTCCCAAGTGCCGGTGAATTTGTTTGTCATGGAAATGCAAAGCACCTCCCGCAGAAGCGCAAACAGACCAAATCTTGCACTATTGGGACGTTTCATGGAGTCAAGCTAGAGAAAAGGTCATCGAAGCAGTTCGAAACGCAATTCGAAAGTAAAGACTGTGCTCTAAAAAAATTCGACACGCACAATTTTTTTAGTAGCATTTTCTTCAAAATTTTAGGGAATAAACTGCAACATTATGATTAGGTTGCGATTTCAATGGTTTATTGGATCTTCTCTCCATGACCGAATGCCCGCACTTTGCCCTTGGCAACAGTGGAGCTGACTTCTTTTGATACTTTTACTCACTGTTTATTCAAAGTCAGCTCGTTCTCGAATACATTTGGGCGTTTTACGAAGTTTGCCTTTCATGATGGCCCAAAACTTCTTAATCGGATGAAGTTCTGGAAAAGTTGAGTGGGTTGAAGTCTTTTGGTACAAAAACAACATTGTTTGTTCTTTACTAGTCTAATAATGACCGCGCGTAGTGGCAGGATGACAAATTCTGCCAAAATAGACCGCAGGAAGGGCAGCAAACGCTTCTGAAGGCACTCGTCTCGGTAGATGTGCCCATTCATAGTACCCGTCGTGATGTATGGCTGGCTCTCTCTCCACACCCACTGATGGCCTGCCAAACAAAGAACTTTTTGGCGCATCTGTCCACCTTCTTCTTCCTTACCTCCTCAAGAACGGCCAACCGTGATGTGGCAACGTAAACCTCCTGGACCCGGTGTGTGCTTGTGTTTCGAGTGTAGAAGATTCAACACCTTCAAGACCTTCAAGGGTCTCAGGTGTTTTCTGTCTTTCTCTACCCCCCGGTGTCGTCATGTTCTCCTTGTTTAGTAGCGTCACCACCACCGCCGCCAGTGTATAATGTTGTACTTGGTACAATTTTAATCCATTTATTTGGCGAAGGCGGTTGGTTTTCCCAGGCGGACAAAAACATTGGTTGGCCGGATCCAATCTAAATAAAACAAACAAAAAAATATACGAGATATTGTGATGATTTGCATTTTTTATAAAATATTAATAAAAAAAAAATATATCATCCTATACTTTTTACACGCTGAAAAGTTACAAGCTAATCATACTGTCGCATTTTTTTTTTCAAGTACAGTCTTTATGAGAGGAGGTCAGGACAAGAACAAATCAGGACGAAATCACGCCCTGTATTTCAAAAAATCCTGGACCAAAAAAATCGTGCAAAAAAACTTTCATCAAAACAAAAAAAAAAAGTATTTCTGTTCGAGACGTGACCCAACAGCTGGGAACTTAGAATATAAAAAAAAAAACCCCCCCCCAAATAAATGTAACGTCGATCGTTAGCAAATAATACGAATTGGACACAGGACTTTCAAGAAGCATACGTGCGAAAAACCCAAGGACCCGTTATTTATACGATAAACTGCTGTGCGGAAAATTGTCATCCGTAATTATGGATGATAAAACCTAGAGGTAAAATGTGATTGCGAGGCGCTTCCGGGTGACCATTTCTACATTATTCATGCTGGTTAAAGTATTGATAATGCCAAGGAGTAATTTTTACAGAAACATTCAGTGAAGAAATGGTTTGGCAAGCAATTTGGGAGTGTGGAATGCTTTCAAATCCAGTTTTAACAACCGGTATGCTCCGCTTCTTCTAGAAGCATCATAGCTTAGTAATGTTTTGGCTAAATTTTACTTATTTGGCTTATTTGCGAAAACATGTCAAAGCATTTAATTCGGAAGGAACTTTAAAAAGTATCCAAAATCGATAGAAAACAGTATGTGCTGAGGCTAACGAGCAGTGTTAGATCAAAAATCCACTACGTGGCATACGAGTAAATGGATCTCCGAAACGCAACGTTGTACTGCAGAGGAATACTGTAAAGAACTTGAAAGTGAAAACAAATCAGATTTTCTCGAAAATCCAGCTCGTATTACAATGTTCAAATCGTGCTTAGATTTATTGGCATACCCTATATCTGCAGTAAATCTGTGTGAATTGTCTGAATGTCGTTAACTGAGTTGTTGAGTTCAGCTGTTAATTAGTATTGCGGTTAATAATTTTGTTGATAACCTTAAACCAGGTGAAATCTGATAACTCATAAGAAACTCATATTCAAAATACTCGTTTGGCTCTCAGTTCTACAATCTTGCTACTGTTCTCAATATTGATAACAAAATAAAATCAAAGTTTTGGAGTAAATCAATTGCTCTGGTGACCATTTATTAACTCTGTCTCGGTGAAATATTATTAATTTGTGTGTGTATGCGTGTATTCAATTTAACACTCATTGGCCGACAATGGTATTATGGAAGAAATCTGTTTGCAACAAACCTTCACGTGTCTTTTGAAAGCAGCTTTAATCCGGGAGCTATACATTGATAGCTCAACTGCAGATGCAGCAACTCATTTCAGAATATCTGGAGAGTCTCGCTCATTCCAAGGTTGCTTTCATAAGCAATAGGCCCGGCATGTAAACATTACAATTAAACATTATCATTTAGGGAGGCGACTCCGGCGTAGTGGTTAACACCCATACCTTTCACGAGTTCTCACCCCCGGACAAGTTATGAAAAACACTCAAAGTGGTGATTCACGGGACTTAGACGGGAGATAAACCAACCCAAGGCTGAAAATCTCGATAATACAGAAACAAACAAAAAATAGCATTTGGAAACACAATTCCAAATTTGGAAATGTAAAATTTTCAAACCAGATACGTATTTAGCACTCGAAAATAGATTTTTGTAATATATATTAAAACAGATAGATCTTACCAAAGGCCACGTCCAAAATAACACTAGCTAAGTTCATTTGTGAGAATGAAAATTTTCGACGCAGATTTGTAATTAATTTCATGCACTCGCAACAAAATAAATGCAAAAATTAACATTGTTAACCCGCCCGTTGGATATGCAACATGCATTGAAAACTCCGTTCACCACGCGGTGAGTGCATCTGAAATAGTGTGCTAAACTTGCAAGCGTGCAGGCGCGTTGTCTCCGTTCGTTTCTTTGGATCAGCAAATGGCCACAATATACTGATTCTCTTTTTATTAAAACCATTTTTTTTTTCACTCCACACTCTGCCAAGAATCAAAATTCCCCACCATGTGAAGACTCTATGTTAAACTTCAAAACTGCTAATGATCAATAATTAACTCACCATAAAACGGAAAAAAAAGTGTGATGGTGCTTTATTATATTAACGTCTCTTTAAACTGTACGTCTGCTGTAGACGTTCTAGTTCATTCTAGACGACAACAAAGTGTGAAGGTGGTTTTCGATTGGGAAGATAAGAAAAGATTAAACATATTCAAAGGAATATCGGCAGAGCAGGACTTTAGAGACGAGAAAACGTGACTCAAAAGACAATGACCTGAATATAGAGGTAATATCAGGCCGAACAATTTCATTAGCAGAAGGTTTCTTGGCATAAATGACAGTTTCTCAATATTATACTCAAAGCTAGGACCACTATGCAACCGGCTTAAGTGAGCTAGGTGGGTCGGCTAAATATGTATTAGGTGCGCAACTAAGTTCCCGCTGTTTAGCAATAGATGGCGCCAGTAGTAAGTGCTGGTCGAATGTTGTACATCTCAAGCGTCTCGTGCCAAATAATCGTCATTTCGCCAAATAATCGGGAAGTGTTGATTTTCTTCTTTCAACGGCGGCTGAAGCGCATCGAGAGCTCCAAAATGTTTACGGCGATGCTGCTCTGAGTGAAACAACGTGTCGTGATTGGTTTCGTCGCTTCAAAAACGGTGATTTCAGTGTTGATGATCGTCCGCGTGAAGGAAGGCCAAAAAACTTCGAAGACTCTGAATTGGAGGCATTGCACGATGAGGAGCGATTGCATGCGTTGGGAATGATTCAAAAGCAAGGAACTTGGGTTTCTTACGATTTGAAGCCAAGAGATGTTGAGCGTCGTTTTTTCGTCTGTGAACAACTGCTCCAGCAGCAAAAAAGGAAGAGTTTTCTACATCGCATTGTGACGGGTGACGAAAAATTGATTCATTACAGTAACCCAAAACGGAAACATTCATGGGGACTGCCCGGGCATGCTTCAACATCGTCGCCTAGGCCGAATATTCACGCTGCGAAGGTTATGCCGTGTATTTGGTGGGACCAAGTTGGTGTTATTTATTATGAGCTGTTGAAACCAAACGAAACCATTACCGGGGAACGGTATCGAACTCAATTGATGCGATTGAGCCGAGCACTGCACGAATAACGGCCACAATACGAGCACGGACACGAAAAAGTGATTCTTTGGCATGACAACGCTCGACCTCACGTTGCGAAACCCGTGAAAACCTACTTGGAAACGCTCAAATGGGAAGTCCTACCCCACCCGCCATATTCTCCTGATATTGCACCGTCCGATTATTATTTGTTCCGTTCGATGGCACATGGTCTCACTGGTCAGCAATTCCACTCAAATGATGACATCTCAAAATGGCTTGATTCTTGGATAGCATCAAAAGACGAACAGTTCTATCGAAATGGTATTCACGTTCTACCAGAAAGATGGGAAAAAGTCGTAGCTAGTGATGGGCAATACTTTGAATAATTCGTTTGTAACCTTTGTTTTCAAAATAAAGTTCCTTTTTCCCAAAAAAAACAGCGAGAACTTAGTTGCGCACCTAATACAAGATGCTGTTATGTTATTTCCTCTCTTCTTCGCGGTAATTTAATTCTACCCAATATATATTTAGAAAATATTTTCTCAATAAATAACATCATGATGCATTCAAACTCGGATACAAATTCATGTTTGTTTTCAACATTACTCTTATTCTCCATCAATTCCATTCCATTCCATTTTTTTTTACTGAATTTCGTGGTATGAGTATCGCTGCATAACTTCATGTTCCGACAATGAATGAAATAGGTGGGATATGTGATATGTTAACAATTCACGAGCTGCCACGTTAGGAACAGTTTTGAAAAGAAGATTTTAATTATTTTATTCCTTCGTTTTTGTTTGCTATCAATGTGTAAAAATGTAGATTTCCCGAGTACTTTTTTTCAAACAGACGTATCTGATTTTTTTTAAACAATGAGGGAAGTAAGATTCAAACGTAAATTTCTCAAAACTCTCAGCACCCTCACGGAAAGTAGCCTCTCCATGATGTTACGGAAATGTTATTTCTTGTGTTGGTGGTCCTAGTTTGCATAAAAGTGCTAAGGGTTTCAAAAATTTAATGTTTTCATCTTACTTCCCCTCTTTTTTTCAGATCAGAAATCAGATAAGTCTGTTTGAAAAAGTACTCGAGATTTTTTCAAGTTGGAATGCAACTGCTCCGTTCGCGTCGTTTGAAAGTAACCGAAGGACTCTAAACGTGAATCTATGAAACTTATGAAAGGACAACTTCAATATTAGCTTAGAGGAGATATCATTTCGAAAACCATGCGGAGAAGAAAAAGAAGAAAAATATGCCTCAAACGTGCCTTTCTTTTGAATAAACGTACATTACTTTGATTTATAAGCGCATTTGTTCACGTCAAACTTTGTTTGAGAATAGATCACAGTTCTTCTTCACAGGTCTGATTCAAGCCAACTTTTTGACGCACCAATTTAAAAAAAACTCATTTCTTAGAACAAGAAAATCAGAAAAAAGATAAGTTATTTTCATTAAATTAAACTACCTTTATTGCTTACATTGACAAATACACGTATTTCGAGTATACTCACCAATCTTATGAAGTGGAAAAGAGAAAGGCATTTCCTCTTGCAGCCCTTAAGGCCCTAAAGTCACCGAAGACGATCCACTCCCACCATCGTTGTCGAAATAATTAGCTCTGAGACTGAAATCGCCATGCTCAATTCTGCCGTTCTGCCCTACGGATTGCAGAATAAAACTAGGTGCATAGTTTTCCTCAAAGTTGATAGATCACCACTGTAGTTAAACCCAACTTTTGATCAACATGTAGTGACAAGGAAACTAACAAACAACCTTACACACTCGTAAATGTTGACGTTTTGATTGCAGGCAGCTTACTTAGATGACATTGAAAATAAAGGCGATGGAAAAATTGCAAAAGCAAATGACAGTAGAGACGCTGGAATAGCTCGTGAACAGAAGACGTCTTATCCCTTGCTCTCAATGTTAACCGGAAAGGCTCCTCAACCGGACTCACAAATGTGTCAGAATATGTTCTATGGTTGGATATTTCATTTGTTTGTGGTACTTATGACACTTTCTTCGGTGTTGTTTGTCATGTTAATAAAATAAAATTCAAATAAATGAGCCTCAACTATGCTTGCACCCACGATTTGCTTTGATTGTGTTTGATGATTCTCTAACACGCATATAATCACAAATATGTACATGGATCACAGCTTATGCTTTTTTGCAATGGGACGATGCAGATATTATATGTATACGAAACTAAGCTCTGACACAGCTGATTTGTCGAAACTTTTTAGTATCTCGTTAGTATCAGATGGATGCAGTGAGACTTGTCCAGGTTCTTCATATTATACACAATGCTCAGAACTTTTTTAACGTCTTCAAACACAATCAGAAATATAACACTGTAATGTTACTAAACTTATTTGTAACATTCATAAGTTTGTCCCACATAATTTCTACCCTACTTCCTGCATCCTGATACAAAGTCTATTTGATCAAACACTACTGATCCGATCGACAAAATATACACATCCCATGTCACACCGATCGATCCCCGCTAGCCCCTCGTCGGACCGTCGAAGCGATACGATCATTAATTCCGATTGGAAAATAAATAAAATTACAACCGCTGCCGAAGAGCGTACCCGTGTTTACCTGTTTACATTTGAATTAAATTAAGGTACACACTTCCCTGCTACCCCGACTGATACATTCGAAATAAGCGCCGCCGCTTCTACATCTTTTCGACTGCTAACTTGGAGCCTTCTTGCCGTGCGGTGCGCGGTGTCTCTATGTGTGTGATCGGGAAAAGATAGCTCGTAGAAAGAAAGATGTAATAAATTACGCGGTGATAAATGATCACTTCCAGCGAGGTGTTTCGGAGTTAGTAAATCAAACTGTCACGCACTCCCAACGCCACCTCGACGCGTTGTGATAGGTGCTATGTCGGCTTGACAGCCAGCGCCACAGTTGCCGGAAAATTAAGGGGTTCTCTTTGAAATTACCCAGCTTTGCGCGGTCGAATGCGATCCGATCCGCACCAATGGACGTATTGCTACATGTCATTTGATATCAGAACGTGAGGGTATTTTTTTTTTATTTTCGTGGGGACACCGTGAATGATGTGGTAGCTAATAGTTTAGAATGGTTATTCGTTGGGATAAAGGGAGCCATTGAGTGTGATAGGCTCCGGGTGATAAAAGTTATTTATGGTCAGTTTGGTTAACCAGGAAGGGAAACCAACAGATCTGTGCACTGTTCAATTATGCCGCGTTATCGGTCACGTTGTTACCGACAGCTAAAGCGGTGTTTGTAAACTGTTGACTGATTGTCGATGATTGCTATTGGAATTTAGTTTACGATGTAGGTAAATTTTATGGAAACCGGTTTTCCAATTGGGATGCATAGGTAGAATTTTCAATTTAATATACCAAATGGAATAAAGCTTTACCAGTTCATCATTTTTTGAAGAGCCCGAAGCCAGTGTAAACAGTGTTTTGTGATGAAGAAATTGAGCGTTGGATCTACCAGGCAGCAGAGAATTGGGTTTCTGCTGAATAATCCACTTTTTTCCGACACATCGTTCAAAGTTGGTCGCAAAGGAACAGTAATATACGCGAACCGGTATCCGTTGATTGAAGCAAGCGACGTTTTCTACCGGATGTTCAAAGATAACACCAGCCAGACAGTGTTCGAGATTGACGATACGGAGCCGGAGATATTTTTGGAAATGCTCAGATTCATCTACTACGGCTCACCAGACATCAACGTGCGAAATGTGTCCAAACTAATCCATGTTGCCGATAGATATAAGATATCAGTGCTGAAAAAAATGTGTTTGATGGTAGTGGCAAGTTTGTAATAATAAATAATTGACAAAATAAATTAACGCTATTTAAAACAAATCTGCAAAACAAATGTTGGCATTCAAGTGTCGATTCCAGAACCACATCGTTACTGTCAATCAAAGTTATTCATCCCGTGTGCAACCGCTTCAAGCATCACTCAATCAATCTAGTCGCTCAAATACATTTGCATCTCATCATCTTAACGCGAAATCACGTCACTATCCTTCCCCCCTGCCGGCATTGAATCTGACTCTGGGTAATGTGTGCCAAGCAGGCGATATACGGCGATTTGCCGTACAAGCAAAAATTTCCATTTCAAAGTAATCGATTTTAGTTGACGGTCGCCGCAGAGGGAGTTTAATCTGAAACCGTTTGATGCCTTCTCGAGCGCGGGGACAAAAGCGCGGAACCCAGGGGTAATTAAAAGTGCATTTGATCTCGGTAATAACTCATTTTATGCTAATCGAATGACAATCACACCACTTCCATCGATTGATTGAACGTTTTTATCCCCCGCCGAATGGTTGGAAAATTTCTGCAACGCAGTCTCAAATAATATGCATCAATCTAGATAGTTGGGTTTCCCAATTGACATACTTTGTATCCAGCATCCACCTGGGTTGAGCGCACAAGCGAAGCAAATCCTCCTGATGGGAATAATTACCCAAAGCGAAGTCATAAGAAAGCAAAAGCAAATGATGGCCGTTCGACGACATCATTGTCAACGCTTCCCGGGACCGAGAAGATGAGAGCCAAGTGATGCGAACCAAGAGTCATTATTCAAAATAGTCTTGTGCATTCCTTCCAGCTGACATTTCCAACATAGCTGGCGGTGGTATTCAATGTAAAACTTCTGAAACGTAATGCTGTTGGGACCCGGGGGGAGGATTTCAACAATTACTTGCTCTTGAATATTCCGGTGGATGAAGTTTAAGGTGGATGGAAGAGCATTGCTGGATAAGACGAGCTCTCTGTTAGTGATTGTGTAATGTTAATTAGGACAAGTTGCGTATTTGTTCCTTAAATTTGCTCCGAATAATTTTCGTTTAAGCTGAAGTCGAAAATAAAATTCCCTATCTATCATGTTCAGGAAGTGTAATATTTTATTTGCTTCCTTCACTGTCTGCTTGGTAAGCGCTTCGATGGTATCTTTATCTATTCGTATGAAACGTGAATTCGTACGTATTCTGGACACCCTTATAGCCTGTTGAGTAATGGAACTGTGTCAAAATTGGACGGCTGGTTGTCGAGAAAATTCCTTGTGTTGTAGGCATATAAAGGTTTTGATAATTAGCTCTTGAATTAGGTTTAAGCAGAACACTAAGTTGAGAACCGACAAAACGCTCGATACATAAACGTAGGAAGACTTAAAAGCAAAACGCACGAAACGTCGGCTTGCCAGAGAGGGAGGAGGGTGCAGCTTCACAGTTTTGTCTCTAAGAGCATGCTTCTTTAGTTGGTTAGATTTTTACGGAAATTTGGCAGTTTGGTTGTAAACTTCCATTCCGAACATTATTGCTCTTCATTTTGGATACGTATATTAAACTTTTTTAACTTATTTAGGATCAATCAGAATCTTAATTTTCATTCTTTTAATAATTTTTTCGTACCTTTATATGTAACTATACATAGAGCTTTTAGAAATTTTGAGAAAGTTGGGAAATTGTGAAAAACCCAAAGTGATTTAGATATTAATACTTAAATTCAAATTATTTATAATTTATAGTGATATAATATAATTTATCACTTTAACCCGAACTTAATTATGACTTCCATCACAAAGTTCTTGTTTTCATATTTTTGTTGCCTTTCCTATTACCTGGAGCACCGTAACGCAGGTGTTACCATTTGCAAACATATTCGTTGAGAAAAAAAATACCTCTTCCGGAATTCATTACTCGAGGTTGACGAATTAATTGATGCTTAGGATGCCCTTAGGATCGAACATAAGGTACGGACCGGATGTTAAGCAGTACATGCATCAGCTGGTATATTCAATGAAGCTGTATGTGCGGTATCTATATCCCTCGGTTAGAGATGTTAGTCGCTCACTGCCCCATTGGCTGTAACTCGCATCATGTGACAGCCACCCTCTGCCACAAGCTCCCGAAAGCATCGAAGTAGGCCAGCAACCAACTCAGCTCGTCCTCTTACTCCTCTGACGGTCGACACGAACGGACGCTTCGGTAGGTACCCACCAGTTCCAAATGTTTCGGGAGCTATAGCTCCACACTCTATGTGATCTGTTATTAGAACTACCAACATTCAGATATTAATCATTCTGATTAATTCTTATCTATCGGAATCTACAGTCAGAAATAATATGGAATAAAGTTCCCAAATTGCAGGCCAAATGACAATGAGAACAATGAGAAGTTCTGCTTCACCTCTCAAACCGAAAACTGATGGGCCAAGGTAAACATAGAATGAACATAGCATGAACTTCGTCGCCTGTCAATTGTATGCGTGTTCATCACTGCTTGCTTGTACAATACATATAGACTGTTCCAGAAAGTATAAGCACACCTTGTTTTAACGGTCACTTTGAATATAATGAAATATTTCAACATGTTTTGGCTGCGTCGTTTTGTTTGCACATTTCTGAATGACATAAAGCTTGCTTCAGATAGAATTGGAACAATAACAATCGCCTGTATTTCAGTTATTTATTACTGAATTCAAGATCTTTTTTTATACAAATGTAGCGTTTTTTTCATACTTTTAAGAAAAAATACGGATAAAATTATTCGTCACAGTTTCGAAGGAATTCTCGAATTTTTCCTGTAACACGGCTCATTAGGCGGCGCACACCTTCTTCGTCCATCGTTTTAGCTATCTTATTCTACCAGGTCTTCATCTGATTGATGTCTTTGACAACCTTTCCCTTTGCCTTGAGTCTCCTCTTCATGATTGCCCAGTATTTCTCAATAGGGCGGAACTGGGGGCAGTTGGGTGGGTTAAGGTTTTTCGGAACCACCTGGACCCCTTTCTCTGCATACCATTCTTGAACGACTTTGCTGTAATGACAGCTTGCCAAATCTGGCCAAAACATTACGGGATGGTTGTGAGATCGAATGAATGGCATAATTCGTTTTTGGAGACACTATTTTTGGTATAGTTCCGACGTCATTGTCTTATTTGTAACGAAAACTTTCGTTTTTTTGCCACAGCTGCAAATGCCCTGCCAAATCATGAATTTTCGTGCAAATTTGTCGGCAAAAACAAATTTAAATTTGGCTGGAACATCCCCCCGAGCCGTTGCCAAGTAAAATTTTTGACCTGGGATTTGCTCGAAGTCAGCCTTGACATAGGTTTCATCGTCCATCAGAAGACACCCGTCGAACTTGGTCAGCACCTGGTCGAATAGCTTCCGAGCACGGTTTTGGCCACACTATTCTGTTTTATGGTGCGATTTGGCTGTTTGCTAGCTCGATACGACTTGATTCCTTCCCGGAGTCGAGTTCTCCTCACGGTACTATGGGCAGCACCGAATTTTCTGGCCAAATCACGGTCCGACAGATTGGGATTCCTTTTAATCGTCTTCAAAATCTTACCACGCAGTTTCCGGTCGACAGTTCCACTCCGACGATTGGCTTGAGGCTTCCGAATCGTCGTCAATGTTTCCTTATACCGTTTGATAACGCGCCATACGGCATTTCTGGGCAATTTCAGCTGCTTAGCTAGCCTAGATGCAGACCACAATGGATTTTCCAAACAACTGTGCACAATTTTTTCCCTTCTTTCGGCTTCCATGTTGATTGTTTACAAAGTACAGTCGATTTGCGGAATGTCAAAAATACATACGTGAAGCTGACAAAATTCCCGACACGTGGGCGCCAAGAACTTCCAAATCCGTTCACCAGGAGCGCCACAATATGAGCAAAAGTTTGTTCCAATTCTAAATGAAGCAAGCCTTAGCATCAAAAAAGTGCGCAGTTTTGTGTTACCTATCAAAATGTGCGGTCTTACTCCGGATCAACGAAAAAGTATCGTGCACAAATGGTGCACTGTGAGCGGACTCTCCTTGAGAAAATTGGCCAAAAAAGATGGCGTAAGCGTCGGAGCGGTACGATCTGCGATTCGAAAATATAGAGAACAGTGTACGTTTGAAGATGCGCCGAAGAGTGGTCGGAAATCCGGTCCTGTTAGTCCGGATATCGATAAAAAGATCAGGGATACCTATAACCGAAAACCAGCGACTTCCGTTCGGGATGTTGCGAAAAAACTAGGGACCTCGTCCAGCAAGGTCATGCGTGCCAAAAAAAGACTTGGGCTAAAACATACCGGAAGCAGAAAAACCCCAAAAGGAACCCAAAACCGGCCGCGTCCGTGAAACCACGGGCCCGCAAACTCTACGATTCGCTAGTGTGTAGAAATTCTGGGTGTATAATAATGGACGATGAAACGTATGTGAAACTAGATTACAAAACGCTTCCCGGACCACAATTCTATGCTGTAAGCGAAGACAAAGACATCCCCGAAACGGAGAAGGCAATCTTTACCGACAAATTCGGTAAGAAGGTTAAGGTTTGGTAGGCAATATGCGAGTGTGGTAAAACATCTAGTCCGTACATCACAACGGAGACGATGAACACTCAGAAATACGTTAAGGAATGCCTCCAGAAGCGATTATTGCCGATGATCAGGCATCACGAAGGTCAAGAAGTGTTTTGGCCTGATTTGGCGTCATGTCATTACGCAAAGGACACTTTAGAATGGTACAAAAGTCAAAATGTATGTTTCGTGCCGAAAGACATGAATCCACCGAACTGCCCGGAGGCACGGCCAATCGAGACTTTTTGGGCTTTAACCAAAGCAAAGCTTCGAAAATTTATAAAACCAGCGGACGACATCCAAAAATTTAAAAAATATTGGCCAAAAGTGGTCAAAATGGTGGGAAGTACCACTGTGCAGAAGCTAATGGGTTCGAGGAAAAGTTAGGAATCTTGGCTATGATTAAATATTTTGATTGAACGAGAGTAAAATATCATATAAAACGCAAATACAAATATGATTTGCCGGATAAAATTATTAAAACTAAAAAAAAACATGACTTTGTCGTTATTTTGAAAGTGTGCTTATACTTTCTGGAACAGTCTATAGATTCGTTCATTGGCTTCTGTTGGTGATTCATTTTCGTTTCCTGGTTCGATTGAGTGCTAGTGCTCGAAGCTTCCGATCGGATCACTTGGTGATTGTGTGGTACCGCGTTCAAAGCAAAAATGAATCAGAAGCCGAAAAGCACAGTGTAGCCAGTAAATACAGCGGGAAAAACAGAAAATATGTAGCAACTAAACGCCATTATTTTCTGTTTTTGGTAGATGCTGATGATGGCACAGCTTACTTAGTTGGTAATGGTACGGCATTACCAACCCGAATGCAGTGGATTCCCTGTCCGGTACGGAAGATTTTTCACAAGTCACAAAACAAAAATGTATTTCTTCTTGTTGACGTAGAAAATAGGCCAATGTTTGTACAATAAACGATTATCGACGATATGGATACTAAACCCTCTTCAATTGAAATCGCGATAACGATTTGTCTTGCATTTTATGTGATATAAAATTCATAAGGTGTGCATAACACATTGTGTCAATAGTCCTGTGAAATTGTCACGACTTATCGGATACGTGTGACAGAAAAATTTAAAAAAAAATTAAATTGAGTAGCCTGATTTTTCCCAGACGGTACATACTTAACAAAACTTTCAACACTGTCATTTGAACTAAAAGACAATGAATGACTCTGTTCAAATGAATGCTATCATCTCTCGTCTCCGAACATTATCATCAGGCGATCCTACTGGGTAGCAATTCGAAACCCAATTCGACCATTTTTGCGGCTGTTTCTATTGACTTGTGACACGGTGCATTGTCTTGGTGAAAGAACACCTTTTTCTTTTTCAAATGAGGCCTTTTCTAGGCAATTGCGGCTTTCAAACGATCCAACAAACCGATATAATAGTCGCTGTTGATTGTTTTGCCATGTTCCAAGTAGTCAATGAATAAAATTCCATGCGCATCTCAAAATACAGAGGCCATTACCTTCCCAGCCGATGTTTGAGTCTTTGGACGCTTTGGACGGCTTTCTCCGTCTGCACGCCACTCAGCAGCCGATTTGATTCCGGAGTGAATTGGTGAATCCATGTGTCATCCATTGTGATGTATCGACGCAAAAACTCCTTCTTATTTCGCGTGAACTTCTCCAAACAGCTCTTTGAATCATCGCCTCGTTGTTGTTTTTGCTCTGGTGTGAGCAAACGCGGCACCCATTTGGAAAACAGCTTTTTTATACCCAAATGTTCGTGTATGATGGTGTAAACACTACCTTTTGATGCCTTTAGAGTGTCAGCTATCTCTTGCAACTTCACTTTGCGATTGCCCATGATGATGTTCAGGGTTTTTTTTTCAATATTTTCTGGAATAACTACCTCATTTGGCCGACCAGGGCGTTCAGCATCATCGGTGTCCGTACGACCACGTTTGAAATTGGCAAACCACTGTTTGGTGGTCGTTTTTGATAGGGCATAGTCCGGATAACATTTTTCAAGCCAAGCTTGGGCTTCATTGGTGTTTTTTCCTATTAAGAAACAATGATATATCAACACACGAAATTGCTTTGAATCCATCGTTTTTAAGAATCACAAAAGTCACTTAAACCACTGTAACTCGATAAATAATAAACCAAACGTCATGAAATTTTGACGGAAGGTTGGTACTAAAAATCATATGGATATTTAATAAGTGGCGCTATCTGGTAGTTAGGCCTGGGACTTATTGACCGATGTGCTATGGGAAATTAAAAAGGCCAGTTCACGATTTGCTGCTAACGTCAATTTCCTCAATCCGCTTCTTTGTTTCACCAACCGCTCACGAAAACAATCAACCATAACGCGTCGATTGCTATGATCACAAACGCGGCTACTAGCAGGTTAAAAGACAGTTATACACTACCACACTGTTAGTCTTTCATGGATGTGATTGGCAATGTGTGTTTATTTAACTCTCACGGTATTGGTGAGAGCGGTATTGGTCACAGCGACTGTGACGACCAACCTGATGCTTCGTTTGATAATGAGCAAATGTAAGCAATACTCAACAAAGAAGAGAGGAAAATTGAACACACTCAAACGCAACAGTGATGCCATAGTAGTCGCTCAACAGCAAAGCATGATTTATCGTTGAATACTGTTGAACAACTCCGAAACAAATAATTTCATTGCACATATTCCTATAAGCATAAATGATCCTCAAATGACAGGAAGAAACATGGAATGGATAATGTTTTGAGATCATCTTAATATGAAATGAATGCAACTCAATATTCAACATCACATTCTGGCAACAAGCCTAGATGTGAGAAGGAGCTGATGAAGACATTCCTTCCGTTTCCCGCGAAAAAATGCAAAATACGCAAAAGCAAAATTTGAGCGAACTCTTTCAGCAGCTAGGAAACTGAAATATGTTTTCTAGATTATGTATGTTAAATTTGCATAATGTCAGTAGTTAATTGGTAATCAATAATGATTCATGCATCAAACCATTAGCCAGTCAGATTGAGTTGATGTTCGTATCATTCAATGTAAAATAATTTGGAAACTATAGGAGTTTTAGATCTATTTCTGTTAACTGATGAAAACAGTCACCCTTGATTAAGCCGTTCCCTACGCTATGAACTATTGTAACCGCACAGAAAACCAATGTTTCATTCGGTCACACATACACACTGCCAACATGGTAATTTTTGTTTCACCAATTTCAGTAACAAACAAATCGTTTCAAAACTACTACTTGAAGCCGTTTTGACTTTTGTATAGTCAAACTCGCGTGAAGCTGGAAATTTTTTTTGACAGCATCTTGAAATATCCACCGACCACCAATACGACATCGTGGATGTAAAAATAACGCACAAAACCCGGTATTTTCTGGATGTGTAAAGATTGCCGTGACATAATGAGTAATACTCGTTTTAAAAACGCTTTGACATCAATGAACGCTGCTGCAGTCGAGCTCAACGACACGTACCAAAAACTGATTGAGCTGATGAAGAGCGGTACAAAGAACAGCCTAAATGCCGGGATCAGCCAGGAGATCAAAGGAGGGTTTAATCAACTTTCCCCAGCGGTATTAGCTCCTCATCCGTGGGAAGCCGTGACGATGAAGCCTCGACGTCCGATCAAGCGGCCAAAATTCTTTGTGGTGTAGGTCCATCGTCTGCCAAACGAATCATCAGCGTGCGTGGATGTATGAGCGCCCGTGGATAGACCTGTCGACAAGTTCTGGGTTTATCTCACAAAAATATCACCGGACGTAATATGCTTTCATGCGGATGAGGTTGTCGTGAAATCTCTGATACAGCAAGGTCGACCACTATCGTCACTATCATTCGTCTCATTCACGGTAGGAGTGAATCCCGAATCAAAGTCTGAAGCTATGGATCCTTTATCCTGACCACAACGGATTGAATTCCGGCAGTTTATTGACAACGGTACGAGGACTTAGCATTTTTTGAATCAATTAGTTCTTCTCCTGCTTTGCCAACGCCACCTGACATCGCTAGCACTAGTAATCCTCGGAGTACAGAGACATGCGGAAGCGGCCATCTTAAGCCAATCGAGCAGCAAGAACTGTCCAAATCTAAGCCAAACGAGCATGTTTACTGTTTGCTGAAATGTTTTGATTGCTAAGTATTTCAATGGAGTTAAATAAATGCTACTTGGCTACTATCAGCCATGTTACGTTTCAAAAATCAAAAATTAAACATTCATATTCTGCAGAACTCGTAGTGGTAGTAAAATAATGTAATATTTTATTATTCTCTGTGTTCGATAATGTTTCTTGTGTTGCTGAGATGAAAATTTGGCGGAATTTATACAGTAGGCCATTTATCACCTTTGTATTAAAGAAGGTTATACACAGACAAAAAGAAACATTGAATTTTCTGCGTTATCTAATGCATATAAAGGGAATGCAACGTTTGGCAGAAAATAATGGGATTTTTGTGTGTAAAGTTTTGCCAAATATTGGCCAAAGATTGTTGTAAGGAGTGTATCGAATATAAGCTATCCACATACATTTGCGTTGTACGCATGTATTTGTGATGGTTTTTTATGCTCTGAACACTGCATGCTGTGCGTTTGACTGTCAACTTTCTTTTGTTTACTTGTTTGTGCGGTTCAAATTCTGCGTTTTCAAAATGTCGCGTATTGAAAAGGAAGTGAAAATTAAGGTTCTGGACACATGGCTAAGTGAGAAGGGTATTACTATGCGAAAATTGGCAAAGCGGTTTGGAATTCATCGTGCGAGTGTTAAAACCATCATTAATAAGTTTGGGGAACACTATTCTTTGGATGAGCTACCAGGAAGAGGCAGAAAACCCGGTTCTTCCAACCCGAAACTGGAGCAGAAAGTGGTATCTCTAATCATGAAGAACAAATCAATGTCAATACGTGATTTGGCCAAAAAAGCAGGAACGAGTGGCGGAATGATCCAGCGTATCAAGAGGCGAAACCACCTGAAGACCTACAAGAAGCAGAAAATCTCGAAACAAAGTGCAGAACAGAAGAAGCGAGCAGCAACAAGGGCCCGGAAATTGTATTCGCGTCTTTTGCAGCGTCCGGATGCATGCGTTTTGATGGACGATGAGATCTATGTAAAGGAGGACTCAAAAACCCTTCCAGGTCCACAATACTTTACTGCCGTCGTTGGGGAGGATGTGAGCGATGCGCACAGGTCAATTCAAGTGGAGAAATTCGGTCGAAAGGTACTGGTATGGCAAGCAATATGTTCCTGTGGTTTGAAGTCAACCATTTTTTACACTACCGGAACTATAAATGCGGAAATCTATCGATCTGAGTGTCTCCAGAAAAGATTGTTGCCTTTATATAAGAAGCATAGTACACCTCCACTGTTTTGGCCGGATTTAGCGTCGGCTCACTATGCCAAAACCACTCTCAATTGGCTTGCGGAAAAGGGTATAGATTTCGTTGAGAAAAATATCAATCCACCAAATTGCCCTCAGCTTCGACCCATCGAACGTTACTGGGCAATCGTGAAGAGGGTCTTCAAGAAGACTGGTAATGCAGCTGGGAACATGCAGGAGTTCAAAAAAATTTGGTCTCAAGCGTCCAAAAAATGCGATGCAACACTTGTCCGGAACTTGATGAAGAGCATTCGATCCAAAGTTCGAAAATTCGTGAAGGAATAACTTAAATTTCAACCGGTCTTCATTATGTTCAAGTTCAACCTCGTACAATAAAGGATCAATTTTTTGTATGAATAAAATATCGGTTTTCAACATAATTTGAAAGAAAGTTTGTGGATAGCTTATTTTCGATACACTTCTTATGCCACAAAAATTTACAAAAATTTTTTTTTTTTTCCCCCCCTTCCGTTTGGATAAAAAACGGGGAAAAAAAAACGCCCGTTAAAAATTATTATTTTTTTTGTGTAGCTATTTTTTTCCTCTGACAGTGTCCAACGTCAGTATTTTGAAGAGAATTCTGCTCGAGTGTCTAATTCTGTCTGTTTGTTTGGTTTGCAGATCCCCTCATAGCCCATATAGCTCTTGTTTTACAACCTGGTAAACCGGGATGGCTTCAGGCATTATCATGATTTTGCCACCTTCATTCGCAAAATACAACTGCGTGTGCTCGAAATGATACTGAAAAAAACATAACGTTTACAGGAAACCACCAAATGTCTTTCACAATCACATACACTACATAGACGCATAGACGCATCAGCCATTTTTTTTCGGTGTTCGGCATTCTTAGGAAATCGGAAAAAGCTCATATTGACGCAATTCGATAATTTACCACCTCCGCGGTTAGTGCAAAACGTTGCAATACACTTTATCATTGATACTTTTATAAATACTCATAATAAATCTAAACAACAATGGAAGCTGACAACGATGAAGTCACGCACAAAGCTGTAAGATTTTACTCTGCGGCAGTGTTGGCTGCCTTTGTAAGCAAAACGAACACCGTTGCCACACCGTCGGATTGAATTAACGCATATCCCTGTACTCTGAGGATTACTAGCTTGCACTCGTACAAACTAACTTCTAAATTGTACTACGACGGATTGCAGTGAAATTGGCGCTAAATTGTAAAACCGTACATCTTGAGGACTGTGAGCATTTCGAAAAGATTGCTGTGCAAGTTATCCTTCCACATCAATCAGTTTTCCTGTGTTCCATCTAAATTCGTCCTTGTACAACAACTCCTTGAAATGGCTAATCCCCGTTATACGACTATTGTTACGGGTAACTACAACCTGCCAATTCTAGTCAGGGATATCGACGAGGATATACACGGGTTTTTGCCTCGCAACGCTTCATCCGAACAAGAACTTGCCGTTATCGAGTCCATGCTGCCTGCGGGACTTATGCAAATGAACGATCTTGTCAACACGAATGTTAAGCTTCTTGACCTGGTACTGTCAGTGATTCTGAATCAGTATTTATGAAAATATTTATCAGATAATCCGAGATACTGTTCCCGTTAAATCTCGAAAATGTTACATGAATATTCAACAGCCGTGGTGAAATCCGCAATTGCATAGTATTCGAAACCGTTTGCGTAAGACCCGTAAACGTTACTTGCGATGCAGGAAGTATCGCATGCAGCTAGCAAAAGCCTAGTACAAAAGTTTGAATGAAGTTCGCTTTCGTGAATACATGGATAACCTCCCGACTGGCTTCAAAGAGAACGATCGTTGTTCTGGTCTTTTGTTTATACACGCAAAAGATTGTATCGGTCTACCGGTAGATGTACAGTGACCGGCGAAAAAAAAGGTCCATCGAGCCGTATACTAATCAGGCATAGATATCTTTACAACTTCGTATCAATAGCAACTTTCTTACCCGTACTGTACATATTTGGGTATCATTCATGAGGCTTAGCGTAAAAGTTTGAATATACATATTCATTTCAGCCAACTGTATGTGAAAAACGAAATAAGCTTGTGTTTACGGTATGTCAAAAAAGATCCACTAGGAAAATAAAATACTTTCCGTGTACATCCGCTTGGCTTACCCCTTGTTGATCATGCTTTTGACATTCCTTTATTTACATCCATCACAGATAATTGCTATAGTTGTGAGAAATAAGTGAGTTTAGCCCAAGTGACGAGTTTTTTAAGAATCGATCATGGGAGGAAAGAAAATAACAGTCCAAGTTCGAAATCTTATCGTGCGCGATTGCTCAAAAAACGAATCTCAGCGCACAGTTGCCGAAAAGTATGGTGTAAGCCGTGGTGCAGTGCAGAAAATAGTTTTAAAACACCAAAAGCTTGGAAGTGTCGCAGATCGAACAGGACGTGGACGCAATCGCAAGTCTAATCACCGCGAAGACACTAGAATCATCCGAGAAATAAAAAAGGATCCGTTTGTTACCATCCGTGCGCTCAGAGTAAAGCAAAGCCTTTCGATATCCGATCGTACAGTTCGGCGACGCATTGCTGAGCACGGTTTGAAAAGTCATTTTGCTCGGAAACGGCCGTTCATAAGTAGGGTGAATAAGGAGAAGCGATTGCGGTTTGCAAGAAACCATATAAATAAGCCACTGGAGTTCTGGAAACGGGTTGTTTTGGTCAGATGAATCAAAGTTTGAGCTGTTCAACAGAAAACGACGACTGCAAGTTTGGCGGAAAAGCGATGAAGGGCTGAAGGATAAACATCTACAAAGGACCATAAAGCACGGCGGTGGAAATATCATGGTCTGGGGCTGTTTCTCATGGTTTGGAGTGGGGAATCTGGTTCTAATCAGTGGTATTATGACGGCAGATAGGTATATAGATATTCTGATCGAGAATATGGAAGAATCTTTGCTGAAAATGGGTCTGGAAGATAATTACATTTTTCAGCGAGACAACGACCCAAAGCATACGGCCAAGAAAATACTAGCTTTTTTCCGTGCCTGTCGGATTAAACCCTTGGAATGGCCTCCCCAGAGCCCGGATTTAAACCCAATTGAAAATCTCTGGGCAGTTCTCGACAATAGAGTCGACAAAACCCACGTAACAAACAAGCAAACATATTTTGCGGCACTGGAGCAGGCCTGGAATGACAACACCTCAGAAACCTTGTCGAAAGCATCCCGAAACTGCATGATAAGTCGTATTCAGCGGCACAATCAGTAATTTCTGAATTTCAGCATGGATTCATGAAGAAGCGCTCAACGATCTCCGTCTTGATGGCATTGAACACTTTCATTGGCAGCCTCGGGAAGCGACAACAAATAGACTCCGTGTATATCGACTTCTCTAAGGCATTCGACAAGTTCCCTCACGAACTTACTGTCACAAAGCTGAGCTGCTTTGGTCTGCCACCGTGGATCGTTTGCTGGATAAAGTGATTTTTATCTTCAAGGAAAGTTCTCGTCAAGATGCGTGATAGCAGATCAGATGTTTTCGATATTCCTTTGGGGTGTTGCTCAAGGGAGTCACTTAGGACCTCTAATTTTCATTTTATTCATCAACGACGTGTGTGACCAGTTATCTTCCTGTAAGCTGCTATATGCAGATGATTTGAAAACTTACCGTGTGATCAGGTCTGTTCTAGATTGCTGTGTGATTCAAAACGATATTGATCGATAAAAATCGTGGTATCAGATAAACGGAATGCAAGCCAATACTGCCAAATTCAAAATCGTCACTTTTACTTGCTGTCACTCACCGATTCTAAGAGTCGACTCTATCAAGGATCTTATCTTGGGCAGCAAAATAAGATTTAATGGTCTGTGACCATTGCTAAAGCAAATTCCATGCTAGGTTTCATGCGTCGCAACACTGCGCAATTTGACGATGTGTATGCTTTGAAAGCGCTATACTGCTCTCTGATTCGTAGTGCAAATCTGGGCTCCATACCATGCTGTCCATGTATCGCGCATGGAAGGCAACCAGAAACGCCTTGGGAGAATTGCCTTACGACGGATGCCTTGGACCGATCCCGTTAACCTGCCACCATACGAACACAGGTGTGGAATTTTTGGACTGTAAATAATACTGAACAATAGGATTTTCTATTGAAATTAAAAATGAAGAGAAGAAATGTAATCTAAAAATATATTTACCATCACAAAACTGATGGAGTAAAACCAACAAACGTCAAACAGTTGCACGACCTGCTTCGATTGATTGGTTTGTTCATTTCGGGGCTAATAGCATTAAATTCCATCAATGCGAGATAAGTTGGACGTATTTATGCTAAAAAATTAACGTCGTCCCTGAGCTTTAGTTGATATCCATTCCACGATAATACCGATCCTCAACACATTAGGCCATATTTGTTCTCTAACCAAACATCATTATTTAATATGTGTTGTTTTCGTTTAGTCACTGCTGCATAAACAACACGCCCACCGAAGGCATGACACGATAGTTTCGACCTAACCATTGGCAGTGCTGCACAACTTCAATATTTAATAAAGCCTCAATATACGACCACAAACCACCGATAAATTATTCATCATCCGATCCGAGTGGTAAAACCATTAATGATTCCGTTTGGGAATCGATTTAGTTTCACTAATGAGCCTGCCGCTTGTAACCCTGTGAATTACCACGATTGTCACCGAATCAATCTTGTTGATACATTGCTATCCCCCTCTCGCAAACTACTGTGGAATCTCAAATTGTCATTTTTTTTATGGCTTTTATTGAATCACCTGTCAATAAGAGGTTGATTTTTTATACAACAATTATGCAAATTTTACAACCCGTCTCCCGTTTGCCGTAAACTTGTATATCAAGCGGCGACTCTCGTATCACACACACGCGCGGGAGCTTGGCTATTTCTTCTTCGCAGCTTGGGATTGCCCTCCCACCTGCGATTTGGCCGTTCGAATTTCCATAAACACCGCATTTCCAAGGAACGAGTTCATAATTTCCGTACCGAAGCCCGTGTTACCTTAATTTGGCTGCGGTCTCAGAAATCGGGCTCATATTTCTTCTGCGCTGAGCTGTAAGTAGAACTCTTTTTCCGGGTCGAAATGAATTTGAATGGCTGTCCCGTTATTTTTCACTCAATTAACGAACAGCCATTACCTTGGCGAAACTGCGAGCGGTAAATTCCTTTTTTTTGCAATCGTATCACAAACAACGGCCATAACAGCAGAAAAGTCGTTTTATGCATCGATAAAGATAGTAGTTTACGATTATTGACCACCATCGGAGCGCTGCAAAACCTGTACCCAGGCCCTGTCGAAGACTGCAGCGAAGACACCGACGGAGGTGTTCCGTGCACCGTGGTCAGGGAATTTCTTTTTAATATCTGCCCTGAACTCAAATCTCCCGCTCCGAGTCGTACGGTAGCCGCTACTGCACTTTTGCCCCGTACGTTCGATTTGTGCTCTCTTTCTCCATGGTCAGACAGCCAGGGCAGATCAATAAATGTGGCGACAATTGGCATCGAAAGCCACCTGATGCTGGCTGTAGACAGCTGGCCTAGACGTTTCCCGATAATGGAAAAGTGCAATCCGTGTTATAGTATACGGGATGGGGGTTGCATACGAGTGGAGTCCTGTCATGTTTCTACACCTCTGCACATTCCTGTACCGACCTGAAGATAATTGAATTGGTTGTAGGTAAGTAGGATGATCGTTTCCAGACGGTTTTAAGTTGGTGTTGTCTATAATGCAATCGAAATAAAGAAAAGAGCACGTAAGCAGTTACACGATAACAAATTGTGGCAGTGTGAATTTTCCACTCCCATATGATGGGAATGGTTATTTCGAACGTCGTTTGTAGATTTTCTCATTACTTCGAATTGCAGCAATTTGTGCAAAGTTTAGCTCTTCTCTATCGAAGGCGTCATTTGATGGCACTTGTATTTTGGGTGGCCTTCGGTGTCACGGATTTTTAATTGAATGACACCAGCAGTAAAGTGAGTTTTTATCTTTAATAAAAACTTCGAGATTTTGCTAAAGTGCTCGTCCGTAGTTAGAATTTTACGACTCAATTTCAAGCGCTCCGATCATTGTATGGTATAGCTGTTTGAAAATAGCTAGCTCACGTTTTGCGTCGCCAATGACGACGAGGCGACGAATGATGATGTTTCTGACGAGTGACACATTGTACGCCATCGATTGCCTCATGTTGGGTGGGTGAAGAGTTTGGAGCATTTTCCAAAGCCGCATCGAATCGAGCACAGCTCAATCAACCATCGTCACTTATTGATTATGATGTTTCTTTTAATTGAACACCATTTGGCTGAACATTGGAACCGAAACTGACAGCAGTGGTCGCTAAGGGGACGAGAAGTGAAGCCTATGGCAAAACTACCGCCCACACCCGAACCGGAGAATGTGCGTGCTGGGCCTGTTGCAAATGGGTTAACAACAACGGATTAACGAAACAGGGGCGTCAAGATGAGCTGTATCTATTAAATATGGGGTTGATGAAGATGTTGTGGGTTTACATGGAGTTGTTTGGTATTGGCGAAAAGAGCGAAGAGACTGCTGTGCGAGAGTGTGCTTGTTATAGGTCAAGCACTTTGTCCGGATTGGTTATAAATGATGTAAATGGTGTAAACGGCATAGCTGCATCACATTCAAAAACCTGCAACTATTAAAATGGCATCAATGCACAGTGGAGTAAACCTAACAAAAACCTGCTCAAAAGTCAAAAAAATTTAAAGTGAATTAGCTATTTTTTGTATAGCATCATTTTGAAGTGTGATGCTCACTTCATCGTTTGACAGCTTATAGACTTCCAGAAGGTCTCAAAAAGCTAGCCAACGGACTTGAAGAATGGTGTGAGATTGTATACTCGGATAGTCGGTGATTCGCAATCCGTTCAATCCTGAAGGAGTGGGTAGCGAAGTCCCGATTCCCAAAGAACCGCTCACGCTTCAAGAAGCTATGTCTCATGTTATGCAGAAGGAATGCGATGCTTTGACGGATAACGATACGTGACCCCTGGCGAAACTTTCTAAGGATTGGAAAGTGCCGATGGTCACCTTGATCGATAAAGGCATATCATCATATCGCCACAGTTCGCTGCGATATCTGCTCATAACCTGGGATGGATGCTGTTACAGCTTTTCATCAAGGCGAACTGACCGAAGAACACAACTTCTCCGATCTTTGAGGATCGGTAAAGTTCAACCTGGTAAGCCGTCTAAGCAGACCAATCTCGGCAGTGTTTATTGTTGGAGGCTGATAGATCACTCGTTTTACAGTCTATATATATTTGTTTCTGGTTTGCGAGTAGAAGGTGCAAGCCTGATTTTTCAACGGTCTATTTGGATGATGTAATGCTTATCCGAGTGCTTATCTCACTTCCGAATAAAGGACTTTGTCTAGGTAAGAACTGCCTCGGAAAGAAATTCAGAGGTTAAAGGGTGTTTCGATCAAAATTTGGTCGACTTAAACTTGACGCATTTCCTTTCATAGTGCATTAAAATTTTTTGCACACCCCTCATTTTGAAGATGTGTGCGTGAAGCATCATGCCTTTATTTTGATTTTGAGATTAGCACTTCAGGTATCAAAATTTCGTCGAAAGGAAGAGAAGCAACCAATCAAAATTTTGCACGTGCATGGCGAAAATCCAAACTACTCTCACGCCAAGTTGGCGAAATTGTTGAATGTGGCTAAATCAACTGTTACCAACGTATTAAAAGTGTTCGGTGAACGTTTGTCGACAGTCAGGAAAGCTGGATCGGGGGGAAATCGAAAGCCGGAGGCCACAGCGACGACAAAAAGAGTTGCCCGCTGTTTCGAGCGGAACCCCAACCTCTCCGTCCGAGATGTCGCAAAGAAGCTGGGAGTGGCGCCTTCAACCGTGGATAGAGCTAAAAAACGAGCTAGACTGTCGACTTACAAGAAAGTGGTGACTCCAAATCGCGACGATAAACAAAACACGTCGGCCAAAGCACGATCGCGAAAGTTGAACACGACGATGCTGACGAAGTTTGATTGCGTGGTACAGGACGATGAAACTTACGTCAAGGCAGACTTTAAACAGCTTCCTGCACAGGAATTTTACACGGCAACCGGACGGGGAAAAGTGGCAGATATTTTCAAGCACATAACTCCTTTCGCGAAGAAATATCCGGTTGGCAGGCCATCTGTACCTGTGGCTTGAAGAGCAACGTTTATATTGCGACCGGAACCGTCAACCAGGAAATTTATCTGAGCGAGTGCCTACAAAAACGTCTACTGCCTTTCCTGAAGCGGCACAATTGTTCCGTTCTATTTTTTCCGGATTTGGCATCTTGCCATTACGGAATAAAAGGCTATGGAGTGGTATGCTGCCAACAGCGTTCAATTGGTCCCAAGGACAAGAACCCTCCCAACACGCCAGAGCTCCGCCCAATCGAACAATATTGGGCCATCGTCAAGCGGAACCTTAAGAAGACTCAAAAAGCTGATGTGAGCGAGAAACAGTTCAAGGCAAACTGGCGTTCTGCGGCGAATAAAGTGGACGAGGAGACTGTACAAAATCTTATGGCATTCGGCAAAAGCTGAATATTTCTCCTGTATTCTGTATTAACAGAACTTGAAAAAATAAGAAAAATTTGACTTATTAATAAAAACTTTGATCGACTCACACACATTACTGTTTGACCAAATTTTGATCGGAACACCCTTTAGAATAAAGGATAAGATAGCTCAGTCGGTAAAGGCATGTTTTTTCCAAGTCGGAGGTGGGCGACTTTGACTCCCGGTCCAGTTGAGGGGGGAATCTTTTTTTCGGCTCGGACATTTCCTTGAATTACTTGTCTACCCTCTGGTTCGATCAATATGCCAAAAGTGAAGGCGATGCTGGTAAAGATCAACATCCCTTGCAACACAAATCCGACATAATTTGTTTTAAAAACTTGACTGTGACTTAATTGAGTTACATTGAAGTTATTTAAACAGAATTGCAACAATTTTAGGGAGGGTCAACCACAAATCAGCAAAGCCACCAACCCTCAGCATTAAACGAGGCATACGAAGGACGACGTAACTTCGAAGACTGTTCAGGAAGCCGGACAGATAGTCGAGCACTCGACACTGAAGAAGTCTGTAAGTCGCAGACGAAGTAGGCCTAGCTGTCAAATATGTGTAGTGATATTTAATGGAATTTGCTCGCGTTTCGTTGACTTGTGATAGTTTAAGCTAGTGTTACAGTTTTTTATTTATATTTTTAAAAAAGTGTCAAGCAGTAAAGAGTTAGATTCAATAAACAAAAAAAAAAACTAAATAACAAAAAGACAAAACAGGTGAAAATGTAACACCTTTTGAGGCAGAGTCAACAGCATCTCTATGGATGACATGATCCTTGAACTGCTGGTGAAATGCGTCTTCTTGGACGACATGGTCCGTGTACGGCTGGCAAAATGATTCGAAAGGATTTACGCATCGATATCATCAAAGGCCTGGTATAGAGGTTTCTACTAGATTCAGAGTCCCGCCAGTAACACTTCATAAAAAAAAAATAAAAAAAATTATGGTCATCACATATTATGGTCATCACAATGAATTATACAACAGACCGCTGCATAGGACACATACTCTAGTAGTTGAATTTCGCAAGCAGAGCCTTCACACATGGTGACTGCAGTGGTTACCGGCGGTGTTGTGGAACGAAGACTGTAGAACGGAGACTGACAAATCTTTTAATTCACATTCGAAGAACGGTTACTTGCTAAATAAACTGTCTTCCAGCTTTGACTGTGCTGCGCGCAATCTTCCGATAAGGTTTTTGGAAGTTCAGTTAGCGCTCGATTCATGGAAGCTCTGGTGATCCACAATTTGGTTATTGCACCAGTTTAGGAAATAGTCGTTCTAATTTTCACTTTGTTCTTGTACTTTGTACTTAGTGCCGTGCTTTGGGCTTAAAATCCGTTTAAGGTGCCCATTATTTCCCTTGTACCCCTATTTAGTTGAAAAAAATCTAATGGTTTCATATCCCACAAAAAGAACAGGCAACCGAGGAGAATTCATTACCAGCAAAACATCCGCAACATCGCAAAAAATAAAAACAAATCATTGCCACTGGTGCAGCAGCCACACGCCTACGTCCACAGGGAATTCAATGCTCAAATTCCCCGTGCTGTGTAGAATTTCTGTAAGGATAATGCACCTTAGACTTTATTTTCAGAGAATGGCAGAAAAACTTCTTTCAAACTCATAATTAACTAGAGTCCTCAACCTGAACTCTATTGAGTTTACATCGCAGAGTATTTTCAAGAAATGATAATTAAATAATATACATTCTTCAACAAAACATTCATTTTCGGCTCTCTATTAAAATGGTACAATCAAATAAAATGGCACGAGCTCACCAGAAAGTTGACAATTGTATGGAATTGCTTCTTATTCTTCGCTGTTAACAAAACAAATCAGCACTTTCAGTTGGTTGAATCCTGTACCGGTTCCACGGAACTGGGAGATGGCATCCAGTAGTTCCATAATCGTCAGTACAAGCTAGAACAACTTCTAATCATGTTGGCTTGGACTCACACAAACTCGGGCCATTGGTTTATCTTCTAGACCCGAACAGCCATTGGTTTATCTTCTAGAATCGAACACATTATTCAACTTTTATGAAGAAAAAAAATATGACGCGAAAAACGACACGAGTTTACAAAACACGTTCACTCGGGATCAGCGCTTACTACGATCCCTCGGAGGATTATTGTCAAACAAGTGTCAACTGAAACACAAAAGGCTATTTGGATGATAGCAACAGTGTCCTTAGAAGAAACAGAAAAGCTTTACTCCACGCACAGGGAGGGTTGCCACACTATTTTTCGTTCCCATCTTTAAATTTTGCCAAAAAAATCTTGTTTATCTGTGTTTTGCTGCAGAAAATTTTGGCAAAATTTTCTCAAAAAACTTTGTGCTGTAAAAGTAGAATAGAAACTTTTCAGGTGCCTGCTTATGCACTTTTTTTTATAATTGCTATGGAGTTGAATGCAAAATAAAACAAATATAAATATACTCATCAGAACGCATTTATTGTGATTGGCCGATACAAAACGGTCTTTTCAATAGGGCTTAAGTGTATTTATCGGTTTCCCTACTTCACACCACAGCAAAACGGATATTCTTTCTAAAGGAAACTAGTAGTACAGGAATTAGTAGAAAGTTCACAATGAACTTTCTTAGCAAGTGAAAAGCATTCTTCCCATCTGCTCGTTTGAAACACAGCACAAGCTTTCAAGTCATCCAATTCTTCCACCTCAATTTCCTTACCGATGATTGCCGTCCTCAGCTCACGAAACTCATTTTCTATGGCCTGTTCATCACCGCTTTCAAAGAAGATCTAATCCAGCAGAACTCCTTCAAAGTGTGCAGCATCTTGGGGTCAATGCTTGATGCAGTAATCAGAATTGGATTCGTTCAGATCAAAGCGCTTAGTGATCTGTTTAACCAACTCGGCATAGGCAGCACAGCAGAAAACTCCTTTCTGGTGTAATCGAGAGTTCCGGAACTAAGCATTTCTCCTGCTGCTACCCTGATATATATTTCCGATTACGAAGATGTTTTTCTAGATAAAAAACTCCGAAATCTGTCACGTGTCTAAGGTAATCATCCTCACACATATTTACAAGGATAACCATTGGTGAGACTTCAGCTGATTGCACATGTTTGACAAGCAATTCTCAAAAATCTTAAAAATCTTGGTTTATCTCAAAAATCTGTAATCTTTACAAACAGATATCTGTATGAAAAAAATGAAAAAAATCTGTGTCAATCTAGATAAATCTGTGCATGTGGCAACCCTGCGCACAGGTACGGTGAGGCGGCGAAATGACACGTGCATAAAAAGGTCAAGTCGATTCACTCAAAAGCACGGCAATGCCCAATGAATCCATCGCCAACCATCAAAGCCGTACTCACTGTGCCATACCGTATTCGACCAATTTCTCAGATTGTCATTTTTGCGTGGTTCCAAAAACCGCGAGGAACGCAACATAAATTACCATCGTTTGGCATATAAATTTTAGATCGTTTGCACGCGCCACTCGGAAAAGCAAAACAAAAAAAAAACAAATCTCGTGACCATTCGTGGACCACTTTGTATGACTTTTGCATGTCGTCGTCTTCGCCGTCAGCATGGCTTCTTCTTCGGTGTTGACCGGGCCGACCACACGTAACTATGTGCTCTGTACTGCTGACACTTACAATCCCCGGAATGCGTACAAAGTGGGAGTTGGACAGAGTCAGTAAAAAGTCATAAAACAAGATAAAGTAATATTAATCAACGGAATTGTTCGACATCGGTTCGTATGTTCATGCGAGGTCTAAAAAGTCCTCGGCCCGGTTGTGTCCATTTGCCATTTCGATTCGGAGTCGGGTCGTGTGCGTGTCGCGTTCGTTCTCGCTATTCACTACTGGCAGTGCGTTGGTCTTTATTGATTTATACATAAAGCGTTTTGCAAGTTGTTTGTTCGAAGCGAAAAAGCAATCCTTTCCGAAGTTAAGTTTTTTTCTTCTCTCAACTGGTCACAGCTCAGCAAGCGTTGCTAGAGCATCAGCAGACTCGTGTTGCAGCTATAGTCTGATGCATCGCGCGTGTTTAATTAATTAATCATTTTAACGCCATGACGACCACGCTAGAGCTGTTGACTGGTGCTACAACAACGCATGTCAGCCACAGTTGTTAGACAGATTAGATCACGTACAAAACGGCTCCTGTTTGTAGGAACAACTTGGGAAAGTGTGTGTCTGCATGCACGCGATCTTCTTCCTGGTCGTTCTGCTGAATCACAGACAATCGGAGCACTGTGCTCGACATTATCTGATACGATGGAGGTGCGTGGTTGTTAATTTGAACATTTGATTGCCGTGACCATTTTTCTCTACCCTCTTGCGTTGCCAATTTTGCGCATGGCAGTAATCCCGATTCATACGACAACTGGTTGGCTTAGTTTTTTTTTTTTGGCATTTGCGCTGAATGGTGCGATACACTTTTGGTTTTACAACCTCAGTCCGACCAACCAACGACGGTAACGATGACGACGGATTTGGTCGCGCCATCAGCCAACAAGTGTCATGTTCCCATTCCAGTTATGAAGGTTTTTGCATCGTTGGCGCCTCTAGTAGGGCCCATAAAAATCGGATACCGCCCTGGTCAGCTCTCTCCTGGTGTCGGAGTTTGCCCACGGTTCGGAAAGTTGTCGCGTCATGTCGCCCGAACAACAGGATCGTTTTTGCATTCCGAGTTATGATTACTTCAGCTCGTTTCTTCGTTTGCTCCGGTTTTATGGAGAAATGTGACACTCATTGCAAGTTGTTATTTTTTTCAACCGCGTCGTCGTTATTTATCGAGTCGCAATCAATGGGGAGCTGTTTATAAACATTCGGCTTTCGAAGTCGCGCTTCTTGTTGTGGACATAATTGATGGCCGTCTGAAAACAGCAACTCATAGGCCGGGAAGAATTAGCAAATCCTTTCTAACCACCGCAGTAAACTTGTCGTGTTTGTTGGAATCGTCAGAGACGAAACATAATAAATCAAATCTATCTTCCGAACATAACAAAAAAAAAAACGATTCCTCTGTTCAAGGCCAAAGCAGTCGGAGTAAAAGTAGTTGTTGGCAGTAGTAATACCAGAACTAACTGTTACGGAAAAAAGATTGCACCTCGGCGATAAGGATTCGTTCGTGAACCATTTGGAAGTGGCCGCTTGCGGGGGTTAATGTTACAAAGCATTCGATCGGCAATAAAAATGATAATCCGCATGGGATCAACGGGCAATGAGACGGAGTCTTTCGTTGTTGGGAGTTTCATTTTGCTTGTCAGCCGTATGGTGCTGGTTGTCGGTTGTTAGATACCAAGATAGACTGGGATTTGAATAGAAATGAAAGAGTGCGAAACTGGTTTTCCATCAAGTTCGAGCAAACCTCAACGAAACACGATCATTTGCACCATTATTGGGATGGATGGCGGTGGGGAAAGGGGGTGTGGATCTGTCGCGCCTGTGGTAGGTGCAATGAACCGATGATGACTGGGATGGTATGCTGATAGGGCTGATTGGTAATTTGACATGAGTGGTTTGTCCTATGGAGATCATTTATGTCACTGAAGTCAATGTCAAGAACATTTTTGCTGTTGACTTGTGGGAATCCGTTTATCTCTGACCATCCATGGTCTGAAGTCATGGGAAGCACGCGACGATTTTTTTAAAGTGTCAAGGCAACAAGGAATGAGTAATTGAATTTGAATTTATTTTCGTAATGGATGTTTTGATGATCGAATATTCTATTGAATATTTCTTAATATCGGCTACACAGTATGAAAGAAATATACAGTTTTCTGATCTATCCAATGTACAACATATGAAATGCTAAACTTGGCATAAATTCATGCAATATTTCATGTAAAATCAAGCTAGATATCGCCAAAATCAGGTCTGTTGTATGAAATATTGCGAACAAATTCGATGTTTACGCTTGCTTTGGTTTGCAAATGAACGAGGGGAAATTTAACGCGTTCGTTAAAATTCATCTTTTTTTTCTGTGTTGGCAGTGGCACGATTCGCTAATTTCTTTTAAACCCTTTACTTATTTCAAATATAAGATTAGTTTACATTCATATGTTATTCCAGGTGCTAACCCAAGTAACATTGCTAACACCATCCTGCTTTATTAAGTTTGACTTCAAGTGTTTATGGAAGCCACTTGAAGTCAATTTGGTTTTATCATGGCACCAAGAGGTGTCAATAGGTTTCATATTTTAGTCAAGTTTATGAGAACCTACACAGCTTGTTTACAATACCTTGTAAAACCTTGTTTCTCAAATTCCTTCAACTCCTATCAAAGGTTTTATTTCGACTTTATGAGCTCGTAAAATGCTCTATTGAAATGCCATTTTAGGACTCATTGATGTAATCTTATTATGGTCAGTTGAAAGAGCATTTTAAAACCATTTTATCTCCAGTAAATGCATTAAACGGCAAATTGGCATTGAAAGAAGTCACCATAAGACCAAATAGTTTTATAATAGTCATTTTAGCATTAGCATTAGCATTGACGTTTGCACACCTCGTGGATGGAGCTACAATGAGAAATAATTCGTTGAAGACGTTGCATGTCACCATAAAACCGTTGCATGTCACCATATATATACATATATATAAATATATTTATTTATATATATGAAATATATATATATATATATATATATATATATATATATATATATATATATATATATATATATATATATATATATATATATATATATATATATATATATATATATATATATATATATATATATATATATATATATATATAAGCGCTACTACGGACCACATTTTCGCGATTCGGCAAGTACTGTAGAAATGTCGCGAATACTACGTGCCCACACATCATCTTTTCATCGACTCTTCAAATCAGCGTATGATACAATCGATCGAAACCAGCTATGGCAAATCATGCACGAATATGGATTTCCGGAAAAACTGACGCGGTTGATCAAAGCAACGATGGATCGAGTGATGTGTGTCGTCCGAGTATCAGCGACGCTCTCGAGTCCCTTCGAATCTTGGAGAGGGTTACGGCAAGGTGATGGATTGTCGTGTTTGTTGTTTAACATTGCATTGGAGGGTGTGATTCGAAGAGCTGGGATAGACACGAGTGGCACGATCTTCAGGAAGTCTGTCCAACTATTTGGCTTCGCCGACGACGTTGATATCGTAGCAAGTAACTTTGAGACGATGGCGGAAACGTACATCAGACTTAAGGCTGAAGCTGGTAGGATTGGGCTTGTGATTAATGCGTTAAAAACAAAATACATGAAGGGAAGAGGCTCACGAGAAGAAAATGTTAGCCTCCTAGCTCAAGTTCAGATCGACGGTGATGAAATCGAGGTAGTAGACGAATTCGTGTATCTGGGCTCATTGGTGACCGCCGATAACGACACCAGCAGAGAAATATAAAGGCGCATTATGGCTGGCAATCGTGCCTACAAAGTTGACATCTACAAGACATTAATTAGACCGGTAGTTCTCTACGGCCACAAAACATGGACATTGCTAGTGGAGGACCAACGCGCCCTTGGAGTCTTTGAACGGAAGGTGCTGCGTACGATCTATGGTGAAGTGCAGATGGAAGACGGAACGTGGAGGAGGCGAATGAACCACGAATTGTACCAGTTGCTGGGAGAACCTCCCATCGTACACATCGCAAAAATCGGTCGACTACGATGGGCTGGGCATGTCGTAAGAATGTCGGATGACAGCCCTGTGAAAATGGTTCTCGAAAACGAACCGACAGGTACAAGAAGAAGAGGCGCGCAACGAGCAAGGTGGATTGATCAAGTAGAAGGCGACCTGCGGACCCTCCGCAGACAGCGAGGCTGGCGAGGAACAACCATGGACCGATTGCAATGGAAACAACTTCTGTGTACAGCAGAGGCCACACCGGCCTTAGTCTGATTGGTAAGGTAAGTATATGAGAAAGGCAGATTAAAGCAGATTTAATTTTGCCGTCCCTTAAGTCCCTTAAGTCCCTTAGTGAAGTAAATTTAATTTGCTACATATATTTCTATTAAATATGATAGAGGTCAATTTGTTACATTCAAGTTGCCATAATTTTACAAGTTTCATTTGAACTGTACATGAAAGGCAACCCAGGTGTCTCCATACGTGATTTGGCAAAAAAAAAATACGATTCCAAATTTTCCATCCTAACATCCTTTCAAGAGAAGGATTTAGGTATTTTTGTGCTAGTCAACATCTGAATCGCTCCCTGAAACAAAATTTAGTGGCCAAAAAGCGAGCACGATTACTATACGAACGAGTTTTGACGGCATTTGATGGCTGTATTTTAATGGATGACGAAACATAAAACGAAACATTTATGTCAAAATGGATTATAAACAAATCCCCGGACGAAAATTTTACCTTGCACCTGGTCGTGGAGATATCCAGGTATAAATTTGTTTTTGCTGATAAGTTTGCTTAGAAACTAATGATTTGGCAAGGAATCTGCAGTTGTGGCCTTAGAACCAAGGTTTTCATCACATCTCACACAATGACGTCGAAGGTGTACATTAAAGAGTGTCTGAAAGAGCGGATTTTATTCGGCCGTTCATTCGGCAACACAAAACCAACGTTATGTTTTGGCCAGATCTAGCCAGCTGTCACTACTCTAAGGAGGTACTAGAATGGTATGCTGTAAACAATGTTAATTTCGTCGCCAAAGAGATTAATCGTCCGAGTTGCCCTGAGTTCAGACCGATCGAAAAATATTGTGCAATTGTCAAGCGAAAACTTCGAGGATGCGGTAAAGAAGTGACAAATGCACAACAAATGCGTTTAAAGTGGAATAAGTCCGGTACAGTGTCACCAGCGACTGTTCAAATCATGATGGCATCGATCACTAGTAAAGTGTGACAGTTCGTTCGAAACGGTGATAATTATTGTATCCCGTTTAAAAGTTGAATAAATACCCTTTTGTTTGACGTTGTGATCAAGCGTATAAGTTGTTGAATTCTTGAGTTATGATCACTTGAATGCATCCAAAATTACTTTGAATTGGGCTTTATCTACATGGAAAATGATTGATTACTATCAAAGGGAGTCAAATTTTCGTTTTGAATACGGCAGAATTGATTTCTATTATTAATGTCAATCATTCCAAAACATAAGTAACTATCAGGTCAATTAAAAGTTTCATTATTGCCATTGTCACTATTTTCGGCTTCATGAAGGGGTTATAAATCACTGGTGCATAATTTCAACAAGGTCTACCCGAGGTGATCTTTGGTAGTAAATTTATTGTACCTCCAACTTTCGCAATCAAGCAGCATCCCATAACAAATCCGCCCCACGAGGGCACAAGAGCACATAAACTGGACCTTGAGGTACACCAAAATGCCCACGACCAGTCCATTTACCCCACATCTGTATTCCCAACTCACTGCCATCGTGAACTGCGCTCGCGCCCCTTGATCGAACTCCACGATAAAGAAAACTTACAGACAGGTTGTCGTTGCAATTTCTGTTCCTGTACAATTGTCAGTTCATGTGCCACTTTAGCGATACAGAATAGACACAGCCGTGGGTGGACAACTGCTTCCATCCAGTCAACACAACAGGTAAATGGCCTGAATAAGAGCACTGATTTGCTGCTGTCCACCCGCGAGGCACTCTCGTTGCACATCGTGTCGTAAATGGAAACTCTGTCGGCTAGGAAATCAGATTGCCAGCCACAGCACTCGCACTGTTTGTTTATTTGCCCAATAAAATGCACCATTTTAGGGCCGCCGTTAAACAAAACAAAACGACATACTGTGGCCCTTGGCGCGGAAGGGAAATGTGTGCGGCAATCAACGTAAACAGAATGGGACTTTTGTTTATCGGAAACACCCGAAAGGCGTTCGAAACGTTGGGAAAGATTTGAGCTGTTTGACACATTTGTTGTGATTGCGGTTTAAATTCCTAGATTTAAAACAGCGGATAAAACTATTCCAACTTTTTCCCAGCCACATTTTCATCATCACTGACAGCCACAGAAACTGTCGTCGTTCTCTTTGCCAGACGGAAAAGAAAGCGCAGACGTCGGAATGTCCACGAAGGAAAACAATTTTCCACACGAACTAGTTTAAAATTTATGCACCGAATGATATCAAATGACAGACCGTCGTCTATTCGCCAATTTCGTGCCCTGGAGAACGGAAATATATTTTCCCACAGAGAAACCCACACTTGCTAGCATATTTTCCATCGCGCGCAAATCTTGAATCAAGCGACATATTTAATTTTCCAACCCGGTTTAAAACGTTTTCCTAGTTGAAATTCATAATTTATTCGAATGGGTTCAGTATCATATCGTTATAAAGCTCACATTTCGAAAACCGAAACGAGAAACGAGCGGCGATTCAGCAATTTGCTGACAAATCTCGTTGAATGACTGAATTAGCGAAAGCGAAGCTAATTAAGGCCTCGGTTCGTAATGGCGAAATTGAAAACTTTCGGAGCAATTTAACAAATCCTAACTGGGGTAATTCTACACTACTGTCACGGTCCGTGCTCAACCAGCAGTTCTAGCCTTTGTTCGATCCATTGAATACAGCATATGAAGCACGGGGGGAGCCATTTCCCTGTCGCGATTTTTCCGTTTCGCGTGTTTAATGTTTATGGTGGCGCAATTTTCCATGCCATTTGGAAACAATTACCATCCCCTGCCATTCCTCGCGCCATTGCGGGGTCGTGAAATAGTTGCATATCGCTAATGAAAAAAAAAGGACTCGAATTGATCCATCTAGAGGAACCGGGGAGCGGCTTTGCTCGTTCAGATTGGGTCAGAATCGCGATGGCAATACTTTTTTGAAGAGAGATACAATTTTCCACCCCTCCACCCCAAGGGACACAACACGGCGAAGCAATTAAAATTTTAATTCGCCCGCTTTAATTGTCATCGTTAAAAATTATTTTCGCCGTTTCCGTTTTTAGCGACATTTACGGTTTTGGCATTTTCGTTCGATCCGGACGAGCTTGACCACTGCAAATGGAGCAGCTGTTACGCGTTAATCAATATTGCGTAAGTTTGTTTTTTGTCAAGCAAGTGGAATCATTCGTGCTTCGACTGGAAATTGCAATAACCCATTATTCTCGAGATACTTCAATCAATATTATTCGAGTCCATCACCAACCATAACTGTCATCAATTTTATCAATATCGCTTGATTAGCTCCCGGGGAGTACAGAAAAACAAACAATACGATCTCACTGCGATTGATGATTTTGATTAATTAATATGTCCTTGGGCAAAGCCCCCATCGGCCATATTTCACACCAAGAAGATTGAAATCTATCACCCTAACGACGCCACGACGCCCGATCGCAAAACCGTACAAAAAGCACATTATTTATGATTTCACACTCATGACCTGCTTGAGGGGCAATTACGACAACGACGAATGTTGTCGATGAGAATGCATTCCACCGCACACACACACACACACACACATGGACACCGACCATCAGTTTGAAATGTGAAATTGATCGGATCTATTCTCAAAGCTATAACCTAACTGGCACACATTCTCATTCATTTATAACATGGAACCAGTGGTCCTCTCACCGAGAAACGATGAAACGATAAGGCTATTAAATTGATTTTCCATTAGCCTTTCGGTCTGACCTGTATCTATGCCGCAATTGTCAACGATTCGCAATGGTTAGGAATTTGCAACACTTGATCGAGACCAAGTGATTGGAGCCAAATGTTTTATTTTCTATTTTGATGTGATGTTGGCGCCTTTCCGTGCGTGTTGATCCACTTTTACGACTTTTCGTCGTCCAAACTACGGAACGACTCGTTAGCAGTTTTAAGCTGCAAACAGTGTAAATGGAGCAAGCTAATCCTCCTTAGACGTCACCGTCATCGTCCTCGGAATTGGTTCGCACATAATCCACCGTCAACCCAACATTATATATGACCGGCAACAGTATCAGAACAACAAAAGGTGAAATCCGAGAGGTTTCTAATCAAGTGTGACGCTTAAGCTCAAATTCCGCTGTGAGCGCCCAAAGCAAAGCATTAACTTTGATATGCGATACTCACATCCGTAGAGGAACGAATGCAGTCGGAGAATTTACGTTATGGGGACATCAATTTGGAGGCCTTAGATGAATCGTGTTTTACTAACTTGAATCGGTGAAACACTGACTGTTATTTTCATAATGATGAACCGCATTCGGATTTGTTTTGTTGAGAATCGTTGCTGTGATTTTGAGACGTTGAATGTTTGCTCTATCGCGACGGGGAGGCGAAATGTGCCGAATGACTTTTGTGTAAATATTTAAAGGAATCGATCGAGAGGAAGGGCGCTGGAGTGTCACTCTATAAAAGTGAAATCCATTAGTTTCAAATCTTGCGAAAATGTTGCAAATTTGTTTTTGCATCTGATAATCAATAAAGTTGGGGCCTTAGATAGCTCAGTCGGTATGAGCACGATTTAACAAGTCGAAGGCTTCATTCCCAATCCGGTTTAAGGAATTTTCCAGTGGGAAAATTTCTTGACTTTTCTAATCTAATATTATCTAATCTAATCTAATACAAACGCAGTCAGTACGAGAAAGCATCCTGAAAATAATGGGGTTAGATGACACCCTATTATTTTTTTTATTTTCACAATATTGATGCTAGCAGCACATCAAAGAACATTGGCTCTAATCGGCCAGGCCTACTGCGTTGCATTAACCGCAAAAGATGATTCTGTAAAATGAGTTGCATTCAAATGAATAAATTTGAGCCACAAAGCATTTTCTGAATCTACTGGGCGGAAGGATGCGTGGGCATACCGTACCCCACGATATAAATAATAAAATAGTATGAAAATAAATCATGAAAATCCGATTAATAATAAAAATGTAAAATCAATATGCAATGTCATAGAGAATAGTACACAAAACATACTGAAGTAATATGATAACATAAAATGATAATCACAATTACACATGTCTGCAGATTGTTGTCCTGTTGCAATTGTAGAAGGATTTACGAATCGATTATGAACCTAAAAGTTTAGACAAAGTATCATAGTCACGAGAACAAAAAAAAAAAAAAATAAAAATAATTTATTTTTTTTTCTTCTTTTTTTTTTTCCCCTTCCCCACCCACCCCCCCCACACAAAACAAAACAAAAACCAAAAATATCAATTTCTCTTTTTTTTATTCCCAACAAAAAAAACAACAAGTCCCCCCCCCCCCCCAACCAAACAACAAAACACCCCCCACCCCCCCCCCCCCACCCCCCCCCAAAAACACTTACATTTTTTAATCCCCTTCCTAAATTATTTAACAAACCGCAAATACTTTAATTTTGAACAATATATAGCATATAATGGTAGGATCACATTTGTTGTGTACAGTAAAAGTGTAATGTGTGTATGTGTGTATATTTACAATCCAACGCTCACCGTCCGGCAGTGTTTTTATGGAAGAAAAATGTTTGCAGTGAAACGAACTGTTGCCGACACGACAAACATTTTTAGCCCGGGAGTTGGAAGGTGATAGCTCTGTTGGGTTCCAGTGACCCATTTCAGAATGCCTGGTTACTCACGTCCATTCCGAGGTCACTTTCACTTACAACAAGCCCCGCATAGACACAGTACAAACATCAAACGGATATAGGTACTGTGCATACACTTCCATCATCAAATCTTATTGTTTTGAGGATGGCACGTATTTAGTAGTATCGTTCAAATTTAGATGGATCTCACCGGAAATTTTTGCTGATGTACAGTCTTCATTTGAACGGCTTCCCTGAGATGTTAAAGGATGCATTTATGTGTCTACAGAAGTAGCACTCCGCTACTCGGTAAATATTTTCACATCATCTTTTGAATGGAACAGCCCAAATACAATTAGTACTTCGCGCACAAATGCAATACAATAAAAATCACAGGTAAAAAAAGCACTTCCGAGAAGAAATTTAACTTGAAAATCACAATCATTGTGCAACGGAAGAAAAACAAACTTCACAGCTCTCCATCTGTACATCACGTGGTGGGTGCATCTGAAATTATATGGCAGCCACTCACACGCGCATCCGCCTTAGCTTCGTTCTTTGCTTCTGACCAGCAAATGGCCGTTTTCTACATTGCACTGGTTTTCTTTTTTCTCTCTCCACACACTGTCAATAATCAAAATCCCCCGCTATGAGGCGATTCTATATCGACTTCTAAACTGCTTATAGTAATCTATTCACTCGCGACAAGGCGGATAAATACTCTAATTTAATCATTTATGTCCGCGTGACACAATACTAACAGCACTAACAAACACTACTAAGCTGATAGTAACTCTTACTCCGGGTGCGGGAGCGAAGCACAAAAAACGAAAAAACGGGGAAAAACTACCGGCCATCACAAATTTCGGGAGGGAATCGATTATATTCACTACATCTTACACAAAACACGCGGAGATTTGATGATTTCACTGTTCGTTTAGGTTGAATTACGAATATATTTTTGATTTTATTTTTACGAAAAGGACGCAGCAAAAACAAAACACGTCAGTTTCCAAGCACGGCTTGCTGCGATCTAAATAAACCAACATACTTTCCAAATTATACTATTTTCTTTCCCCTTATACCCCTCAACCCCTTTTAAATTTATATACTTCAAATACGAATAAAATATGTAAATATATTATTGAGTATTAAATGTAAATATATTATAAACTATTACTGAAACGAGACTCGACGAATTCTTTTCAGGTTGCTCTTTCTCCTGTCACATGGTTTTTTTTATTATTTATTTGAAAAACCCATGTGATGTGGTTTGATAAGTAACCATAATTCTAAGAGCTAAGAGCACGCTTAGCTAATAAAGGGTTTCCACGATGAAATTGTCACATACAAAATTTATTCGCAAAATTCGAGTTTTCATCCGATTGCCATCACATTTTCAGGGATTGAGAAATAACTATTAAACTTCATTTTACCATTTTACTCGTATTTATTTACAGTCCATACGCAAATGCCCGCACCTTGGCCTTAACCCCGGCCATAAGATTCTGCACAACCTGTGAATCAACCGTTTTTTGCATGTAAACCCATACTTTCTTCAGTTCCTCGACTGTCTTCACTACGTTAGGTCGTTCAAGAAGGTGCTGCTTCATAATCGCCCAGTACTTCTCGATGGGGCGGAGCTCCGGAGTGTTGGGAGGGTTGAACATTTTCGGCACCAAATTGACCTTATTGTCCGCATACCACTTCAGCACGTCCTTGGAGTAGTGGCATGAGGCCAAATCCGGCCAGAAGATTGTTGGGACGTTGTGGACCTTCAGGAGAGGAAGTAGCCGCTTCTGGAGGCACTCTTTTATGTACACCTGTCCGTTCATCGTGTCCTGGGTCACGAAAGGTGCACTCCGCTTCCCGCACGTGCAGATGGCTTGCCAAACCAGGAATTTCTTCGCAAATTTGGACATCTTCTGAGTGCGGACATGCTCCGGAACGCTGAACTTATCCTTGGTCGTGAAAAACAGGTTGCCGGGGATCTGTTTGAAGTCGGCCTTCACATATGTTTCGTCGTCCATGATGCAGCATTCAACTTTCGTCAGCATGTTGAGGTACAACTTCCTGGCACGGGTTTTGGCGGACTTGTTCTGCTTCTCGTCGCGATTAGGGGCCTTTTGTACCTTGAACGTTCGAAGCCCAGCCTTAGTTTTGGCCTTCTGGACAAAACTTCGGCTTAGGTGCAGCTTCTTAGCCACATCCCGAACGGAGGCGTTCGGATTTCGGTTGAAGGCCCCAACTACGCGGTTGTGATTTTTGGTGTTGTACGGAATACTTTTTCCTTCACTTCTGGGCTTCCGATCGGTGGTCAACCGTTCCTCGAACCGCTTAATCACTCGCGACACCGTGGAATTCGCGATTCCCAACGTTTTAGCGATGGAACGATGCGAGAGATCCTTGTTCTCGTGATGAATGCGCAAGATTTTATCACGCACGAGCTGTTCTTTCGACTCCATTTCCGCGAGTTTTGATCACAGGACTTTAAAACTTGCAGGATGTAAATAATGCACTATGAACTAAATCCACCCAAATTTTCAGTAAATTCTACCCAACGGTTAAAAAGTTAGAGCAATTTCATAGTGTGGCAATTTCATCGTGGACACCCTTTAAGTTCAATGAATACAGAAAATGTATACTATACAAAATACTTAGCCAAGTGATCCATAATTTAAAAGCGTTAATTTGATTGATACTTTTACGTTATTTATAACCAATAACATAATAATATAATATAATATATTGATAGGAGCAATGATAGAACATACGAAATCAAATGGAATATAAACATCAAAATAGTACACTACTAGCTCCATATGAAAAACTTGTGCACGCCGCCTGGTGGTGAGTATTGGCATATGATAGGTAGTTTTCCTCAAAGAATTTCTCGTTGGTGGACCCAATAGTTAAAGTCTAACTTTTCCTGCGCAGGACATAAAGGGATTTTCCATTGACGTTGAAAGTTTAAACCGGGTTTTCATTACACCGTACCGTGCACGGCCCGGGGCGTTTTTGTGTGTTAGATGAAAAAGGCACCTAGTCTAGCTGACTGTTTCGTTCCAACCCAAAAAAAGGCCACGTCCCGGACACAATACGATGCATAGAGAACAGTTCCTTTTGCTTGTAGAGCCAGATGGAAACATAAGACTCCTGCCAGGTGTGTCTCTTCTTCTTCTTTTGCATTTCAAGCTTATTGCTTTCACAATAAGCTTTTTGCTTGCTCTCAACTTAGTGTTCTAAATGCACTTCCACAATTAAGAGCTTTCTATGCCAAGTACCATTTTTGCATTAGTATGATTGTGTGGCAAGTACACTCATACGCTATGCCCAGGGAGTCGAGAAATTTTCCTTGACGAAAAAATCCTAGACCAGACCGGGAGCTTTGCTGCTACTGATGTCGTGCTAGATGACCTTGAACGAACTTTCGTCGATTTGCTACGACTGAGCATTGAACTGGATGGTGGTGACTGGAACTGAGTGGGCTGCTTTCGTCGTCTGTCGTTACCGGTTGATGGTAAGGGAAGTGCATCGTCGGGTATTTGTCCTGGTCTACATCGATCGACAGTTGCCGACCGCCATGGGGTGCAGGCCTCCGGGCCTGGTATTAGTGCATGATTCTACAAAACATGGGATGATTTTTACAAGGAAATGAACAACTTTAACAAAACTTGCCTGGTGCGGAGGCCCTTACATCTGGGCCTCCGCGGGTGCCCCCGGCACCGCGATGCTGCAGTCTACAACTGGTTAACGGATGTATGATCTCATGCTGATGCAGTACGTCCATGGTGTTGATCCTACGTTGACAGTGGCCTTCATTACGAGTGATCAATTCGTCTGATGACCGGTCCACTAGAAGCAACGGATTAAGCGACGGGCTTATCGCTCGCAAGGTGATGCTCTACGACGAACTGCCAGGCTGAGACCATACCAGGATGTTGAAAAATAGTGAATGCGGAATCATGCACCCAAACCTAGGACAGACATATTTGACGACACAGGACTCCCTTCATGCAAAATAGACAATTGACGAGTGGGATGGCCATGATTGAACTTGACGACGACTGAGAACAACTATGGGATGTGAACATTTCTTAAGTTTTTTTGCATTGAATTGATAACAAAATACTTAACTGGACTGCGGAGGACCGCCCAGTGGGGCCCTCCGCGGTGCCAAAGCACCTCGTTGGAAAAGTTGGAACTCTTCTGATGGGGATCCCTCGTTGTTGTCCCGGATTGGAAGGATACAAATCTTAGAGATGCCCCTTCTGAAAACGCCGTCCTGCAGACGGACAGCTACTACACGAACATTTCCATCATCACCCTTGAATGTGTCGGTCACTCTTCCTAATCGCCATTTCTGGGGCGGCAGCTTGTCCTCCTTTACAATGACCAATGTTCCGATGTGAACGTTATTGCGTGTCCGAGTCCATTTTGTTGCAGGTCAGAAAGGTACTGTGATTTGGACTTTCTCCACAACTGTTGGACGAAATTTTCAATACGTTGCCAATGGGAAAGTCGATTTTCAGTAATCTCCTGCAGGTTTGGTTGAGGAACCGCTGTAAGGGGCCTCCCCACCAAGAAATGTCCGAGAGTGAGAGCCGTGAAGTCGTTCGGGTCATTGCTAAGTGGTGTTAATGGCCGGGAATTGGGATCGGCGCCACTTGATGAACAACGGTGTGTAGTTCGTCGTAGGTTAACGGTTTGTCGCTGATTGTCTTTCAAAAATGACCCTTGAAGGACTTTACGGCCGCCTCCCAGAGTCCACCAAAGTTGGGAGTGCGAGGCGGGATTAATTTGAAGTCAATTCCGTCTTCTAGTGCTGCGTTGACAAGCGTATCTTGTACCTGCTGCTCGTTCAGATGCCGACGTAGTTCTTCGAGTTCCTTGTTTGCTCCAACATAGTTGGTTGCGTTGTCGCACATAACCACCTGTGGATTTTCACGTATTGCCACAAATCGTTTAAAGGCCGCAAGGAAGGCTTGTGTAGAAAGGTCTGCGACTACTTCCATGTGTACAGCTTTAGTGACCAGACAGACCAAACTACAAACAAAGGACTTTATTGGAACACTTCGCCGACCTGGATAGCGAATGTAGAACGGCCCGCATACGTCAATCCCGACTTTCAGAAAAACTACATCCGGTGTAACTCGCACGGAAGGCAGTTCAGCCATCAGCTGTTCGTGGACTTTTGGTTTATTGCGGAAGCATGGAATGCATCGGTGGATGGTCCAACGGGCGACATCTCTGACACGCATGGGTCAGTACTTCTCGCGAACGGAACTAATCAACAGTTGTTGACCCGCGTCGAACAGTTTTCGGTAATAGTAGTCCATTACCAGCTTCGTCAACGGATGCTGGTGATGAAGAATCATCGGATGCTTGCGATTTTGCGGAATGGGAGCATGTTGCAACCGGCCGCCGACCCGCAGTATTCCTTACATTAAGCTGGGATTTAACGCAAGAAGTTTCGATGTTGGATTGATTGGATGGTTCTTGGATAATGCTACTATCTCCGCTGGAAAGCTCTCTGATTGCGCTAGGTGGACTAATTGCATTCCGCTTCGTTGAGTTCGATTGAAGATAAGCCTCTGTTGCGTTTGTAGACTCGGTTTCTTGGAGAAGCATTGAAGGTGAATCTACAGATTCAGGCAACAATTCGGATTAACACATAAAACGACGATCGCAAAGAAAATATAGGACTTGGAGGCTTAGCTTGAGTCGAAAGTGATGTTGATGGCCTTTCTTGTAGGAGTGCGGTATCCAGCGCAGGTTGAACTACTGCTGATTTTGGCCAAGTAGATTGATCTTGGCGCAACCACAATGGACCCTCAAACCATAGAGTTTGGTAAGCTAGTTGTGCGGGGTTCATTCCGCGGGATATGATGTCCGCAGGATTATCCGCTCCGCCGACGTGATTCCATATTCCGACTTTGATAATATGCTGGAGTTCTGACACCCTGTTGGCGACAATGGATGCGATAAAACGAAAAAACTGGTACTCTCATGTAGAACACGTTTCGGTGTTGCCAGACGGGACCGACTTTCCTATCTCCAAACACTTTACTCTTAGGTCATCAAAGCTATTTGCAACAAAGATTATAATTTGAAATATTTCGGGGGGCTAGAAAAAAAGCAATGCGTCTCTAAGGCAACGATGGAAAAAAATTACATAGAACAATGGGCAAGAAAATTTAAGTATAATGTAAAACATTTTATGAACGTTTACTTATTTTGATCTCGCTTCGTTGGTCCTCATCTCGATTCGGAATTGTATAGAAATCCGACCATACAAAGGCTACCAGCACTACCGCTTTGACTCCCATGTCAGTTTTGCTAAAAATGTACTCCTAGCCATATCGTTACTTCGATTCAGAAACGTGCTAGTGGTTTCTTTATTTCTTCACGTTATTGGAGAACAAACTGCACTTTACCAAGATACCCCATGACAACTCGAAAGCAACGCGTAATCAGACATTTTATAAAATTATTATACCCGGGACTTTAAGAACCGCTTGATGAGCTAGGCTACCTGAATAGCAATCGCAGCACCGTCACCACTCTCATTCCTCAAATTTTGGAAGTCAAATTCACAAATACCAATTTATAACGAACAGAAAAAAAAAAACCTGACAGCTCACACAAAACTCAACCGTCCACGGGCAGCGCTTGCTGCGATCCTCCTTGGAAAATTTCTCGACTTCCCTGGGCATAAAGTATCGTTGCGCTTGCCACACAACATGATACTGCATGCATTGGTGTTGGAATAGAATAATCTTAATTAATAACTACTTGAACTATTTTGAGACTTTAACATCAATATAACTCAATTTTCAACAGCTTCTAGAATATTTTTGGCAACCTCGAGTCTCGTATCTCCTTATTGAAAATCATTCAAAAGACTGAATACGAGGATTTGAAAGCAATAAATTTACTGGATTGTCTTTGGTGTTGTAACAACAACATACGTATTTTAAAGCAGTCAGTTCCCCACGTCACAACAAAGTACAAGTTCAAATTCGTTGTCTTTCGTAATGGAGTACAAAACGATATTTTCATGTTGCATTATTTGCATAATAGATAAAATTTCATTACTCGTAAAGAAAATGCTCGAAAATTAAAGGTGCAGTCTTTATAGAAGCAAAATTTTAGGTACCGAAAAAAAGAAGAATATTTTCAAACTAACATGGTGACATTTTTTTTGCATCCTTCATATATTTTTTGACGAAGGCCAAAGACCGGGTTTTGCACTATGTTATTTTAAAATTTCACAAGCATTTATAGATGAAGGAATAATCTATCACTACAATCCATGGCTTTGAAGAACATTTTGTTTGAAAAATTTGATTACCGCATCGCTATTTTTTCTGACGGTAACTAGAACTAAATCATATCATATATTAATGAGTTTTGATAACAAAACTTGGCATCAAGAAGGATTTTTATTTGCATTAACTGTAGCATCATTTGGAAAAAGTCATATTTAAGGAGATATTATTTTCTATGTACCCAACTATGACCTATTGGATTAATAACGTAGTAAAAATGTTGTTATTGGTTAAATTTTCAATGGTAATGTATAAGTTTGTGTTTGTTTATTTTAAAAATGGCTCAACCAAAGGAACAAAAGCTGTGAAGAGTAAATTATAATGTTTTCCTTATCGAATGACCGGTAAATTATATTTGAAAATCACTGAAATGGTTCAAACTAATTTTAGTTTAGTTTGTTTGTGAAATTATGTGTTGGGTAGAGTGAATACAGCTGACAATGCCTTTAATCAGAAAATCAGGAAAAAAACCGTACGAAGACCGCATTTAATAGTAAATCTCTCGAATGGAACGAAGTTCATCCATAAATAGAGCCAATTTGGTGACTATTGACCAACATTACATTCATATCCCTCGAATGTTTCTGATTTAATAATATGAGTTGCTAACTTTTTGTGGTACAATCTACCAAACGTCTTATTAAACGTATCTAATAAAGTGTAAATCTAGTTCAATATCGCTCACAGCTACCATACTTCATGAATTATGATAAAAAATGTAATCGATCGTTGCATATTAGGCTGAGTTAAGGGACACATACCCTAGTTATTAATTATTGTGAAATGGCAGCGGTTTATGACTGCGTCCATACTTTCTGGGGCAGTCTTAAATATTTAAATTATTATGTAGCAACTGTGTGTAGAAACTAAATGGACCACAAACAGTCGTCGATTGTCAATGTGCCGTTCGTTGATTATAACACTTACTAGATTACTGCAATAAGAATAAGTCGTGGAGTCTAGTAGAAAGTAATGTAGTTTGTTCACGCCATATATGCAAGTTTTAAAGTATCTGCGCTGCTTACGTGTTTTCCTGTGCCTCGATGAAGCAAATTTGCCCTTAGAAAGGTTTGGACGACAATTTGGATGCCTCAGGCAACAGTTGTCAATTACGAGCCCTTGTAAAAAATTACGTGCATGACCATTTGATCGATTATGAGTGGAGAACTGCCTGTTTCGGAGTAATCAATGTTGCATAAGGTTTTTGTCACAGTTGAAACGGCATACTTGCTCAGAAATTATGCAGAAATTGCAAAGTACGGTTCCTTCCAGTGGCACACTTAGTTTTTATGGGTTGTTACTTAATGCAAACTAACCACGTTCACCTTGGCCAATTACAACTCAATTCTTTTGTGAAATAGAACTCCTAAAGATTTATTAGAAGATTGCATTTTAAACTTGCTGCTCAACAGGTGGTTGAGGTTGCCATGGAGACCGAAGAGGGCGATAAACATTAACACATGCCAGCAAGCCGGCTGTCATTTACCACCCCGCACACGCTGACCAGCAGTAATCAATTACCTCCCATATAGGTGGTACCTTGGACGGGCTCTTATTGGCAATAATTTACTCAACTTTCACCCAGTAGGCCACAGACGACAGTCCAGTATACTCATGGACAGTGAAAGTCGTAGAGTTTGATTTGGTGGTAGATTTTCGTAACAATACCGAAGGAATACAAATTTCTGCTAGCTTGTTCTAGATGATCAATACATTTGGCTGGTCAAAACTAAGTGATCTTACACTACCGTGAACCGCAAAATACTTCTATCAGTATTTTCATCAAATTTTAGTTAACAATAGTGTTTGATCTTTGTGGTAATACTTTCTATATTAAACGTTGATTTACTACACTACGATTTACACAGTACCAATTAAAAAATCATTTAGTTGCAAGCGTTGCAGCGCTCGCAGCTGGTTCTACTAGTAATGAATAAATGAGGAATTTTCAACGCAATGTGGACCAAACTTCAATAATAATAAAAAAGAAGAATCAACCAAATTTGAAATTTTATTCAAAAAGTAATTTCAATAATGGAAAATGTTCCATAATTGTTACAATGTGATGGAATCCACACAAATTAAATGATGTTTCCTTAAAAATAGAAACCAAAAAGATTTTTTTTTTTCTTTTACAAAATTAGGTAATAAGATTTGGAATTTATATAAAGAAAATTTTAAGTGCGAAATTAGCTGAAGCGATTAGAAAAAACCAAATTTGAAGAAGGATTTTGTAGTTTGTAAAAATAAGCTGAATAATCCGTAAGTAAGTAAGTAAGGCGACATCCGTTTATTTTGTAACGCTAAAATTTAGAGTTTTTGACCAGAACCGCCACCCTCCCCTAGTCATGTTTGTGTCACGTTTTTCCAATATCTACTGAAGGCTACGTGGGTTTTTTTGTTTCGTGTCTTCTTAAGGTAGAAACCAAATCCTCCCTATCTCTAATGGTTGCATGGTTGTGAGCGATCGAGAAATGTCTTCGTAGTGATTATTGCGAGAAGCAACGAATCAGTAAGTGGATCCGTTTCATGGTGACATGCAATATCTTCTACGAATTATTCCTCATCTTAGCGCCATCCACAACGTGTGAAAACGCCTAATGATAAAGGAATACACAAAAGAACCTCAAATTTTATTGCTAAGGTTTTTTTTTTTTTTTTAATCAGTTCGTTTATTTGTTAGGCTCAGGCGTGTGTAACACTCTACGGAGCCGATATTCAATATTGTTATTTACAATGTATTATTTTTCAATTTTAGTAAAATGAGGTGCCAATTACTCGTGGCTAGCTTGAGGTGAATGGGTCACATTATTGTTTGGAAGGGGCTAGGCAGGTAACTTATTTCAGGTATTTGTTGCTGCTCATGGTTGCGACATCTACCAAAATCTCGGTCCCTGTAGTCCCTTACAGGAACTAAGCTGCAGATGGGTGACCACAGCTTGCAGGGCAGGTACAAGTAGCACGGAAACAAAAGGATAATATAACTGGGACACAATAGCAGGGAATTTACTAGAAGGAAAGGGAGGGGGTGATGACATTACACTCTTAGATCAGACAAACAGAGGAATTCGTAAATCGCTTGTCTGTAGGGAAGATCACGCATTCCCAAAACATCTCTCACTTCGCGGAAGGGTTGTCTACCTCGAGCCACAAGGGTATCCAATAGTCGTGCTCTGGAGACATCATTTCCCGGGCAATGCCAAACTGCGTGATCGATGTCATCATAACCGGTTCCGCACCTACATATGTTGCTATCGACGAGGTTAATTCTGTAGAGATGTGCGTATAGCGAGTTGTGGTTGGACATAAATCTTGACATCACACGAATGAAACCGCGACTTACGTCCAGATCTTTGAACCACGATCTCGACGAAACATTTGGAATAATGGAATGTAACCATCGCCCAAGAGAATTACTTGTCCAATCGTTTTGCCAACTTTGAAGAGAACTCTGACGTACTAATGGGAAAAAATCATCATGTGAAATTCTTCTTTCAAAAATCTCGCTTTCTTGTGCGCCCACCTTTGCTAGAGAGTCCGCCTTCTCATTGCCTGAAATAGAGCAATGTGAGGGGACCCATACAAAAGTAATCCTAAATGATCTTTTGACCAACGCACACATCTGCTCCCTATTGCTAAGGTTGATTTCATATAAAGATTGTAAAATATTTATCAATGGATGTTAATTTGAAAAATAATAAAATTTACAATTCAATTCTTCAAAACGAATGAATTTCGAGTGAAACAAATTAAGTACAAGTGGAATTCATTAATTACAAACAGATTCTCAAACATTGAAAATTTAGGTTTTTTTTTATTTGAAATTGCTAAATTGTTTGAGCCAATTTTGTATTTTTTTTAATGCTTTAAAAGTATTCAATTATGGAAAATTTGAATTAAGTTAAAAGTCTTTTTAGTTTTTCTATGGGATTTTTAAGTTTTTCATTACCTTCACCCTTACTGGCAGTTTTATTTGTTTTATTGAAGTTTTATTTGTTTTATTGACATTTTCAATATATTTATGAGTCGTTTGCATTTGAGTTACTGGCATCATTTTCAATTATCTGTTATTTACGGCTATCATCCACTGAATCCATCAGTAATTGCTTTTTAGACTACCATCTTATTTATTCATAACTTAAATCTTTATTTTTGGAATCATCTTCCACGACAAATTCTACTGAAAATACCACATTAATGTCACAAACCACTTACGAAATGTTCTTCTTCAAGAAAACAGCAAGAATCCTGTTGGCCGTGGAAAAAGTTAATGTCGTGACCTGGTCGAGGATTTGGAGGCTTCGACTTCATTCTTCGCGACATTCTGCACTCCGCGCCAGCACAACTGTGCTCTGCAAAATCCGTCAAATAACTGAATCGATCATGCACATGCACCTACTACGATTTCGTTTGAACACGCTGCTACGTGAATAACCTTCTTAAGATTTATTACTACGTTCATGGCGAATCACTCAAATAAAATATATGTAACAATTTTCATTTATTTTTGACCATTCAAATACTATTATTGTTATTTTTATTTTCCATGGTAATCATTGAACTATTACATCTACCACAGTTAAGTGTTAATTTAAATTTTCCTAGCTTCCCAAATGAACTAAAATAAACGAACGAAATACGAATGCCATTTTTACAGAGAATGCCAGTTGCTCAAAATTGTGATCAGTAAGAAAGTTCTGATGTCATTCCCTCCAAGCGAGTAATTGAATTGCTAATAAAAAAATATAGATCTGTAATTTTCCATATGAAACTTGGAAATAAATATTAAAACTAAAATTTTAATGACCCTTCAAGAAAATGGCGAAAAATTTCATAGCAAATAAGTTGACTTTTGAATTATGGAGAGCTCACACTCCTTCGTCTACAATGTGCAGACTTCTTCAGTGTCGTGTACTGATTCAGTCGAGTATTAGTACACGACACTGAAGAAGTCTGTACATTGTAGACGAAATACGCGTATCTGTCAAGATAAGCAATAAAGGTAGTTGGAATTAAATGGAAATTACTAATCATTCTTCTTACTTTCTAGTTAAGTTGACTTTTATTTGAATATCGTTCAACTTTTTGAAGTGTAATATTGGTTTTCCAGCACAGATTCTACTAATAAGATTTTTGAAGAACCAGAAGTAAATCAGATGATCCGAGCTCTATCCTTCCCGAAAAGCAGTCTCTCTTTATTGACATTAATCTTCCACCTAATTGGCAAATGAAGTGAAATCAAACGTAGAACTTAACTGTAGGTAGATACTTATGTTTTCTTCACGAAAGAGAAACATTTTCCACAAACACAAATTTCGAACAAACATCACACAGCTGCTGCTGCCTGTTTCGGCTCATTGAAAGTTCTCATCGCTTTAACTTAATGGATTTCCTATCAACCGAAATTTCCATTTCCCAACCACTCGCACATAATTATACACCCACCCAGCCAGCCAGCGATCGGTGTGCTGCTCCCATTCCCACGCTGACCAACACACGCACGTTCTTTCCTTTCCTCTTCAACTTGGTCCAAACATGGAGCGAATGTTTACATTCGAATCGAACCAGACCCCGCATCGATGCTCCAGTCTCAAGTGGGTATGGGCATTATCGATTTCGGTCAAAATAAACGCAAAATTCCTCGCAGCATCTTCTTGGCTTCTGGTGGTTCGCACTTTCACATAATCAAATTGCCGGGATCCACGCTGATCGGTAAACATTCACACCACGCACACAAGCTAGAGGATTAGCACCGGAATGCGTGTGATGCGATCAAGTAAGTACGATGATGATGGCGCTAAACGTCAAATACTTGCCGACTTGGATTTAAATATTTATTCAAATACGTGGGGAGTCTGACGGGGATCCATCGCGCGCCGTTTCTTATCGGTCACAAATGGGGGATGGAGGGAGGAGGGGTACTCACAGACTCACACTCACACATTTCAGTGGCATTGAAGACGATGATTGACGGTGTCGTCCTCGCCTGCTTCTCTGCTGTGTTAAAATGTCATTTCGAAATCTGTTTAAACTTTTACGGCCCATTACAAATAATTAATTATTCAGACTGAATTAGCTGCCAGACTTTTGCCCTCAAAGCAGTCTTATCAGCGTAGACATTTTTGCTTTGACTTTAGGTGCGCGAATGGTGTGGATTGAGGTCGAATAGCAGTGATTAGTCGTTGGATGACTTGACAGTGCTAAATCGGACATTCTTTTTTTTTTGCATATTTTACAGCAAGAAAAAAATGATTGATTGGTCTTGACTTCGGGTGCAAAACGTCCGTCATACAATTCAAAAGCACCATCATCATCATTCGATTGGTGTTATGACGCCACAGCGTTGCAATTGGATTCGTTCAGTTCAACTTGCAATCGCAAATAAAAGTCTGCAAACAAATAAAAACAATACTTGATAAAGAGCCTTGTTTATGTTTCGGAAAAAAAAGAGTGCTGCCAATGCGTTGCCAGGAATATCGACTGATTACAGTCTACTGCGAGAGCTGCAGGGAAAGAGTAGTCCAGAATAATAATAAAAAATCAATTGTTTACCATGCAATAAAAATATTTATACAACTTTAATTGAGATCATGTACGAGCGTACGAGGTTACACGTTCCTCTTTGCTGCACATCTGTAAAAATCATTCGCAAACATAATTCAAATCGTCCTTTCACTAATTGAATATTTTGATTCTTTTCAGGTAATTGCAGTTCTGCATGTAGACAAAACCCATATCCCGTAAGTATCGCTCGAAAACTCCTTTTTCTGTCCTTTTACATAATAACTTACTCAACCCGTCGTGTAGTACACATGATAGAACACTTAGACCATTCTCCGCCACTACCAGCAGTAGCGATAATGAAAATAATTAAATTCTGCTCTTTACTGCCATGGCTGGCTTGTACTGCGGAATCACTATTTTCTTGTGCTCTGTTTCCCTCAGACTTTTGCTATTACCTGAATCAGGAGCACAGTACACAAAGGACATAAAAAGCTTTTTCATTACACCGGAAGATCGAAGCATCTTGGTGGGCGAAAAAGTTTTATCATTAAAGTTTTCGTGTATTAACAAATTATTTTTGTTCTCCGACGCGCTGGCTGCATGCTATTTATTTAAACTAGTTTCAAAATAGTTTCCCCTTTATCTATCTCATTTCCCAGCGAAATCCATCCATGTAGGAAAATGAGGGCAGAATGAAAACTTTAGTACCGGCATCCGTTCGGGGTTTTTTTTTTTTTCGCCGGTTCCGGTATCATTAAAAAGTGTAATTTATAGATAAAGGAACTTTCCTGTATGTGTGAGTGTGCTGCGTGCGAGCTGAAAACAAAACATTGAAACAAACTCTCAAATCCGGGGTGGTTGATGGTTGCTTCCAGGAGCAAGAAAGCATGGTTGGTAGAGGGTCGGACAATTTCTGTTAATTTTCCCAAGAGTGCACACGGAATTCGTTACATCACGTTGCAGGGCTGCATCAACATGATGTAAAGTTGCAGGAGAGAAACATGCATCCAACTGGGAAGTGGAAAAGTTGCATCTTGCTGAGTAGGAGATATTTATACAAATGTTGAACTGGGATGATAATTTCGTTTGGGAAGAATGGCAGCTCTGTTCCATTTGCTTTCCCTTGCGTTTTACTGCAAATGATGATAAATTGTTGCTTTCGATTTTTTTTCGATTTTTTAAATGCTGTTCACCTTAACCTACAGTGAAGTGCTCAGAGCTTTTGTTTAAATAAGTAATTAAAAATACAATTAAGGCTCTTTTTGAATTTTCTTGGCATAATCCATTTGGCCAGTGCGTGCATCTATCTCAATACTGTCTACATCGCTCACAACACTGAGACCAATGAGACAATACGGATGACGTGTATACGATCTGGATTTACTTACACTAAGAAGTTCATTTAGCTTAATTCTGTTTTGACCTCATGTGATTTTCATCTTTCTTCACAAATTGGCATCAAAAATTGAAATCATGATATATTTTGAGAGCCACTCAAATAACTGCCTCAGCTTAAATGTAAATGCTCCAGAAGCATTTTTTTTTATATTTCTCAGACTTTAACAAACAGCTTTTCAGAAGAAAGCGTGTCGATCCAACCTCACCAGAAAAAGTTATGACCGTTGAAAGGCAGCAGATTTTAGCAAAAAAACAGCATGGTACAGTAAACCCTCCGACATGCGCGGATTCCCTTGATGGTGTTCTCAAATGATGTATGGGCATTGACGTTTGTTGTTTCATCAGAAAATATCTCGTGATCCTTCGTATATAGGAAGTTACTTTCTTCAGCAAAGTTGTTGAATAGATTTAGGCCTTGATGGTGAACTTAAAAGTTCAGAATTATCTCACTACGTGGCGCTAGTGTTCATGTAAACCTACTTATTAACCTGAATCTCGAGATCCTTGAGATATAGCCAGTTGGCGTGTTCGATAAAGATGTTTGGTTGATTGAGGCCTTTAGGATAGTGTTAAAATTAGTTCAGAACTCGTCCGCTACGTGGCACTAGTGTACATGTGAACTTAGTGTATTACCTGTATTTTGAGATCTTGATCGTGTATAAGTTTACTGTTTTCAGGAAAGTTAGTAAAATTATGAGCTTCCAGACGCTCGACTCAACAGTTCAGAATTTTCTTACTCCATGGCGCTAGTGTGCATGTAAACTTAATGTATAATCTGGATCTCAAGATTATTGACATATAGCAAGATGGCATCTTCAAAACAAGATATTCGAAGGTTCAGAGCTTTTCGAATGGTGTACAAATTAGATCAGAATTCATCCGCTACGTGGCGGTAGTGTTCATGTAAACTTTAATGAATATCTGTACTTTGATATCTGGACCATGTATGAACTCATTGTTTTCAGGAAACTTATTCGAGTAATCTTGGTCTTCCAGCCGGTCGACTTCATAGTTCAGAATTATTTCACTGCGTGGCGCACGTCCACCTGTGAACTATGTAATGAATGTTTATCGCTAATGCACATAATAGGCTGATTACCCCAATATGGGTATTTTTAGTACGTTCTTCTAACAACTTCGGGTTAGTCTTTCAGAGAAGTTCTTCACAAAACTTCTGGTAAGTTCTGCAGAGAACTTCATGGAAATTCTGCAGAGAACTTCAGGGAAGTTCTTCACAGAACTTCATGGAAATTCTCCAGTTAACTTCAGGCATGTTCTGAAAAAAAAACTTCATGGAAGTTCTTCAGAGAACTTTATGAAAGTTCTCCAATGAACATCAGAATATTCTGCAGAGAACTTCAGGGAAGTTCTACAGAGAACTTCAGGGAAGTTCTACAGAGAACTTCAGGGAAGTTCTACAGAGAACTTCAGGGAAGTTCTACAGAGAACTTCAGGCTAGTTCTTCAGAAAACTTCAAGAAGTTCTTCAGAAAACTTCATGAAAATTCTTCAGAGCACTTCAGGGAAGCTTTGCAAGGAACTTCAGGGAAGTTCTTCAGAGAACTTCACGGAAGTTCTTCAGAGAACTTCAGGCAAGTTTTGCAGAAAACTTCAGAGAAATTTTTCTGAGAACTTAAGAGAAATTCTGCAGAGAACTTCAGGGAAGTTTTTCAGAGAGCTTCAGGGAAGTTCTTCAAAGAACTTCAGGGAAGTCTTTCAGAGAACTTCAGGCAAGTTATTCAAAGAACTTCAAGGAAGTTTTTCAGAGAGCTTCAGGGAAGTTCTTCAAAGAACTTCAGGGAAGTCTTTCAGAGAACTTCAGAGAAGTTCATCAAAAACTTCGGGTAAGTCCTACCGAAAACTTCATGGAACACCTCCATAGAACTTAAGGGAAGTTTTTCACAGAACTTCGAGGAAGTCTTTTAGAGAACTTCAAGGAAGTTCTGCAGAGAACTTCAGGGAAGTTCTGCAGAGAACTTCAGGGAAGTTTTACAGAGAACTTCAGGGAAGTTTTACAGAGAACTTAAGGGAAGTTCTTCAGAGAACTTCAGAGAAGTCCTTTCAGAAAACTTCAGGGAAATTCTTCAGAGAACTTCAGGGAAGCTCTTCAGAGAACTTCAGGGAAGCTCTTCAGAGAACTTCAGGTAAGTCCTTCAGAAAACTTTAGAGATGTTTTTCAGAGAACTGCAGAAGAGTCTTTCAGAGAAGTTCTTCAGAGAACTTCAGGGAAATTCTGCAGAGGAGTTCAGGGATGTTCAGCAGCGAACTTCAGGGAAGTTTCACGTCTCAAAGAATGTCCCTGAGAACTTCAGGGAAGTTCTGCAGAGAACTTCAGGGAAGTTTTACAGAGAACTTAATTGAAGTTTTTCAGAAAACTTCAGGGAAGTTATTCAAAGAACTTCAGGGAAGTTCTTCAGAGAACTTCAGGTAAGTCCTTCAGAAAACTTTAGAGATGTTTTTCAGAGAACTGCAGAGAAGTCTTTCAGAGAAGTTCTTCAGAGAACTTCCGGGAAATTCTGCAGAGAAGTTCAGGGATGTTCAGCAGAGAACTTGAGAGAAGTTTCACGTCTCAAAGAATGGGAGCTCCTCGATGCTGACGTTGAAATTACTACACAATGAAAGTGGCATGAGGCTTTTTCAAAAAAAATTAAATAGGATGGGCTTTGATGCCATTTCGTCATGATGCCGATGGCTTGTTTGACAAAATGTGCCTTAAAGACGAACCGAAAGAGTGGTGACTATTCACCGATAGCACGTAATTTTTTTTAAAGCTATTGTGCTGCATAATGGCGATAAGCATCCTTCTATTACAGTGGCACATTGCAAATTGCTGAAGGAAAATTATGACAGTACTAAAAAGTTACTGGATCCCTTGTGTTATTCAAAATATTGTTGTGAAATGAATGAGGGTTTTAAAATCATCGATTTTCTCATGGGTCTTCATTGTAAGAGAGGTAAATTTTGCATGTTATACATATAAAGGCGGGCAATATTTGGCAAACGACATTATTTTGTAGAATCTATGAAAAGCAAATAGGTGCTGCAGTGAAACATGACAAACACAAATGTTTACATTAAACTGATTGATTTATTCCTCGTATAAAAATATCAAATTACATCCTAACCTAAAGTTCGCTGAAAAACTTCCCTGAGGATCTCTTCAGAAGTGCCCTGAAGTTCTCTGCAGAACTTCCCTGAAGTTCTCTGAAGAACTTTCCTGGAGTTCTCTAAAAGACTTCTCTGCAGTTCCTTGAAGAACATCTCTGAAGGTTCCTGAAAGACTTACCTGAAGTTCCCTGAAGATCTTCCCTGAAGTTCTCTGAAGAACATCCCTGAAGTTTTCTAAAAAAAAACTTCCCTGAAGTTATCTGAAAAACTTCCCTTAAGTTCTCTGAAAAACTTCCCTGAACTTCCCTGAAGTTCTCTGCAGAACTTCCATGCAGTTCTCTAAAAGACTTCCCTGAAGTTCTCTGAAGAGCTTCCCTGAAGTTCTCTACAGCACTTTCCTGAAGTTCTCTGAAGAACTTCCTTAAAGTTCTATGCAGAACTTTTCTGAAGTTTTCTGCAGAACTTCCCAAAAGTTCTCTACAGAACTTCCCAAGAGTTCTCTGCAACACTTCCTTGAAGTTCTCTGCACAACTTCCCTGAAGTTCACTGCAGAGAATTTCACTAAAGCTCTCTGCAGACTATTCACGAGGTTCTCTGCAGAACTTCCCTGCAGTTCTCTGCAGTACTTCCCTGAAGTTCTTTGCAAAACATCCCTGAAGTTTTCTGAAAAACATCCCTGAAGTTCTCTGAAGAATTTCCATGAAATTCTCTGCAGAACTTCCGTGAAGTTCTCTGAAGAACATCTCTGAATTTCACTGAAGAAATTCCCTAATGTTCTCCGAAGAACTTCCCTGCAGTTCTCTGCTAAATTTCTCTGAAGTTTTTTGCAGAATTTCCCTGAAGTTCTCTGAAATTCTCTTCAGTTTTTTTGCAGAATTTCCTTGAAGTTCTCTGAAATTCTCTGACGAACTTCGCTAGAGTTCTCTTTCCCTGCAGTCCTCTGCTAAACTTCCCAAAAGTTCTCTGAAGAACTTCCATAGCGTTCTCTGTAGGACTTACCCGATGTTTTGTAAAGTACTTCTCTGAAGTTCTCTGAAGAACTTCCGTGAAGTTATCTGCAGAACTTTCCTGGCGTTCTCCGAAGAACTTCCCGGATCTTTTTTCCCAAATTTTTTCATCGAACTAGTCCAAGAGGTCACAATAATAATCAGAGTTCATTGACTTACTAGTTTGGAGATAATCTATCAATAAAATTCCTTATGCATCCCAAAACACTGACGCTTCTTGGCCGATATCGGGACATAAACTAGCTTCGCAGCCGAAGTGCCTGGTTCACACCAGTTCTTAGCCTTTTGTTTTGTTTCAGTATCATGGTGGTAGACCCAAGTCCCAATAGTGACGAATCGACGCAGAAAATCCTTTCGAAATTGCTCGAAATGTTGCTCAGAAAGTCTCATTCGAACGTGTTTTTGTTTCAATCTTTAGCAAATGCGGCACCTATTGTGCACACAGTTTTTTGAAACCCAAAGCTTCAGCCAAAATATGCCATGTTGTTCCATGTGAGATGCCTATGGTGTCAGCTATCACATCCACAGTCGATCGACGATCTTCCAAAATCATATCCTATATGGCGTTGATGCATTTTTTGGACGTCCTGAGCGTGGATCGTCTTCAACGCTTGTACGACCACGCTCAAACTCCAAAACCCATCGGTGAACAGTTGGAAATGAAGAAGAAGACTCCTTCAATACTTTCACCATCTTTGCATGGATCTCTGTAGCCAATAAACCATCCAAAACAAAGAATTTAATCACTGCACGATATTCGGATTTTTCCATTGTTAAAAAATACACTGACACGTCAACTTCGAATGGCTTGTAAACAAAGAATGAATTGGCAGATCGAAATGCAATTCTAAGGTTCGTTTTTATGAAAAATGAAATCTTAAATTGGCGTAGAAATTTGGGTTTTTCTACTGCTCCATAGATGTCGCTTTCGAAACTTTTTGACTAACCAACAATAATAAATTACGGAATTTAACACAAATTTAATTTAAATGAGTTGAGAGCGGATTTCAAACTTCAATGTAAGAGCTTTGTTCGATCAAAAGAGTTTGGGTAAAGAAGCAAAAATATCTTACCGAACCGTGCCTTATTGAGCAAAATGAACAAAACCTTCTTTGTCGTAAGAGGTATTGTGTAAAGAAAAATAAAAACTTTTTGAAAAGTTTGGTAGATTAATTGACGATGTAATTGTACAGTGTGTATTTGTATTTGAAGTGTGAATAGTTATAGAGGTCTACATTTTTTTTTTTTTGATTCCACATTTGCGAATATTTATCGATAATTTAGTGGCACAATTTACAAACCATAAACAGAGTCAGTTGACGTTTCATCATCAGCAGCAGTTGCGGATGATGCGAATAACAAATCAATAAAGTTTGTGTTACCCATTGCTACGATGTTTCACTATTCGCCTATTAACCTATACTCTTTGGTTCTATCCAGAAAGCATGAGGAGCAGAGAGAAACTACACAGAAAACAAATCTGAATTTTCATTGTGATGTAAATATCAGAGCATGTAACTTTGTATTTCCTTCCTCACGAATCAGCAACTTGCATGTAATAGTTGTAATAAAGACGAGCTTTTGTATACAATATTATTCGTAATGAATCGAATGTCCCAGAACTTTACACGTTTTATAATGTTAATTTGTATGTTTTGTCACGCTCCATTTATGTGCATGATATTGAACAGAAATTCACACTACTTTTTCGAGCTGTGTAGGCAAACTTTTCGATTCGAGCATGGTCAATAAAATGCTCGAATCAAAAATTCTTAAAATAAGAGACTGTTCCCCCCCCTTCAATTTTTTTTCAACAACAACACCACCAACCACCAAAACCACAACACCACCAACCAAAAACAACAATAATCTACTCCAAAAAAACAAAAACCCCTAAAAACCACAAGTCAACCTGACATTCCCCTCCCCCCCCCAGAAAACCAAAAATAATTCAATTGTTTATTTTGTTCCAAATTAAAAATCAAAAATCCAAAAAAAAAAAAAACAACCATTTAGGTGATTTCCCCCCCAAATCGCCGAACCCCCATCTTTTTCTGCAATTAAGTACACACCCAGCAAAGTTTCGCTCCGAGCCGAAATTTGCAAACGGACTTTGGATTGACTAATTATTACTTTTTCAAGTCCACACAGGCTCGCACACACTGGCCCATGCCCCGCCAGACAGAGAATGCGTTAACGTATAAAAGCAAGAACGGTTTTGACATTTGTCGCTGTTTTAAATTTTATGGGTTCAACTCGAGTGGCTCAAATTCTGCACGGTTTTCGTTTTTTTCATCTTTCGTTAGTTCACACGAGGGTCGTTGTTTTTATTGTTTTTATGAAAAGGGACTCAGGTTTTTTTTTTTTTGCTGAACAATTCCTACGTGCAAACTGCAGAGCTTCACGGTTCATGCCTCATCGCGGCAATGCAGTGCATCATGCATATTGTATTTCGTTTCGGTCGGTATCGGGCGAAATCCCTTGCCGACAATGCATTTATTCGCACACTTTACTGTTCACGATGCGAAGCGTTTTTATTTTTTTTTTCGGTGATTTGGTTTCCGATGGCCGTTGTGTATTTGAATGCTTCTACATTTTCCCTGCATTCAAAAATGTGTTTATTTTATGAAGTGTTATTTGAAAATCATTTGCAGTTTTGGAATTCCCCATTGCGGTTGAAAACTTCCAGTGAAATGATTTGATTTACTTGGATTAGTTTGTTCCTAAAAGGGACACAGAGCACGATTCTTACACAGGAGAGTATTATGCAAGGCATGTTGCTTGGAATAGCTCGAACTCATGCCTTGTCACATGAAGTTGATTTCGGCACAAAGAGCACTGCAACCCGCAGAATTTGCTCGGCCCCAAACAATGAAGCACATCCTGCATTCAGTATCTATTGTTTGTAAATTGCCCTTACACAAAACAGTTCTTCTTCACTTTTCTCACAAATGGTCGGAGGGTGGTGGGGGAAGGTTCTTTTCTCATGTTACACAGAGCTCGCATTCTGCAGCATAATCGTCTCCATTGTCCCAACCCCACATACCATCGTCACACTTTCACCGATCCTCTCGAATCGACAAAGAATAGTCGTCCTCGCCTCGTAGATGAGCATTGGCAATCAAGGCAACTACTTCTACACCCTGTTTACCGTTCGATCGGGTTGTATGCCAAGGCTGTTATTATGATTAACTTCCTTCATTGACGTCAGGCTATCCGGAAATCACAGACTGTGGTTGTCCCATCATTCGAATCCATAGCAAATTCGTTCGATTTTGGGTGCAATTGATGTGCATTTAAACTGGTTGTCTGTTGTCTAGGTACTTGGAATTTGTGATTTACTCCCTTTCTGATGAGCCGATACAACTTGATGAGTAGAGAATGATGCAACTGCCAGCTGGAGAAGCTGAGCGGCACGTCCTTAATTCTTCTGAACAGATTTGATGGCACTGATTTACAAATTCATCGTTAGCAGTTTGACATTTCACTGAATGCAACCGGAGAGCTCGCTGAAAAACTCTCATTGATTGACATACCTCAATCATAGCAGGCGTTTACTCAATGTAAACACCTACAAGAAGCTTATGCACGCCATGACAAATTGTTGGCATTCGATTATAACTAGGTGAACTCGATCCCCAACAGGCTTAAAATTAACCACCCGAAGCGAATCTATGCCTATAAGTCTTTGTCAAGCCCCGAAGTTCCCCTTCCCATGTCCCTTTCTCTCGCTCGCCTACGTACGAAACTAATCGCCAGTCCGTGCGATTGTTGCACCGAACGGCTTGTCGTGTAATTGATACCAATCACGCCAATTTACAACCGTTATAACAAAGACTCAATTTGAAACTGTTGCAGCCCAACTTTATGGGTTATTAAGCCTCCAACCAGCTGGCCAACCCGCCAGGATTACAATTTATTTACATTGAAATTTTATCCGCTTATCGTTTTGTGGAGGAACAAGTTACACACACCGCTTCATCCCCCCTTCGGAGAAATGGGCAAACGGTCTCTCTCTCTCTCTCTCTCTCTCTCTCTCTCTCTTTCTCTCCCTCTCTCTCTCCCCCCCCTCACTAGTCTCTATACCATATGTGGGCCACACAAAGTTTACCCGGTGAAGTAGATTATCATGAACCGCAGACGATTGGCTTGTAACTTGTTTGCATCATTCGTCCTCGTGCGGTATGCTGATGATGCATTTGCACTGCTGGGAGGGACGGGATATGTCGTGACGCGTCCCGTTGGAGTAAGTTTTATGAAAACCGTGGATGGATTACGATATGCTCGAAGTATGAATTAAATTTCCAGGCCGGAATCCGGTTTGTTGTTGCTGAAATACATATTTTTCCCCACTGCTAATTAATCGGTATTTAAGCTCATGTTATTATCGAATGTCCGCCACCAGAGTGTCACTTGCTCTCCAGTAGGTGGTCATATTCTTCATCCGACGCGAGGAGCACTTACCACGCTTTGCAACGTCAACGTCATCCGGTCTGTGTTAATATTGCGGATAAGATGATGCCGCTGGACAGCCGACATGAAATCTGCATTAAGTCGACAAGACATTCGTTGTGGCTGAAAATGATCACACGAAGACAACCCGCGAACCGAAGCGAAGATTAATTTTGTTTGATGAGTATATTTGCAGTAAGGAATATGTGTACTCAAGGGGGGATTCCTTCAGATTGACAATTAGTGTCGACTGCGTTTTCCCCGGGTAGAAACTTTGCTGTTGGTGTCTAATATGATGGGTCATTCTAAGATTAATAGTATTTTGTAGTTGTCACAATTTAATTGCCATGATGAATAACTTAAGTGATAATTCTGATTTCATTCAACCATCTCTACCATAATTGAAAAATCCAACTCACCACTCAACCAGATGTTGCAAAAGCAACCAAATTCCTACGCTGTAAAATGAGCTTTATCAAATGTTGGGTTTACTTGAAAAATCAATCAGCGCCCATTCGTTCGTGGGAAAAGAGATTTCCAGCCCTCTGGCATTTGGCACAAGAATTCCTCCATATCATGCGTTGCAATCAAATAAATCTACTTGATGAACTCCAGTATTTTTCCAATACACAACCATGTACTGCTGCGCAATTCGCGTGTCCTGATAGACCCAAAGTGGAATCGATTTCCACTTTTCCAATCATCGCGGTACGTCTATATTTACTTTTCCACTTGACGGATACTACACCCCTCCCCTCCCCCAATCCCCACCATGAGGGAGAATCAAACTACCACCATACGTCCCAAACCAGAATCGTGGGTTAGGAATCGACTGGTGCCACTTTTCAGCTTGTCCTACCCCGAAATCAGCAGACGACCAAGTTTACTTTGCGTCGGAAAATGGCACTAACAAACAGAACTTCACCGGAGACAGCGCAAATAGAATACACGGACCGATAAATTGTTCCACTGGCGACATTATCCCGCGGCAGGCAGGTAGGCAGTCTACGTGCAATCCCAATCGGTGATCCATCGGATCTCCGCATAGATCATCGACAAACCGAACTTTTTGCACTGTACCGTGAGATTTTTTCTACCGTATACGTTCGCAGTCGGAAAGCTTTTTCATCATCCGAAAGTGAGCTCTTTCGGGCCAGGACTAAAAAGTGAAAAGCAAACAATTCCTCTGTACACTCGACGCGCTGCTCTGCCAGCAGCATCATCAGTTGGATGGCTTTCAATTTCAAACTGCCATTAGCATCAAACATTGACGAGATGGCACTCGGATCTAGTGCTGGGAAATGAATCTATAGGGGACGACGGAATACTATGGGCACTTTTCAAGAAATTCAGAGAATAGTGATTATTTAAGTGTACTTTGAATTTTGTTAAGCTGATTTAGAAGATGTGTCCCCCAGAACTTTTATTCATGGAGGACTTACTTTTTTGTATGAAATTCACGTGAATTTTCCTCACCTTAAAAACAACTTAATGACCAATTAATTTTACTCGTAGAGTAGGTAATTATCATTCAGCTCAAACATTGTATTTTTTGTGCAAATGGGGCGCATTTAATGAGCAGTTTTTTTTTTCAGAATGCAGCAGTGTATTATAATGGTCTATCCATAACGCTGGTAGATCACCTTTTCGGGATACGTTACGGGGTATCAGATCTACCACTGAACTCCAGTCCAAATTAATTCAAACTACAGAAAATCTTTGTTTTTGTAGTCGAACGAACATATCTTAGTCCTTATTACGTTATATGTCTTGTTAAACGTGACAAACTCGGATTGAGCCACGGAGAATGCTGCAATCCCAAGTAACACACAAAACATCTTTTTACAATTATTAATAATTGTTTGTATTATAAATGTATTATGAATGTATTGCATAACATGTCTAGTTCGGATCGGGTTGTATCTCTCGTATTCTATACATCAATAAGACTAATGATAGTGCTAAAAAAATATTTTTACTGCTGGAAGTGATTTATACTTTATCATTGTTCTTAAAAACATTGTTTCATACTTTTACAAAACATGAACAGGACAAGATTTTATGGTTAATGCTAGAGCAAGCTATAACCATAAGCCATAGGGAGCTAGGACTTTAGTTAATGCTAAAGTCCCAACCGTTTGAAGATAAATGGAGCATCACTTAACCTTCTTAGACTCGATGCTTAAGTAAATGTTTGTTTTGTACACCAAACAGAGCATTCTGTTCAACTATTCTCTCCGAATATTCATTTCACTTTTCCATTGATAACTACTGAAGGCTACGTGGGTTCCCCGTGTCTTCGTAAGGTAGTTATTAAATCCTCCCTAAATTCAACGATTGCATGGACGTGGCCAGGTGAACGTTCGAGGAGTCTCTTTCATGGAGATTATTGCGTGAATTAACGTACCAGTAACTGGTTCCGTTTCATGGTGACATGCAATATCTTCAACGAATTATTCCTCATCGTAGCTCCATCCACGAGGTGTGCAAACCTCAATGCTAATGCTAATGCTAAAGGACAAGATTTTATGGTTAGAGCTAAATACTGTTGAAATTACATTACACCAACCATGTTTTGCAAAACGTATTCTTTTTTCTCATAAAGATGAATTTGTTGTACAAGATTGTGGTTTCACTGCCTACGGGAAGCATATCGAACACACTGAAAAATTATGAATTTTACACGAGACGTAACTCATGTTTGCAAAACGTCGGGGAACATAAAGAAAGATTTCGTGTAAAATTATTTCTCTTGAGACTGACACATACGCAATTCAACGAAAGATGTGTTTGATTGGATTTATTTTCTCATCTCTTTCAACTCATTCTTATGTGCTACTGAACGCTTGCATGTGTTGGTCTCAGGGGACAGAAATTTACATGACATTTTGGTAGTATGTAGATACTTAGAGTTGACGTTTCAACAAACTGAGTTGGCTTAGCCAAAAAGCTACAAGCCTATCACGCAAGGACTGGTGTTCAAATCCCACGCTGGGCGTTGTTATATTTTTGTATGAGTATGATTCTTTTTCCATTTTATGTTTTATGAGGCTTAATGTGTTGCGCTTTTTACGTCATATAAGAGTATGAAATAAAGTATTATACACTTATATTGTTTACCTGTATTTTTCATTAAACAGTTTTTTTAACTTGTTTATTACAAGCTGTGTTGCTTGGGATTGCTTTGGTGTCCGAAATTTAACGCGGACAGGCTTTATTTCACGATTATTGGTCTTATATACTAGTTCCTACCCGTAAAAAGTATCTCCTGCAAGAGTGAAAGAGATATATTTTCAAACATAATAGTTGTATTTAATCTCTATAGTTTTTCCTAAAAGGCTGAACTGCTTATGAAAATGAAAACTAAGTAACTCTACGTGTGCTCATAATTTAACTACTGTTCCCACGCACGGATTATAGCGGTTCTACTTGGTTCTATATCCTATGCCTTCTCAGAAAAACGAGCCAAAATCTCACTGGTAGTACATGAGCACGATCAGGCGTACATTATGAAAATGAAATCCCGGCCTGGAGATTCTCGCAAAGGGATTTCAAACGATTTCTACTTAGTTCACTTCAAGTCAAGTGAACTTAATAACCTTAAGGCTTTAGAAAAAGCAAGCCTTTTGCTCCATGTCCGAGTGAAGTGGGAACATTTCAGGAAGACTGGAGCAAATTTCCAAAGCCTCACTCAGTGCCGTAAGTGCCAAGGATGGGGTCACGGAACAAAGCATTGCCATATGATTGGGAAATGCATGAAATGTGGTGATTCCTCGCACACTAAGGATGACTGTCCTGTGAAGGAAGATCCTCAAAAATTCAAATGTTCAAATTGTGGTGAAAACCATAAATCAAATTTTTGGGAGTGCAAGACTCGCAAAGCAATTTTGCAGTCGCGCACTAAACGCCAGGTAGGAAACGATACACGTTCCCGACCAGCTACTACCCATTCTGCAGCTGTTAACAACGATCAGTAAAGAACAAATTCCTACCTAACCGTCGGTAGAAACAGCGGACAGGTTTTTCCATCCGCAACTGTTACTTCAAACGCTCAACGAGGAGCAAATACTATTTCGATACCTGCAGGCACCAACAGGGTTCAATCTGCAAACCCTACATTTTTACCTAACCGTGTTGTTAACAGTGTTCAACATGTAAATGAATCTAACTACGCTGCCGTTGCAGCGGGTAGAAACCAAAACCAAAATTCCCACAGGACTTCTGATGAATTTGATTTAGGTAACATATCCGCTCCTAAATTTGAATTTTTACAGCAATCGTTAATCGATATGATAACCGATATGCTAAAAACTAATTCCATGTTTGAAGCTATCCAAACTGGTATTAAATTTGCCAATAATATTGTCATGACATTGGAGTTCAGTAATGGATTTTAAGTCATTCAATATTTTGAATTGGAATTCTCGATCCATCAGAGATAACGAGGATGAGCTATTTAATTTTTTAAGAGTTCATATCGTGCATATTGATGTTATAACTGAGATTTATCTCAAATCTGCCCATAAGGTCAAAAGATATCCAAATTATTTTGTCTACCGAAATGATCGCATTAAAGGAGCTGGTGGTGGCGTTGCCATCATTGTCCATAGGCGTATCAAACATCACATTCTTTCTTCATTTGGAAATTTAGTTCCGATGAAAAATAAATTTGTGACAATTTAGCTCACTATGTTACATTTCTATTCTCCCCCCACCGGCAGCCAACAGACGAACCCACCCCAGACCCGCACCCGTCCCCCGCCAAATAAATTCTTCGTTATTTGTTTACAAAACACCACACCGCCCCCATAAAATAAACCAAAGCCAAGCCAAAATAAATATACTTTTGATTATTGTTTCCGACGCACCACCATATTCCAACCCCAACAACACAATTTTCCCCCCCCCACACAACCCCCCAACTATTTATTTAGCCCAAACTGATTCATGTCAACTTTGTAGTCAATTGATTACCCATGCTGACTTTGGTTCTGATCACCTTCCAGTTACATTTGAAATATCTCAAGAAATCATTTCTAATTCCATCAGCTCTACTTTCAACTACCATAGAGCTAATTGGGATCAATATCGAACATTTATGGAATACAACTTTGATCCTAATGTTCCATTGCAAACAAGAAATGAAATTAATAATGCTCTTGAATCTCTGGCTTTCTCAATAAATAGAGCAAGAGCTGCTTCAGTGCCAAAATGCGAGGTTAAATTCGATTCAGTTATAATTGATGACGATCTTCAGCTCTTGATTCGTCTGAAAAATGTACGTAGGCGTCAATATCAAAGAACACGTGATCCCGCTATGAAAGTCATATGGCGAGATTTACAAAAACAAATTAAAAAACGCTTCTCTGCCCTGAGGAACAAACATTTTGAAAATAATGTGTCAAAATTAGATCCGAGTTCCAAACCTTTCTGGAAACTCTCTAAAATATTGAAAAAACCTCAAAAGCCTATACCAGCGCTTAAGGAAGGTGATAAAATTTTGCTCACAAATGCGGAAAAAGCTCAAAAACTTGTTAAGCAGTTTGAGAGCTCCCATAATTTCAGTTTGGGTCTTACAAGTCCTATTGAGGATCAAGTTTCCAGGGAGTATCTGAATATTTTCTCACAAGAAAATATTTTTGATGATTCTTGGGGAACTGATTTGGATGAAGTAAAAACTATAACTAAAAAATTTCAAAATATGAAAGCACCAGGTGATGATGGAATTTTCTATATCCTCATCAAAAAACTCCCTGAGAGTACTTTGTCTTTCTTGGTAAAACTATTTAACAGATGTTTTCATCTGGCATACTTTCCAGATAAATGGAAAAATGCAAAAGTCGTACCTATTTTGAAGCCAGACAAAAATCCGGCTGAAGCTTCTAGCTACCGACCAATCAGTTTGCTTTCTTCAATAAGTAAGCTTTTTGAAAAAATAATTTTGAATAGAATGATGCTTCACATCAATACAAACTCAATTTTTGCTGATGAACAGTTTGGATTTCGCCATGGGCATTCAACTACGCATCAACTTTTGAGAGTTACAAATTTAATTCGTTCAAACAAAGCTGAAGGCTGCTCCACTGGAGTTGCTCTTCTAGACATAGAAAAAGCATTCGACAGTGTTTGGCATGAAGGTTTGATTGCGAAACTGAAAAAGTTCAATTTTCCGCTTTATATCATGAAATTAGTTCAAAACTACTTAACTGATAGAACTTTGCAAGTAAATTATCAGAATTCTAAATCTGATCAATTGCCTGTCAGAGCTGGTGTTCCTCAAGGTAGCATTCTTGGGCCAATACTTTATAACATTTTCACTTCAGATCTCCCTGATTTACCTCAGGGCTGTCAAAAATCTTGCTTTGCTGATGACACAGGCATTTCCGCTAAAGGAAAAAGTCTTCGTGTTATATCCAGGAGGCTACAAAAAAGCTTGGACATTTTTACAGATTATTTTCAAAAATGGAAGATTTCTCCTAATGCTTCCAAAACTCAACTTATAATATTCCCACACAAGCCTAGAGCTGCATTTTTGAAACCAAGTAATAGTCATATGGTCACTATGAACGGAGTTCCAATTTCTTGGTCAAATCAAGTAAAATATCTTGGACTGATACTTGATCAAAAATTAACTTTTAAAGATCACATTGAGGGCATTCAAGCCAAATGTAATAAATATATAAAATGTTTATATCCTCTTATAAACAGAAAATCCAAACTTTGTTTGAAGAACAAACTTCTAATATTCAAACAAATTTTTAGACCGGCCATGCTTTATGCTGTGCCAATATGGTCTAGTTGTTGTGCTACTAGGAAAAAAGCACTTCAAAGGATTCAGAACAAAGTTCTGAAAATGATTTTGAAGCTGCCACCCTGGTTCAGTACTATTGAATTACATAGAATTTCAAACGTTGAGACTCTAGAAGAAATGTCCAACAAAATAATTCATAATTTTAGACAAAAATCATTGCAATCTTCAATTGCAATGATCAATTCTCTCTATAGATAAGAACTAGTTTTAAGAAATCAATAATTATTCTTACACGCAGGCAAAAAAAAACCCTGTTAAAAATACTGAATAGACAAGGTAAAAATAATATTAACACAATTAGATATAAATGATAGCATATAAGGTTGAAATGTTAATTACTTAGCAGGAGCACCTAGATTAATATATGAATGTAAAATAATGTAAAATTTGGAATAAATAAAGAGTTAAAAAAAAAAAAAAAAAAAAAAAAAAAAAAAAAAAAAAAAAAAAAAAAAAAAAAAAAAAAAAAAAAAAAAAAAAAAAAAAAAAAAAAAAAAAACGTGCCTCACAACGTCAACTATATTGACCAAAAAAAAAAAGTTTACCCTGTAGTGTTTGTTTCACCTTCCCCCGTCATCCTCTACATATTTTTTGCTCCACCATTGCTAGAGTGATGCAGATATCGTTTTTTTCCTCTAGATGCACGCGATGCATTTGCGAAAAACAATCCACCGCTACAGTCATCGCTGCTGAAATCCATTGGTGGAGATGAGATTTTAAAAGGCGGGGAGGTTTGCAAATCATTGAATTTATTATTGGAGATGGATTTTGAAGCTTGAAATTGCATATCTGCTGATACGGTGTTGTTGTATGGCTTTTTTTTTCGGGCGGGAATGATTTTGAATAGACTGAATCTGTACGCGATGACAACCTATAATGAATCTGAGTTTGACCTTCGTTCCACGTATAGTTTGGAAATTGTTTGGAAATGGAGCTTGGATCAACTGACGGAGGCAAGTAATCATTAGCAGCATTAGCAGTAGAATTGACGTTTGTGCACCGAGTGAGTTGCGCAAATTTAACAGTTCCTCACAGAATAATGTCATCTATTTTTTTTTTTTTTGGCGTAGAACCACTGTCCATTGAATTGAACTTTTGTGGTATACCCCTGTTTACTATTACTATTCGCATCTTAAAGCTTGATCACCATTTGTCAAGTAAACAGCCTAAGACGCGTCTCCCAGTCAGGCAAAATCGAGTTTATAAAACCCACCACCTTACGAAATGTCCTCTATAGAGGTAATCAAGATTTATTTCGGTGAAGTTACCGAAGATTATGTCAATTTGGTTGAAATCAAGAGACGATAAGTTATTTCGATGCAATTATGTAGAATAAGGAATGGATAGACTTCTCCTAAAGTTTAAAGCACAAGGAGCGTTTTTTAAGCAATGCAACAGGGAGAAAACAAAATTCTTCAAAGGCAGATGATGTGTCAGACATCAAAAATACACATGAATAACTAACCAATGTTGAAATCTGGCTGGAAATTATTTGTTTACAATTTCCATTAAGATTGTAATGTCCTGACACTCATATGGTACTGATGGAGTTCTCCTTTTAAACCCATGCCCCAGCAGAGTCAGCCACGTATCACTTTCCCAGCCAAAATCAAAACCACCTTAGCACAGCCTACTGAAAGTAAAACAACAACCTACCATGACCTGAAGTGGGACTCTTATTTCTAGCGCAAACACTCTGCCAGTCAACCGACCGAGCCAAAAAGGTCACGATGCACTGCAATATTTCTCTGTAATTAAAAGCAAACAAATTGTCGCTGTCGTTGGTGAAATGAGCTAAGGTAAACACGTACCGTATGGCGCGACGCGCCGCGAGAATATTAAGAATGGGTTTTCCTGCAGTCTGATCGTTTGCCGCAGGACAGCCCTACATCTCACACCCTCTCAGTTAGGAGCTGACGCGACTAGAAGACACAGCGCTACTGCACTGTCATCCTGTTGTTGTCGCTCTCTTGTAGCACAACAACATGACTGTTGACTTGCAACAAACAACAGCAGCATCATACACGGTTTGAAATTTATATTACTTCTTTTGAACTGCTATTTTTCTTCTTTTATTTTTCGCGCGTTCGTCGCCTCTTTGGACCGCCATCGGAGACTTGACTTCTCAGGCGCGCTTATTACCCATACGGTCTCTCTCTGTCTTTCTCTCTCGTCGCGGTAAAGCCCATTCGTGCGCTTCTTTGGCATTCACGTTGCGCTTACCAGCACTTTAAACTCCCGATCTTGCCAAACCACGGTGCCAACCCGGGTAGCAACGAGGAAGGTAATCGAACAAAAATTTTCCAATTAAACTTCCCCAGGTGTTTCGAATGCACTCCATTCTATTGCATTCCGGGCGAAATTTCCCCAACGAGTGCGTTCGTATGCATAAGACACGTCGTAATTTATTGCCCCGGTCGAGGTCCCGGACGGAAGGCACACCTTGAAACGCTGAAAATCGATTTGAAAAGAACATTTGTTCATCACCATCATGATCACCACCGTCGTCGACGTCGACTTGTTGAGCGAAACTCGAGCCAGGAGGGTTAGCGGTGCGGGTTCAAGTTTCGGTTACTTCTTCATGTTTGCCTTGCATGCAGCAACAGCTTGAGAGGTTCCTTTTTTTTTGCGTATTTTAAGCAGATTGCAAAATTGAGTATATGCATGCTTTCCACTTATTGGAAGTGGAATATGAATGCAAAAATATGCGACTCGGTTTATTGCTTTCATCTTTCGCTTCATGGGCTGTTGTTTGCTCACTGGCGGCGGATGGTTTTAATTTTCAGCAAAATGGTTTGCGGTTTTCCACCTCTTTGACCAAATAATCACAGGAACAAAAAATCTTCAACGGGTCCAATCAAAGTGATGTTTTTTTTTTTCATTTGGTTTGGTCCATTGGACATGTTCGGCCCTTAATTCATTTATCGCGTCACACCCGGTGTGACATCCTTTTTTAAGGTTTGGGTAAAAAGCCGCCTGGTCCGCCTCGTGCATGTCTTTTCATGCTCGATGAAACGGGTGAGCAGAATCCGTTCATTCGATAATGCCAATGATCCCGATTTTGGGTGGAACGGAGCGGTTCGCACGCAGCATTTGGTGGAAGTTCATATGGAGGAAGGGGTTGGTTGGTCCCAAGTCAAAAGGTCAGCGACATGTACGCAATTCGCGACTGATTACCCTTCGGTGTTCGCTTTTTGATGTTTTACGAGCCGGAATGAATTCAACGAACGACCAGTAGGCTGTGGTCGTGGTGACCCTTTGACTACAAATTGCGTCTGCATCATAGGGATGTTGATGACTCGACGACGCACGGTGCACACGGCCTACTGCTGATGCTGAAATGCAATATGTATTGGTTGCTGCTGCACACTCAATTAAGGCAAACTGTTCTTTTTGCAGTCTCCCGTAAGTCGCTAGTGGTGTGCGCGTAAAATGTGATTATTGCCCCGTATGGACGGCCGACCGGCCGACAAAGTTCAATCTGCGAGTAGTGATAATGAAGACTGTCGGGCAGAAATGAGAAATACCAGTGCCACCGAGGCGACGACCAATTTGATGGCCGTGTTGAGATGAGTTGTACCGCTGACCGGTTCGAAGACGGTCAGAATGAGTGACGGTTTTTGGCGGTGATGCTAATTGTGTTTGGTGTGATTAAGTGCAGTCAGCTTTTTTTGCCATTGTTGCGGCGCACACCTTGTTGTGCTGTTAAAGATTTTGCATAGACGGAATATCTTGTTTCGGCTTTGCAGTCAATTGCTTAAAAGGAAGACATCGTCTTTTATTCTGCCAAACGTTTCAGCACTGGTTGGTGCCTTCTTCAGAGAAATATATTTGAAGTCTAGCATAACAAAATTTACCTACTTTCAAATCCACAAATATCTCAGAATATCAATTAATCTTTTTCGAAATCCACTTTAAAAGTTTAAGCCAGCTGTTCAAAATATTGTGATTTTTTGCGTTTCAAGTTTTACGAAAAATAAATCGTCCATAAAGGGTGTCCGCGATGAAATTGCCACACACAAAATTGATTCGCAAAATTCGAGTTTTCATCCGATTGCCATCAAATTTTCAGGGATTGAGAAATAACTATTAAACTTCATTTTACCATTTTACTCGTATTTTATTTACAGTCCATACGCAAATGCCCGCACCTTGGCCTTAACCCCGGCCATAAGATTCTGCACAACCTGTGAATCAACCGTTTTTTGCATGTAAACTCATACTTTCTTCAGTTCCTCGACTGTCTTCACTACTTTACGTCGTTTAAGAAGGTGCTGCTTCATAATCGCCCAGTACTTCTCGATGGGGCGGAGCTCCGGAGTGTTGGGAGGGTTGAACATTTTCGGCACGAAATTGACCTTATTGTCCGCATACCACTTCAGCACGTCCTTGGAGTAGTGGCATGAGGCCAAATCCGGCCAGAAGATTGTTGGGACGTTGTGGGCCTTCAGAAGAGGAAGCAACCGCTTCTGGAGGCACTCTTTTATGTACACCTGTCCGTTCATCGTGTCCTGGGTCACGAAAGGTGCACTCCGCTTCCCGCACGTGCAGATGGCTTGCCAAACCAGAAATTTCTTCGCAAATTTGGACATCTTCTGAGTGCGGACATGCTCCGGAACGCTGAACTTATCCTTGGCCGTGAAAAACAGGTTGCCGGGGATCTGTTTGAAGTCGGCCTTCACATATCTAGAAAATAAGAAGAATGATTAGTAATTTCCATTTAATTCCAACTACCTTTATTGCTTATCTTGACATATGTTTCGCTCATCTCTTCACATATGTTTCGTCGTCCATGATGCAGCATTCAACTTTCGTCAGCATGTTGAGGTACAACTTCCTGGCACGGGTTTTGGCGGACTTGTTCTGCTTCTCGTCGCGATTAGGGGCCTTTTGTACCTTGAACGTTCGAAGCCCAGCCTTAGTTTTGGCCTTCTGGACAAAACTTCGGCTTAGGTGCAGCTTCTTAGCCACATCCCGAACGGAGGCGTTCGGATTTCGGTTGAAGGCCCCAACTACGCGGTTGTGATTTTTGGTGTTGTACGGAATACTTTTTCCTTCACTTCTGGGCTTCCGATCGGTGGTCAACCGTTCCTCAAACCGCTTAATCACTCGCGACACCGTGGAATTCGCGATTCCCAACGTTTTAGCGATGGAACGATGCGAGAGATCCTTGTTCTCGTGATGAATGCGCAAGATTTTATCACGCACGAGCTGTTCTTTCGACTCCATTTCCGCGAGTTTTGATCACAACTTGCAGGATGTAAATAATGCACTATGAACTAAATCCACCCAAATTTTCATTAAATTCTACACAACGGTTAAAAAGTTAGAGCAATTTCATAGTGTGGCAATTTCATCGTGGACACCCTTTAAGTAAACTAATGCGAAGTTTTGTAGGGCACTCAGTAGTTTTTAAAAAGGCTAACGATGTTCCATGAACTACTAATGCATCACAACATTGATTTTTAAATTTTGGATCTCTGATGTTTAACAAAGGTGAAGTTGAGGTTTCTTTTTAATTTAGTTATTCAATGTTTTCCAACAACCTCTGACTAATTAAATCTTGCATTATGCATAATGCAATGCATTGCAATGGTCTTAAACCAAGTATCAATCGATATGCAATTCAGTTTTGTTTATAGTTTATGATAGTTTTTTCAAAGCACTACACAGCCAAATTGATTATGTTACGTCGCTGCGCACAGACATTACCACGGCGGGGTTGAATTCGAGATTTTGTTATCTGCTAATTGGAGGCACAACATGTCGCATTTAAAACAGTACTGCAAAAAAACTAAGCGAGATAGATGAGTATGAGTAAAACAGAGAGTTGTAAAACTCATGTTTTTGTTTTTGTTTAATCAATTACTGCTGTTTATTACGTGTTTTATGCAAAAAAAACATGAAAAAAACCTTTAAAAAAATATGTTTAAAACATGTTTACCCCTAAAAAGACACTAAATGATAATTATTCAAAGTTCAAATAACACTTAGCTTTCGAATGATGGAAGAAAAATCTTTCTAAGCAAAATAATTTTTGAGTTACAGCCAATTTATGACTAACATGTACAAAAACATTAAAAGTTCAATAACTCCATAAACTTTGAGATTTGACCATATACAATACAATAAGACTAAAACCCGATTTTCATACAAAATGGTCATGTTTGGAGGCTTGTCTTTCACTTTCCCGTGAAGTAATTGAACTGAAATTTTCGCAATAGACTAGAAATAACCTGAATTTTCATCTTTAATAAATTCATAATTTTTCATTCACCACATCAGAAACTACAGACACCACCTACGACAAAACAATAAGACCTCCTTTTGATATCCATAGTTTAGGCCATGTTGATGAGTGTGAATTACAATCTATAGTATACTGATATTAAAATGACCCGTGCATCAATAACCAAAATTCAGATCCTCAAATTCGAGCATCCTTTATGGAAATCAAAAAGTGGTCTTATTGTTTTGTCGTATGCGGTGTCTGTAACTTTTAAAATGGTGAATGAAAAATGATGGATTTAATGCAGATGAGAATTTAGGCTACTTCTGGACCACAGCCGAAATTTCAGCTCAATTAATTCGCGAGAAAATGAAAGGCAAGCCCCCTAACATGACCATTTTGTATGAAAATCAGGCTTTGGTCTTATTGTATTGTCCGTCACTGTAGTAGATACTTGTGAATATATATTTCAAAGAATCACGTAGTAGGCAATGCCTGTATTAGCATTAAGAGAAAGGTGAATGTCTGTATTAGCATTAGCTGATGAACCAGCTCAGAAAGCTGAAAATCACCTTAATTATGGTAAAAAAAAAAAGTTAATAGAAATACGTTAATAAATAAAAAAAAATTTGAAATTTTCATTACAGAGGAATCATAATAGCTCCAAAATAAAGCACGCGTGAAAATTTACAGCAATCTGTGTTCATTGCTGTAAAATAAAGATCACTCGTAAATTTTGATTAAAAATGATGGATGTAAATTTGTTACATTCAATTCGCTATAAATTTTAAGGGTTTGTTTGAACTGTGTAAACTTTCGTTTCACCTTACCGAGTTGGTAAGATAATGAATAACTATATCATTATTTGCAAACCTTGTAGCTTCACCTTCACCCACTGAGGACAAATGATTTCCAGTCGGCACATTTTTTTAACTATGGAAAACTTCTTTTATTTAGCGCTTACCGTTTCAAAAAAGGAAATGTGTGAGCTGAACCAATAGCACATTATAACGGAACATTATTTATTTCACATGTGGATAATATTGTGTATGCAAGTGACTTAAGAATAGAGTTGAAGTTACAGGCATAGTTCCAGGCCAGTTCTAAAATGGGTAACTGAATATAGAATCTGTTTCTGATCTTTAACTACTCTTGTTTGAAACATCAAAAATACATAAAAAAATTCAGATTTATTCCATAATACAATAACCGGCTAGTAGGAGTTAAATTGAATACACACTCAATGATTATTACCGTTTTGCTATTTGTATTGCGTTCAGAAAAACTTCTTGGATAATCTACGATTTCTTCAGATGACTCAAATTGCTTGCTTGTTCGTCGTTAGAAAATCTCGACAACTTATTCAAAACGACGTATCTGAGATTGTAAACAAAGAGAGGAACAAAGATTCGAACGTCGATTTCTCAAAACTATCAGCACCCCCACGGATGTTCATCACCATCATGTTTGGGAAATATTATTCCTTGTGTTGGTGCTTCAAGTTTGCGTGGAAGTGCTTTTCTTTTCTTTCCGTCTTTGTGATGTGCTGTGATGTGATAAGAACCCACCATCAGTGCAAGGATTACCTATGTCTGCAGGACTATCCTCAGCAGGTTGCCCCGAGAGAATAGCCAACGCGGCCTACAAAGTGCTGTTCAGGATTATCTTCCGTCGGCTATCGCCGCTGGCAAGCAGATTTGTGGGAAGTTATCAAGTCAGTTTTGTGAACGGTCGATTGACAACTGACCAAATCTTTACGTTGCGGCAGTTCCTCCAAAATTGTCGCGAATATAAAATCCCTACACACCACCTATTCATCAACATCAAGGCCTCATACGATATTGATCGTGAAGAGCTATGGAAGATTATGGACGAGAACATTTTTCCCGGGAAACTGACCAGAATGATCAAGGCTACGATGGTTGGTGTACAGTGTTACGTGAAAATATGCGGGTGCGTTATCGGACTCGATTGAAACACGCAAAAGACTTCGACAAGGCGATGGTCTCTCCTGCCTCCTTTTCAACATTGCGCTAGAAGGTGTTATGTTACGTGCGGACGTTAACATGCGGAGTATGATTTTCAATAAATCCAGCCAGCTCATCTGCTTTGCTGACGACTTGGACATTGTCGGCAGAACGGTCCAGCAGAGTGGTAGCTGATCAGTACACCAAAATGAAACGTGAAGCGGAAAAGGTTGGATTGACGGTAAATGCGTTGAAGACTAAGTATCTGTTGGCTGGAGGAACCGAGTGTGATAGAGCTCGCATAGGCAGAACTGTGATAATCGAAGGAGATGAGTTCGAGGTGGTGGATGAGTTTGTGTACCTCGGATCATTGGTTACGTCGAAAAACAACTGCAGCAGAGAAATCCAGAAACGCATTATTACCGGAAGTCGTGTTTACAATGGACTCCACAAGACCCTGAGGTCTGATAAACTTCACCCCCGTACAGCTCTATAGCGAACACAAAATCGAGAAAGTCGCTAAAGCTGGTAGGGTACAATGGGCGGAACATGTTATAAGAATGTTGGACAGCAACCTCGCAAAAAATGGTGTTTGCCTCAAATCCGACCGGTACAAGACGCAGAGGAGCGCAGGTGACTAAACCAAGTGGAGCAAGACCTTGAAAGTGTGGGACATTCGAGCAACTGGAGACAAGCAGCTCTAAACCGAGTTTTATGGAGAAATATTGTGACGCATGTGCGGTCCTAATAGGACGTTGGACCAGCATAAGTAATAAGTAAGTATCAAAGAAATAATGGTTGCACTAGCATTTAGAGAAATGTGTCAGTAAATAAAAATATTCAAAGTTTTAAAACTGAGGAATTATTTGTTTTTTTTTTCATATGCAGCATCAAAAAATACAAACACAGATTACAGTAGATTTTCATCACACGATAATTTTGATTGAAAATGATCGATGTTAATTTGTTACATTCGATTCGCTATAACATTAAAGGCTTCATTCGAACTGTTTAAACTTTCCTTTCACCTAACCTTGTTGGTAAAAGAATGAGTAACGATATCGTTGTTTGCAAACTGTATAGATGCACTTTCAGGAAATGAGCTAAGAAAGGATGGATGATTTCACGCTGGCACAATTTTTGAATTATCGGGTTACTAAATCATTCACTTATAATTCGCTACATTTGATGCAACTGGTGGTTCTTAATGGCATTTGGTGTTTTCAAAACTAAGACTATATCAGTGTCAGCAGGTGGAAGAAAATTAAGAATCGAATAACTCTGAATGATAATACAAGCTGTGCTATCATAGCTTCAAGTTCAAAACTAAATAAACGCGATTCTCACCAATTTATGATACGTTTCTAAGTTTGGCACAGCATTGCTCATACCCATACCATCTGCAAAATGTGAAGAGAATGAGTAAACTAAACTTTCTCCTTCCCAAATGATGATGATTCACGGAAACATTTCGTCGTCGAATCGACTCACAATAACAATTTTGTTGTTGTGATTAATTTTGCAACGTCGAACTTGCAGAAACTTTGTTTCAAAAAATTAAATGCTTAAGATATAAATTGTGCCAACACTGTGACCGATGTGTCTTTCTATAAGCTTCGAGCAATCGAAGCAAACCGCGTAGTAAGGTTGACGTGTTTTGACGTATGATAGCTGCTGCTAAGGCATTCGCGATTTTCAGTTTTCTCTTATTTTAAGTTTTGTTCCGAAATATGAAAAGCGCCTAGCGTTTTAAATAAAAAAGAGTGTGTGCAGAACCACTATTTGCGTAATAACGGAAGATTGTTCATATCATTTGTGGATAATATTGTGTATGAAAGTGACTTAAGAATAGAGATGAATTTCCAAGCATAGTTTCAGGTCAGTTCTGCAATGGGTTGCTGAATAAAAAATCTGTTCCTGATATTTAACTGCTCTTGTCGAAACTTCAAAAATATATTATAAAAAGCAAATTTATTCCATGATACCATTACCGGCCGCAGGGGTTGAATTGAATAGACAACAGCACCTAATGATTGTTATCGTTTCGCTGTTTAGATTGCTTTGTTCAGGAAAACATCTTGGAGAATCTGCTGTAGTTTGCAACCGAAAAGTATGAAACTTGACCTGGAAAGTCGTTTATATTCTTGTTTAAATTCTTCCTTCGCTGTTAGTAAATTTCCGGGAAAAATGGACCCAAAGGAAACCACCGAATTTGAAAATAGAAAAATGGACGCAGCGTGATCCAATAACATTGCATCACACAATTAAGTGTTCTCGTTCATCCTCTTAAACAATTTGAATTTACCTGTGAACATTAATCATTAATGCATATAAAACAATCTAAATTGGAAAACAAACCAAAACATAAATTGTTCGAGTCCAAATCACATCAAGCATTTTCCCAAATTCATCCAAAGAAAAGTTATAAAATCTGTTCTTGATAATCGATTTAGGCCGTGTTCCGATTCGTGAATTAATTTTAATTTTCCTTAAACTTGAAAGTTGGAAAAAATCGATTAATCGATTAAAATCCTTTTGTTATCGATCATAGAACTTTCGATAAGGTAAAAATTGAGTTGCCGTCTGTCAGAAATAAGTCAGGTCGAGTAGCAGACTTAATCGATTATTTTCTATCTGTCAAGTGAACATTAAATTAATTTGCGAATTGGAACATAGCCTTATAGTACGTTCACACTGCGCTCTATATAACGTGATATTGCATGTTGATATCGATATCAAGTGGAGATGTTCACACTACACTGACTTGATATTGTTTGACGTTTGTAAGAATGACGATGAAGAAAACAGTAAAATACCAAGTAAACTGATGTTTATGCCATGTGCTATACAAAAAGATCAGATTTTGATGAACTATAAGTTTTAAAGTACTTAGGAACAAATGTCCTGTAATTCGTTTTAATACGGTGGGTTTCATGGGGATCAGAAATTTACAAATTTTTAATAACCAGAAGCTTCGTCCCCTGATTTCCGCTTTTTCTATTTGGAAACTTAAGTGCAACGTTGATAGCTTCGAAAAATCTGCTTGATTTTTCTCGAAGTCAATTAGTCGATGAAAATCAAAACCGACATGGGCGAGGAATAATTCTGTTGAAGTTTGCCTTCTGATTTGGTTTTTGGACTATCGTGAGAATATTTTATCGTTAATTTACAAAGGGAAAGCCTGCAAACAAACCGGTTATCTTATACAGCACCCCGAAACACATACCCGCTAACAAAAACTGTACCTGCAAAATGAACCAATGTATAATGAAAATGGTGAGCAAATTTTATTATCTGACAAAAATTCTGTCGAAGGTCTAATTGGGTGCAAAATTTGCAATATGGATACCGAATAATAATTTTGCTTTTTTTTTTATTCACAAAAAAAAGAAAACAAAATAATTTTAAATTTACAACACCCCGCACAATACAAATTATAAAAATTATAATTTTGTGTTTTGTTTAAATTAAAGGGAAAGGGAAAGTGGAAAAAAAAGAAAAGACACCCCCCCCCCCCCCCTCGGTCCCACCCCCCCCCCCTTTACAATTATAATTAAAAAAAAAAAAAGAAAAGAAATAATAAAAAGAAAATTCTTTAAAAAATATAGAAAGAAAAAATGTCTGGAATATCACGCAGTATAGCCCATGATATAGCTGCTATATCATGAATCGCAAAATATCACGTAATATAGGCCGTAGTGTGAACGTACTTTTATGTCGTTTTCGGTTTTAAACCTGGGTCAGGTCTGACTCTGACTCGCAATTACCGAACGAAAACGGATCCAGAGTCGAGTCAGTATGATGGTATTAGTGCAAAACATAAACATAAACAAACATGAACATTTTGTTTTGACAGTTATGTTTGTGTGTGTTGGTGAGCCCAGATTGGACCTCGAAAATACTTGAGAGCGAACCTCATCGATGTTGGGTCGGATCCAGAGCGGATCCAGGTCCGACCCGATTCAATAAAAAAACGTTTTGACAGCTGTTAGGGCGGACCTAGGGCGAACCCAGTTCCGCACTGGCAATAACCGAAAACGACATTAGGATGATGCTCTTTATAAAAAAAGCTGATCCTCCTACATCCCACTACAATCAATATTTTTCTTTTTTTTCCCTGTCACAACAACCTTTCCCCCCCCGCACTAAAAAAATTTTTTATAAACAAAAAATAACATTAGTTATTAAACTGTTGGACTTTTGTTGTATTGAACCTTATTTTCTGATGTTCTCCTTTTCTTTTTACAGGTATTGACGTGGCTTCGATGATTTTGATAATAGTAAAATAATTTTTTTATCCACCCCACCAAAAACTTTAACAATCTAAAACACCACGATTGAAAGGAGAACATATTAGCCTGAAAGCATTTTCCCTATGAAAGCACTCAACATCACTGCAACTAAGGGTCCCCTCATAAAGATTTATTTCCCATGTTTCCTCCTTTTTTCTTAAATTGCAACACCTACAAAGCACCCTCTTAACGTTTGCATAAGAAACCGAACATGGCGGCAGCAGCAAACTACGATTTTTCTCACACCTTCCAATCGCAAGTACAATTGCGACGAAGCTCGCATTTTTTTCACTACCAGCCCACTACCCTTCAAAACTTCTAACTCCCCACTTGGCAGCGCTGACTGTCAGCTGCAACAGGAGCATTAACTGCACAAGAATAAGACGATGGCGAAAATGGGAGCTCCGACCATCCGACGACGAAGTGGATCGTGACAGATTTATAGTCTGTCGGAGATCTTGGCTCCAACAGCAGAAGCAGTAGAAACTCCACTTGAGGAGTGCACGCCTCGCCAAGTCGTAGCATATTAGTCCAAATTAGGTGGATGATTTATTTCATCGCGTTGCTTGTATTCCGGGGACTAGAGAGCTCGAGGCAGCTAATGCTGTTGGGATTAATCAACCAGGAGCGGCGGGTTGCTGAGTTGATTCATTGTAGTTTCGCGCTAGCAAGCGCTAATGAGCAGGATGAACGCCCGCAGCCGCACAGGTCAAGAAAGGAGGCGTTAATTTAGTTTCATCGTATCGTGCCTCTTTTTTGCCTGGGAGATTCGTGGTGGGATATGCTGCCTCCCACGCAAGCCTGTTTATTGGATATAACAGCACTTGTGTTAAAAGCCTTTCATAAACACACATATTAATAAAATATACGGATAAATTGCCTCTTCATCAAGATTGCATCCAGCAAGTTTGTATATGCCTGGCTGGTAGGTTGCCATCAGCATCATACTTGGAAGTCTATAAGCTCCTTTGTCGTCTGACGGCTCCTTGTAGGCAGCTTGCTACAAATCTGGCAGACGAGAAACTATATAATGATACACTTCAGTACGACCACTGCCAAGAAGTGATTCTGTGCAAATTGCAATCAATACTGCATATGTGCATTGCCTCCATTGTCGAATGTAGTCTATTACCACTACGACGCACCGAGGGAGAATGAACAAGTTGTTCGTAGCACTCATAAGCACACAATTTGTTGACATGGCTTTTAATTAATTGAAACGAAAGCGTCATCTTCAGACACATACACTCAACGACTGGAAGAGAAGCTTCCCTTCGTTGCCAGCTGAAGACGGTTGTCGGGATAAGACTGCTGCTGCCACAGCTGCTCTTGGAAATGTTTGCTTAATTGAGCCATACGACCCACACACACCAGACTGCCTGACATTGTCGGAGGATTTCACTCGCTCGGTCTGATCGTTTTTCATAATTCTGTGATCTGTGATTGTTTAATTCATATTGATTGTTTAATACGAATCAAATTGATCAAGCCCTTCCTAATAAATATACGAATCAATCAATCTTCTCTCAAATAACAATATTTTCTTGAGATACATCTTAGTGGAGAATGATTTCCCCGATCATTTATCAGTCAATCGTCACTAATTTAAGTACAACGAAACGAGGCGCTGCTTATCCTATTGCAACTACCCTTGAGATCCATCTCGCTCCAGGAACGGCCAAGTTCTTCATTTCATAACTGGCTCATCATCATCATCAGTTATCTGCAGTTTTATAAATGATCTCCTTTCACACAGTCTGGCTGTACTTTTTGCCATCTTTCAAAGAACTATTCACTCAGTTTTGAGACAAACGCATGCAAAAAGTATTAGATTTTGCCCACTTTCTACCATGAACCGATGAAACACCACTCAGTCCAGCTAATCCTCTTAAAGTGCAAAGCAGGAGCCTCACCCTGGAATCCCACCCAGATATGCTCGTGGGACTACGATTGCACGATACCATCTTGTTCATCATACTTCAAAGCAAATCTGCCAAGACAGAGCGGGAAAGGGCTCGAGCAACGATCATGGCTCGAATGAATTTGCAATTAATAACAACACATCTGTTTGCTAATTAGAATGATTAATTTCTACGACGTCTGGTTGGACCAGATGAACAATTTGCAATCTTGAACAAAATATTAATATTCTTCTCAAACCCCTAGAATCAAACACAAACAGCATGTCTCTCATAAAGAGACAAAGAAAAAACTGGAAAGAATCTCACTGCCGACAATTTTCGGTCATCCCCCAAACTACGAGGGATGCAACGATGACGGACTGGGCCGGAAGTGTGGAATAATTTCCACATCTCATAAAGCTTTCAGCAGTGCATTTTACTCGGTACGGGGCTTTGCTCGCTAGGTTTTATCGCGTTCTAGACAACCCAGCCAGCAAGGGCCCATTTCCTGCAACGAGACAAACGGCGACAATAATAATGTCCTGCAGAAGAAATAAAAGAAGCACGTTATAAATTTCCAGAACTACACTGGCGAGCACCCCAGTTCCAGTCCTCTCGCTCCCCAGTCTAGTTACACCATTTGTCGTCGGTTTCAACGAGTTGGAATTTTTAGCTATCGCTAGACAACCGACGACGGGTCCCCAAATGGAGAGCAATAGACGCTAGAATGGAGAGAAGAAAAAATCTGTGGCATTGGAATGGGGAATTGTAAACAGAATCCACAGCAGGAGAGAGGAATTATGACCGTGAACGATAAAGCTCAGTTCAGAATAACAGCTTTTTTTTTGCTTGGAGGTTGCATGCAGGTTCTAAAACTATGGCGAAAGATATGAACTTTGTGCTAGGATAAATTGTGGAAACTAGACTATGTTTTCTACTTTTTATATGGTGGTATTTTACGCTATGATGTGTAATTGGTTACATCGTTCCTTGGTTTTTGTTATGGGTGGTACGATGAGAACCTCTTTTTCAAGCTATGAAGTAAAAATTGCTGCATGCATAGCAAAAGATCAAAGAAGATAATCTATGCGCAAGTCTGTCTAAGGAAATAAAATCTAAGTTTTTAATAATCTGAAAAAATATTTGCAGCTCAGGTTGGCCCAGAAATTCTCGATGGGACGCAGCTAGGGGACGTTAGGCGGATTCGCCGACTTGGGTACCACATCGATAGTCAGCCGATCCATCTCCTCCAACGATCGCTTCGAGTAGTGGGCCGACGCCAGATCCGGCCAGAACACCGCGTCTTCGCCCTTATGGTATTTCTTGATGAACGACGCAACTTCCGGTAGGCATTTCGTATTATAAAATTCCCCGTTCACGGCCAGTCCGAAGCGAAAGAAGAGCGGCTTTGACATCCCCTTCTCGCTGATTGTCAGCCACAGCAGCACCTTCTTGGGGAACTTGGTGTGTGAAATGAACTGCACCTCGGAGCTCACTTCCTTCGTGGGGGAAGTAAAATACGAAGTGCCCTGCCAGTCGTTGCCATCCAGGGTGAGATAGGTCTCGCCGTCCCTCACCACCACCACGTCGCGATTCGCCGGGAAAATCGAGTTAACCATCTTATTCAGCCGCTGCCGCTGCGACATTGCTTGCAGCTCCGAAACCAGTGGACTCGACTTCCGCTTCCTGATATGTATGTTCATGTTCGCCAGGTACTTTTTCACTGTTTGGCCAGTTGAACCGACCTCCCGGCCAAGCGCACGCAGCGATGTAGCCACTTTTCCCTCGGTCTTCCTCTTCAGCATCATTCTTGTCGCTCAGGGTCGTCGGCCGTCCAGAATCGGGCTTTCTTTCGATGCTCTGATTGTTGTCTGATAGTGCAAAGATGTTGTAGATGCCGGAACGGGCGTATCCGGCGTCCACAAAGTGCCGCACGATGTCCGTTTTCGACGCGGCGGGGTGCCGTTCTTTGAACGCGCACCCTTCTGAACGGAGTTGCTTCACTGTTTTTGCTATCAGGGTTAGAGTTCGACTGATAGAGCTGTCAAATTTTGTCTGCTGACTCATGGGTTACTATGATTGATGCTGCATGGGTAGTTTAAGATAAACCCATGAAAAATCGGCAATTGTTTTGCATTTATTTAATGCAAATGTTAAGCAAGTGTTTTACAGGCTGAATATCGTTTACAGCTCAAATACTTTATGAGTTATAGTTAAAAATGTAATCGATCGCTGCATATTATTTAGGACACAAACCCTGCATAGTAAATTATGGTTGGAAATTTTCGAAAAACCCTCTCTGAAAAGTTTTGATTTAAAAAAACCCTTATAATCGGCTATCGACGTTAAGATTCGTGTGGGATTTTGACTCTTACATTATGGGATAAACAGAATTTTCAGCTTTCACTTTTTCTAAAAAACAGAATTTAAAACCTTTTTTAAGTTTATTAGTAGAACGATTGTGATTGGGAGACAAGGAGAATTTAAAATTAGCACTTCATTTGATCACTTTTTAAAAATAAAAAATTAAACATTGAAACACTTTTTTCAAATTATCTCTAGTAACACTAGTAAGCACTCGACGCTAAATAAGTCTGTAAGTCGCAGACGAAATGAGCCTATCCTAAGCTTTCTCTAGTGGAATTTAAAGGAATTTGCTCGCGTTTACTAGTGATAATTTGAAAAAAGTGTTTCAATGTTTTATTTTTTATTTAAAAAAAAGTTTTGATCACTTTTGAAGTGATGTGTTAATTTTAAATTCTCCTAGTTTCCCAATCAGTATTTTCCGTTTTTATTAAAAAAAATCTTCTTTGAAGATGAGCTAAAAAATCGGACGCAAATTGAAAATACGTGGCACTTTTGTTTTGGAGCATTTGAAACAAGCCGTGCTCAATTAGAGTTCAAAATAAGAAATTTATTCAATTTTTCAATTGCTGCTCAATTTTGTAGAATGATTTCACACTTTTCGAAATGGCACCACTGTCTGAAAGTGGTGGTGGCACCCGATTACAGCAATTTCACTCAACGGGATGAAGGCGCACGTAGCTGATGAAATTAATATAACTTGAACGTGTGATTCTCTAATTAAATCGGGATTGGCTCACTAGGGGGCACTAGCTGGGATACAGAATGTTTTTATTAATTGGTTCCAACATGGAATATCACGAGATCCTGGCCATGAGAGGCCATGTAAAGTAACTGTCTTCAGTAAAGTTGTTGTTCAATAGGTCAAAGCGTTCCGATTGATGGATAGCAGTCCGAAATTTGCACTATTGTACATGTGAATATCTTGTACAAGCTATATCTCGAGATCCTGGCCATCTAAGAAGATGCCGTCTTCGACAAAGTTGTTCAGGTTGCCACCTGGAGGCCGCAAGTTAATGTTTGAAGGCATTTTTGAATCCAAGATGGTGGCTTCTGGTTCTAGAAAATGAATTTACTGTCAAAAACCCAGCAAAATTCAAATTTTTGGATTGTTAACGGCGTATAAAATGGAAAATTAATGTCTGACCCCATTTTGGAATCCAAAATGGCGGTTTCTGTTGTGAAAAAAAAATGAGAAATATTGTCAAATACCCTGCAGTATAGATATTTTTGGATTAGGAACGGCCAATTAAGGCTGGAAATCGATGTCCGATGGCGTTTTTCAATCCCAGATGGTGGCTTCTGGTTTCGGAAAAAAGTAGGAAATGCTGTCAAATACCCAGCAATATGAATACTTTTGGATCGGGAACGGCGTATAAAGGCTGCCATTGTTAGAACCCATTCTATAGTGCTAATAATTGTCAAAAAGTCGAAATTCGAAACTTTGAAAATCCGCACAGACAGAGACTGCAAACGAATCTTGACCGCTGTTGACGAACGAAGAATCGTGCGAACTATACATAAAGATGATGAAGATGATGATGATGATGATGATGATGTGAGCCCTACTGTCAAACACGGAGTAGGCAGCGTCATGCTGTGAGGGTTCAATAGCGGCCACGCTAGCAGAGCATTTGTTGCAAATGGGTTGAAATAACTTGACTGTGACTCAATTGAGTCACAATCAAGTTGATGCAACTAATAATAAATTTGGTAATGTAGTGGATGCCATGCAGTTTATCGACACCACGATTGGCAAAATGGGCTATTTGAATATCCTGAAAAGTAATCTACCTCGTGATTATTTCTTCCAGCAGGACAATGATCCAAAACAAACCCCTCACGTAATACGAGAGTGGTTGCTTTACACTGTTCCTAAACAACTCTAAACAACTCAAACCCTCTTCACAGTCACCGGATTTGAACTCCATCGAGCATTTGCAGTGGGAGGTAGATCACTGATTGAATACCACCAAGTAAACAGGTGATTGGTTCAAAATTCCATCAGCAGTGACTAGGAAGCTGACGAAGGTGGCCAAACTGATGATCGACTTCCAACAAATTGCGACTTTGTTTTAAGACATTTTTTGTATTAATCTTTTACAGACTGCTCAATTTTGCGGCATTGGAATATGAGTGGTTTTTTTTTTGGTTTGCAAATTATAAATGAATTGGTTGTTGTTTTAGTTTATTGTTAGCACTAAATACTGCAAATTTCTCGTGACACAAAATCCACCAGTGTAAACAACTAATTATATCAGATAGGAGAACTCTTCCTCTTCGAAATTATCGTGGACGAATAATGAGGGGTGGTTTCAATGCCGCAAAATTCGAGGAAGAAGTCATTGTTTACGTTTGTCAGTTAGGCCCTAATGAAAAATCTTTGTTAATTTGTTTGAAGTCCGTCAACATTTGAGAGAAAAAAAGAGAGAGTTAGAGAAGGAGAATGAGAGGAGAATGTACAGTGAAAGATGGAGAGAGTTTAGATTGGGAATAGCTCGTATGAAACGTTGCTAGTAGTAGTTCTCCCCGCTTTTTTTTCTGCTAGTGGTTGCCCCCTATCAATGATTTCGGAATACTCAAGTCTTTTGGCACAAAAGTGCCAAAAGACTTGAATATTCGTGCTCGTCCTACTCCAACACGTTCCTAGCATTCCCAGAAAAATAATGAATTTTAACAGACGCTTAAAATTTCCCTCGTTCACTTGTAGGCAAAGGCAAGTGTAAACAACGAAATCGCTTGCAATCTTTTATACAACAAACTAGATTCAGGCTTAAATTAAGAGAAATATCCCAAGAACTTATGCCAAATCTAGCGTTCCATTTCTGTGCATTAGGTAACGCAGAAAACTACATGTTTCTTTTAAACTGTGTAGTTGCATGAGGCAAGAACAGGCCATAATAGAGTAAAACCCTTGTGATTCTTCAGAAATCAGGCTTTTGAAGGCACTCTTGTTTATATATTTCACCATTCATGATTCCAGAAGGGATGAAGGAAGCGACCGCTTCTCCGCAACCGAAAACCGTCTGTCAGATTTGGAAACTCTTGGCAAATTCTGACATTTTCTTCTTCTGAACATCCTCTGAAACTAGGACTTGGTAGTTGGCGGAGGTTGGGCTTAACATAGGTTTCATCGTCCATCACGTTGAAATACGGATTTGTGAGCAGAAGCGACAGTTTGCTTCTCATTCCTGTTTGGGGCCTTCTGCACTTTTTGTTTCATGGTTTTCTGGACAAAACAGATCGACCCCATGGATTTTGTAGCGACACCCTGGATCGACATGTTTGGCCGACGCCTGAGTTCTGCTTCGACCTTATTGGCCATCTTGAAATCAACCGAGCAAACTATGCAACCACTTCCTTTCTTCCGATTGACAGTCAAACGGTCCTTGAAGGTTTTTCAAATAGCTAACATGCCTTGTAGATGATTAAATTTAGTATTTCTTAAATCTTTGGAAATGAAACGATTGAATTTTCATGGGAGATTCTCCCAATCCCTTTAATGATGAGCAGTTCTCTCTAGTTTAAAAACTTTCAATCAGCTGTCATGCCTTGTAGAGCCTTTTTTTGCATATCGTTCCTTCTTTGAATTATGAGCGGAGTGCTATTCTAAACAAAAAGGGGAAAATTAATGAATAAATGTTGTTCACCATTTTTCCTAATGGCATTCATCTTACGTATGGCATACGGTCTAAAGGCCGCTCACCACTAGAACGAATATATGTATTAAATATTTTGGAAACTAAACGACAGAATAATGTTTTGAACTATTTTTATTTGATAGTATTGATAGTATAAGATTGATATTACCGTCAGTGAGGGTGAATTCTGTCAAATAAACATAGTTTTTCGTCCCTACTTTGTTACATTTCCATTTTAACGAGAAAATAAATTTGAATCATGAATATATTCTTCAATGATATATTTAGTACTATCATAGAGATAATATGAATGAAAATGAAATCTCACATTACATTACACTTCATAGGGAGTGACATCGGGCCAAAAATAAAAAAAAATGAGTCTAACCCTATTAAGCTCAAAAAGTTCAATGTTAAGAATATTTTTTTTTCTTGAAGAATAGTCTATCAACACTATATAACTTTTGCAAGTCTTATAAACAAAGCCTGAATACACCATACAAGTAGCAATTTCATCCAATTCCACGTTTGAGTAGGTTTTTTGAAGATATTTTTTAGCAACGTTTTGTTGTAGTATTTATGACTCTTTACTTTACAATACTTTTAAAACAAGTCACTAATATTATTCGTGCTAAACTCCAGAAATTGAAGAAACATGTCATCTTTCACACCAAGTTTAGATTTGGTCATCATTTTCTGTATTTGCATTTGCAAAAACTTTGCAATTACGCATTTCTCTAACATTTGGCTTATTTTCCGGCATCTCGAGATCCCGCTAAATCTCAAAAATTGTTTTTTATGTCATATCCCATTTCCCGGCAAGTTGATTCCGGGAAATCTGGAAACCCTTGGGGAGTACCTAGAAAATGAGAAGAATGATTAGTAATTTTCATTTAATTCCTACTAAAGGTAGTTGGAATTAAATGGAAATTACTAATCATTCTTCTCATTTTCTAGTTACAGGTATTCCACTAAACAGCTTACACTCTCCAGGATTCCTTGAAGAGTGTTACTATTATCGGCAGCCCCTGGTTTATTTTGCTATCGTTCCAACTGAATGATAATAAGTAGTTCTATTATAGGCAATACGATATCAGTTGTGGTTTAGGAGTTTTCCGTGTGCCGGATGGATCTACACTTTTTGAAGCAGACGTAAACAGTCAGTGTCATAATTCTTGTTTACAAAAAGTGATAGGCCATCCTTTACCCAAGTAACTATTTTAGTTTTATTCCAGCCGTATTACACTTCTCCCGGCTTTGTTGATAAAACTACGTTCAAAACTGTTTTGTCCACCAACACCTTCTCTATGCTTCTTTAAAGTGAAAACAAATTATTAAAACCTTTATAAGACCATAAAGGTTTTTCAAAATGTTCTAGTGAAAGATGTTATGACCACTTGAGAACCTTCATAAAACCTATTGGCTGCCGTGAAAACCAGCATACGGCCAAATGGTCACAGCTGTCAAACTTCACTGTGATATCGTGGTTGGTTTTTGTTGTTCTGCTTTGTTCGATTCTCTGCTGTTCTGATTTATTTAGCAGTAAATGATATCTAAGATAAAAGTTCTAGTGTTGCGGGATATTCTGTTTGATAGCAAAATATCCACAACAAATTGAGTTTTTTACAGCATATCATGCTCTAAATCATATGCGCATATAGTTTTATGGTAAATATTGGCACCATAAGAGCCGAAAATTAATGCGCATAGGAAATTATGCGAGTTTACTACAACAAAACCAAAACTTACAAAAATATATTCGATAAATTAATCATGAGTTTCCGGAAAATTGATGGAATTCAATAAGGTTTTCTAAAAAAATGCCGAATTCGGTCTCCGATCTACGGTTCTTTTGCATTACATTTAACATTTGGTGCATTTATTTTTCCACACTTCAATTATTTCTTATATTTCAATATGGCGATTGAAAAAATCACAGTTTGGCCAAAAGCCAATTTATCATCGCAATGACTACTATAAAACCAATTTTCCGTTTAATGCATTCACTGGAAGTAAAATTCTTTTAAAGTGCTTCTTCAACTGACCATAGTAAGATAATATTAACGAGTCCTAAAACGGCATTTCCAAACAGCATTTTACGGGTTCATAAAGTCGAAATAAAACCTTTGATAGGAGTTAAAGGAATTTGAGAAAATAATGTTTTAAAGGAACGTTGTAAACAAGCTGTGTAGGTTCTCATAAACCCGACTAAAATATGAAACCTATTGGCACCTCTTGGTGCCATAATAAAACCAAATTGATTTCTAGCAGCTTTCATAAAACTTAAATAAAACTTAGTGAAACTGGATGGTTTTGGCAATGTTACCTGGGTACATTTGATCAAAATTGGATGAGCTCTGGAAATCAAGATTTGACGATAAAAGTTCAAACGTAACATTCCCTAAAAGTACCTTTTACTTAACCTAAACAATAAACGAGAAAAATCTTAAATTATCCAGTTTATACATTCCAAAACGGAAATTTACCATCATGCGTTTCATTTCGCTGCCGAGAATTTACCCCACATTCCAAAAGGAAAAAAAAAACATTCATCCATGAAAGTGAATACTTCTCCGCTATCAAGTTGCCACTCGCCCCCGCACAAGTCGGTGACAGTCAATTTCCGTCGACTTGAAAGCCATTAGCGAAATCATTTTCCCAATTACTCAGCCTATCATTTTTCCCGCCCACCGTCAGCATACGAATGCTGCTTCTAAAAAAAACAGCCCGTTCACGTGAATCGCGCATATGAACTCCGGACTCCGGAGAAGCTGCTCCAAACAACGTCGATTGACGTAGGAAATACGGTAAAAGTTCCCTTCCATCTTTGCCTAAACATGGTACGAAAAAAAATACTCAATTTCGCTCAACATTTTCCATTCTCTTTTTCCCCGAAAATCCTATTCCCTAATGGATCAAACAGCTGTGGAAGCTCGCTGCGGATGTGCGGGACCGAGAGCAAGCATCAACGGAGTTTTATCTTAATTTTAAATTGAAGCTGATCCGATGATACCCTCTGATGCTGGCAGTTTGGCTAGAATTTCTATTCATGATATCCTAGCAACGCCAGAAATTGTGCCGGGATTTGGCGTCCAGAAAGGGTTCATGAACTGCGTAACGTTTTTGCAAAAACTCAAGCGAGGGCCGGTAAATGAAATGAACATGAAATGAAATTCCTCACAAATTTCCTCTTCCGCCCCCACCTTAATGGAATCAACAATGCTTTGAGCAAATTTGTGGGCGTAATAAAACAAACTGGAACAAAATTAATTTAACTGCAAAATAAATTATCATTAGAGTCTTGTTTGGAAAGCACTCGTAGCCTGCTCTGAAAGATGTTAATTTTCATTCCATAGCGATATGAGCAGTGCTTTCCATCACACCCTAATATCTTCGAACCCAGTCGGACGTCAGTCGGTCTGATTTTAACGAAGGACCAATTTCCATCCCTTACTCGTGTATCGCCACTCAGCTAAGGAATGGTTTAAAAATCTCAATCCTTTTTTCCCACATTTTTTTTTTTGCCTGCATCACCTGACGATATGGGACGCAAAAAAAGCCAAGTTTTTACTGCAGAATTATTGCTCCGGTGAACCGGACGAATCTGGTCAAAATTTTCGCCGTGTTTTGCTCTCCCGGACCGTAACGATGACAAGCACTGAGGAGGGGAAAACAACCGAGCCAACCCAACGAACCAGAATGAGATATGTCAGGGTAAATTTGTAAACTCTGTTAGTTTATAGTTTTTCCCCATCGTCGGTGTTGTGTTGTTTTGCTTCCTTCGCTCTGTTCATTGGTGTTTTACTAGTGTTTTTTTTTTTGTACGTGAAAAAAGAAAGGTTGATTGCTTGTCGCGTTGGCAACGGTTTAGACCATCACGGTGAGGCTTGGTGAGGCTTGTAAGGGTTAACTTTGATAAAAGGATTGAAGCAGGACAAAGAACAAACCTTCCAGTGGAAGGAGCATATCTAGCAACTGTTATTTGTGTGTTGGTGGTGCACATCTGGACATTTTTCCGAGGAAAATTAAATTGATGTGCTGATGCTGAAGTTTTCGGGTCCTAAAGACATCAAATTTTCAAAGCTAATGGTGTTCCGAGCTATCAATTTAGCGTTCCTGACCACAGTGAAAGGCTGTGAAGAATGCAAAAAGAGTGGTAAACTTTTTATACCGTAACATATTTCAAGGCATCCTTTGTCACACGTCAAGACTTTCTAGAGTCTTACATAAGTGTACTTTACTGCGAAGGAAGTGTACGTGGAATAAAACAAAAAGCTATATGGGACAGTCGTGAGTGGGAAAAGTTTTCGAGAAAAAGCTACACCTGTGCGGTACAACAACTTTTCACACGAACAACCCACACTCAAAAGCACTATATGGGCCGGTGAAAATGGTAGGACGTAAGATTTCTTACATCCAATGAAATCACTCAGCAAACAATCGGAATAATAAACAAGTTTGGACCCTTTCCGTGACGCTCTTTCTGCAAGCGAATGCGAATTTTCTTCGAATGGATTTGAACCCTAAGAGAAGCTATTAGATTACATTGAACGGAATGTAGTCGTAGCATCGATACCAAAATAGATAACATTTTCACCAATCCCCATTCCGCCTTGATTGATGGTTGGCTCACTAAACAAGTTCCAATCAATTTCCGGTAAGTTTCCACAAACGAGCTCAAGAGAAGGCATATGAAACATAAACAGCTACAGGCTACAGCTGCACCGCCCACCCTGTTCACAGAACATGTCTCATAAAAGGTAATGGCTTCATACAAATCTCCCGTTGCAACTGCTCGAAAGCACGTGATTATTTATAACATGTAATTTCTGGTGCATACGTTCAACCGATTAGGATCCCTCCCGCACTCTGGATGCCGTTCCCAACTTAGAATAATAAATACGTACACCGTCCAGGTCTCCATTCGGACGACATGAATATAACATGGCTCTATAATCTGAGGCTTTTATTCGCCTGTTCGAGTAAGAGATTCAATCGGACCGGAGACTCCGAACCTCATCATTTATCATGCATCGTTTGTGGAAACGAGCTCGCTGGATTAGGTGCAGCCCTCCAGGTGAGAGCATTTCTCTAATGAAACAGTCGTAAATTACAATATGGGACATATTTTTCGCTCGACAAGTAAACGCCCTCCCGCGTACGGATTCCTATCGAGAGCCATCAGAGACGATACGTGCCTCGAAAGATTAATGTTGCCAACCGTACATATTGGAAGGTACATCTTTATAATTTGCCCTGTTCGTGCTGGCCGTAGCTGCCAGCACGAAGAAGGGGTCCAAGGCGGTCGGTGTTGCAATTTAGGGATGCATTTTGCTACAAATGCTACCTTTTGCCGGGGCTAAATAGATTTACCGGGATTTCCCACATGGTGTGCTGAAAAGAACCGAGCATCGAAAGACGAACAACCTGGCTTCGTGTTCTCTATCAAATGGGCAGCCGAAAGCCATGCATGGGCTTGACCGTTGCAAAGGAAAAAGTGCATTCAATCCAGACTCTTCCTGTATAAGGAAGCGCGATAAAAAGTTGATTTTCTTCTGTTGCACTTCTTCGGAAGTCGTTTCGCTAATCAAGTGTAATAGAGTGATCGCATTTTGTTTTCCAACGGATTCTATATAGGCGGAAGATAGTGTTGCATTTTTCATGGCATGGATATATGGAGTAAATTTGTTTTCGCATTTTCTATTATAACTCTGTTGATTAGATCATTTAATGCGGCAGTCGTTCTTCTTTTTGGCATAGCCCTATCGAATATCGAGAAATTTTGCAAAACAAAATGCCAAATCTAGTTAAGTGAATACCTAGAAAACATGCAAACAGTTTAGAATTTCAGTGATTTGGGAAGAATCATGAACTGCTTTTTAACCACATGAGACGTAAACCAGCAACACGAAGAGAATCGCAGCAAGCGATGCCCGCGGACGGTTGAGTTTTGATGAGCTGTCACGTTTTTTTCTTTCGCTGTGATTGTTTTGTGGTTGTGATTGTTCTGGTTAAATTTCTTTTTGAAATTGTTTATTGCCTGTGATTTTTATTTAAATCCATTTGTGCGCGATTGCTTAAAATACTAATTGTATTCGTGCTGTTCGTTTCGCAAAGGACGAAGTAAAACGATTTGCCAGATGGTGAAGCGCTACTTCCGTAGAGACAATTTACGCATCACAGAGAACGGCTTGCCATATCAAGTGAATACGAAACATCAACAACAATTTTCAGTGAGATTTATCTGATCTGTTCACGTTACATTTCGGTCACTTTTCTTTCATTGTTGTTTTTGAATTATTTCACGGATCGCTGAAACGTTTCATTTAAATATATAGCAGCTTGAACTCTTCATTTTATTTCGTGGTACAAATGTTTACATTCTTGTTGCATTTGACAAAATGACGTCGATCAAGTGGAATTTAGCAAACGCAGTTTGTACAGATGTCAGCAATATCCGACGTTATCGGTAGGCGAATCTTGCCAGGAAACTAAAACTACCAAAAAGCAGTGTTTGCACATTGTTGACCAGCACGTTGACTATGAATCGCAAGGTTGGAAGGGAAGAAGAACCAGAAAGTATGCTCCCTCCAAATGAACATCAATTTGGTAGCCATTATTGAAGAAAATGCCCTAAAAAACTTTTCAGTACGGGGTGGCTCATGAAGTTGGATAATCAAGAATCATGCGAACAAAAAGAACCGCAGAGACATAAAAGGACAGTGTAAAAAGTGAAAAAGGTACCCAACTGTGATGACAAGAAAATTGCAAAGTGCTGAAACTTTTAAGTTTTAGCAAAAAAAATCTTGTACCATAACTCGAACTTCCCACATGGAAAAATGGTAGGCTCTGAATTTAGAGCGAAACTCTTCTTTTGAAACTGAAGAAAGCAAATGAGTCGATGATTAAAATCAGGAAAAAAAATAAATGATGGAAAAGCAAGTGATCTGAGAATACTATGCAGAATTCTGATGGCGAGTGTACACAGAAAAAAGTTCGAGAATTTTACAGAAAGAAAAGGATAAATCTCAAAATCAGACTGTTTTTACTGTATATATAGCTCCATTATACTGTAATGAACAATTAGTTTTGCAACTTTGATTGTTGTTGTTGTAGGCAAGGGGAGGGGTCTTTACCTGCATCGGGTAGCTTGATATCAAATTATGCGCCCGATCGTATACTACCTTCATATGCCCTCCATCGTTTTCAACTTGTAATCTTTCAATTTTTAAACCTGCCGTTTCACAGCTAAACAAAAAAATGAAAATCTCATCAATACTTTCGGCATTTCTCGATTCTAGACAATAAATTGCTGTCCACTCCCCCTAGAACCTCTCATGTTGATAAGAGTATCTGTTCTCACCCCCTCAATTTCGTCAATTGAAAGTTTGTTCAATCTTGTCTTGGTTTCTTTATTAAGCTTTTCTAAGATTTTTTGGCAAACTTTTGTTTAATTTAAACATATTGCTAAATACGTACCATCCTCACTGACCAACTTTATATGCTATCATGATGGAACTGTATGCACTCTACCAATATCCCCATTGGAACCTCGAACCATCGGAATAAGACGTGAGTAATCAGGCATTGTAAAATGGATTTCATTGGAACCCAACAAATTTCACAGCCTTTCAATATCCCGAACCCCCAAAACGTTTAAAGTATCAGACAACAGTTCGTTTAATTAGACTTTTGGCTTTTCTTATTGAGTGTATTCTAATTTCAATTCAATAGACTGAGAGCTTTCGATCCCAACACCAATGCATCAATTTGAATGTTAAACTTAGACACAGATGCGCCGTTTAAAAACAACAAAAAACCAAAGGAACAGGTTGTGGTAGCGAATAGTCCAAATACCACCCCTGAAAATTATGAGATTTGAAAAATCGCACGGCATTTTCAGTTTTTCGTTATGGGAAACAACAACGCTACTTTATAGCAGAGCATGAGAATAAGCATGGTTGACCACTCGAAGTTGCTACTCCGTTTTTGCTAGATCAGCAGTAATTACACTTGGGACTTACATACATACATGTGAACAAACTGGTGATCCTAAATTAATTTATTTAGTTTTTATTTATTTATTTCGCCAAACAATCAATCATAGACACATTAATGTTCTTATATCCTATAATTACTTAATGTATTGAAATATTTTTCAAATTTTTGTACGAGGCATGCTAAGGTCAATCATTTCACTATGTTGATTATAAGCATTCATCATCTGATTTAATGGTCGAATTTAGTATAATTTGTACGATGGTGATCTAAAGCAAACAAATTTCGATTACGTAGTTATCAGGTAGGCACATAAAAGTTTAATTTTGACAATAATTCGGTTGATTCTATTCGTTGCAGAAACGAGGTCGTTAACAAATGAGACCATAGCATAATCTCGACGCTCTTTCAATGATTGAATGTTGATCGGCAAGCAACGTGCTTCGCATATGAAGGGAGGGTAAATTGTGTCCATCCTAACCTACGTAGTGCGTATAATAAAAACTGCTTTTGAATTGACTCTATACGCTCATCGTACATTTTTTTATATGAGGTGACGGAAACAACACTGCAGTATTCTAATAATGACCTCACAAAGGAAATACATGGTTGGTGTGTAAGGAGTCTTGGAAGATGTGGCCAAAACGTTTTGTAAGAATTAAGCATGTTGCTTGCTTACATGAGTTAATTTGTTATAATGATCACAAAATGTCAATTTGTTTTAAAATTATATTCTAAATCTCTTATTTTATCACATTTTTTAATATTTTGATTTCCTAAAGATGCTGCAATACTTGGTATGCTTCATTTTTTGACTATGAAAGTTATAAGATTACATTTTTTTACATTTAGTTCCAACAAGCTTTACAACACCATACATAAAAGACATAGTTTCATTCTGAAATACATTTATATCATCATTTCTTATTTCATCAAACAGTTTCATATCGTCAGCATATATAAGAACTCTTAGATTTTTAAAATAAAAGATATATCGTTAACATCTAGGATAAAAAGAAGTGGATCTAATTGTGAACTTGAAATACCAGATGTATGACTTTAATAAGTTGATTTTCATCATTGAATCTAACTATGCGATTAGTTAAATATGACTTAATCAATTGAGAGTCTTAACTTAATTCCTTTTTTTCAAGCTTGAAAATCAACAAAGAAATGTCAAGTCTATCAAACACTTTGCTGAAGTCTGTATACAGAGCTTCTATGTAATTACCTTTATCCATTTGCTTTCAATGAGTAATCAACAAATTCGAGAAGGTTTGTAGTAGTGGAAGGTCCCTTGAAAAAGCCGTGCTGTGCATTCGTTAATTATGCTTGACCCCTTCCCCCCCTTCCCTTTTCCCTTCCTCCTTCTTCCCCTCCCCCCCTTTCTCCTCTTTCCTTTCCCCTCCGCTTTCTTTCTTGTTCCCCCTCTTGCTCCTTTTTTTCTACTTTTTTTCCCCATCTTTCCCCCTTATTTTTATCTTATATATTTTTCCATTACATGTGATCCTCCTCTTTCTTTGCTTTTTTCAACCCGAATCATACCAACTGTAAAGATGCTGTTGGGGCCACTCACAAAGTATGATGGTGGTTTTTCATTGAAAAGACAAGGTATTTTTAATGACGCTTGAGAGTTGATTTGGATCGATTTATGTCAGCAGTAAGAGTGCTGCTGAAAAAACGCTTAAGAGCCGATTTAAGTCTAAGTAAGCAATCTAACAGTAAGGATGCTTTGGGGCCACTCACAAAGTAACTACCGATGATTCACAAAATTGCAGATTACATTCAAGGACCAAACTGCTGACGTCCAGAACCCTAAAAAAGATTTATCATAACAACTCTACTTACAGAAAGAAATATGTTCCCTCTTGCGTTCCAAGCGACGCAGTCCTTCACTGGTTCACCGCTTCAAGTAATTTTCAATTCTATATGAATCCTGTGTTTAAGAAGGGTGATAAAACTGACATCTCTAACTACCGTGGAATAACATCTTTGTCAGCAGGAGTATTTGGAAACTATTGTTTAAGGTTTGTTATTCAGTTCATGCAGGAATTACGCAGCACGGGTTCTATCCAAAGCAGTCGGTAGATAGCAATTTGTACGAATTCACGACGACTTTCATCGGGGCAATGGACAACGGTGCACAGATTGATGCCGTTTGTACGGACATAAAGGCAGCTTTCGACACCGTAAGTCACAACATCCTATTGGCGAAACTGTCTCAACTTGGAGTCCCCGAAAGAATGTGCAACAGGCGTCATTCAAATTTAAGCAGCATGCAGCTTTGTGTCAAAATCGGTTCAAATGAGTGTTTCGATATTCCACAAGGCAGCAACCTAAGAACTGTATCGAAAATAAGTTATCCTCATATTTTTCTTTCAAATCATATTAAAAAAAATGATGTTTTATTCAAACAAATGACGCGATTGAACTTGAACATTGTGAATACCGGATGAAATTATTCTTTCTTTATTCTTTCACGAATTTGCGAATTTTTGTTCGAAAACTTTTCATCATTTATTTGACATAGGTCTCGTCGTCCATCAAAATACATGCATTTGGTCGCTGCAAAACTCGTGAATACCATTTTCGGGCCCTTTTTGCTGCGCGTTGCTTCCGTTCTGCACTTTGTTTGGCGATTTTCTGCTTCTTGTAGGTCTTCAGGTTGTTCCGTTTCTTAATACGTTGAATCATTCCGACGCTGGTTCCCGCTTTATTGGCCAAATCAAGTATTGATGAATCCTGGAGAGTGTGGAGTACCTGTAACTAGAAAATGAGAAGAAAGATCAGTTATTTCCGTTTAATTTTAACTACCTTTATTGCTCATCTTGACAGATACGCGTATTTCGTCTACAATGTGCAGACTTCTGGTACAGTAGACGAAATACGCGTATCTGTCAATTAATAATACAGGTTGTTGGAATTAAATGGAAATTACTAATCTTTCTTCTCATTTCTAGTCTCGTGTTGATATTGATTTGTTCTTCCGAATTAGAGCTACCACTTTCTGATCCTATTTAGGGTTGAAAGATCCGGGTTATCTGTCTCTTTCTGGCAGTTCATCCAAAGAGCAGTGTTCCTCAAACTTGGTTATGATGGATTTTACACTTGCGTGATGAATTACAAAGCGTTTCGTCAATTGTCTCATAGTTACACCTTTTTCACGTAGCCATGTGTCCAAAACCTAAACTTTCACGTCTCCTACAATACGGGGGCCTTCCTATTAATGCCGATGACTTGAACATTTATCTAGTAGTGCGAAGTGAAGCAGATTGCAGAGAACTTCAAGAACTTCTTCTGCATGTTGGTGCACGCTATACTTTCACAAAGTGAGTGTCGCTAAATGCCCCGTTATATCTTATCGAAGATGTAAGAGGCCTATTAACGGGTGTTCAATAAGAAATGAGAATGAGTTCAATACATTTCTGTAATTAAAGTAAAGAGCGTAAATGTTTTTCTCTCCAAGAGAATTGCTCTCTGGACTCCCTAGAAATGGGTGGCATGTATCTTTTCGCTCGGGTGCTTTCACTGCAATCGAAGATGCCGTCGAAACAGCAAGCACCGTGTTGTACGGTTTTGCGAAACGCATGGTCATCGTGGAAACAAGTTTACGGTAGACCACTTTCGAGACGAAAACGTGCCCGTGAGTACAGTTTACCGGATCCTGGCATCCCTGAGCGTGCAGCGGAAGGCCGGTAGCGGCCGTCCGGCGAAGATAATGACGAAGAAGAAGAAGGAAGCGTTGAAAAAGCTGTTCGACAACAAGGACGAAACGAGTTTGCGTGACGCCGGCCGAAAATATCACTGCTCCCATACCTTGATTCACCGAACCCTCAAGATGGAGGACATCATCTGCCGGAAGTAGACTCGGTCCCCCGAGTACACGGACGCGCAGATAGTGACCGTGAAATCGCAGTGCCGGTGGATGACGAAGAACTACCGCGGGACGTCGTTCGTGCTGGACGACGAACGTTACTTTCCGCTCTCGAAGAGTCACATTCCAGGAAATGACTGCTACTATTCCAGCGACAAGTTGGCCACACCCCCCGAAGTAAAATATAAGTTTAAGCATAAATTTGAAAAAAAAAGTTATGCTGTAAATCGTCATATCGGACAGAGGGATTTCAAAGCCGTGGTTCAAGCCGAGCGGTCTGGCCATCAATCAACAAGTGTACCAGAAGGAGTGTCTTAAGAAAATTCTTCTGCCGTTCTTAAAGGAACAAATGGGATGGGAAGTACGTCTTCTGGCCGGACCACGCGTCTTCCTATTACGCCAAGAAGACGCTGGGGTATCTTAAGCAGAAAAAGATACCGTACGTGCCGAAAGAAAGGAACCCGACCAACTTGCGTGCCGTCCCATTGAGGATTTTTTCGGCTTCCTCAGTGCCCTAGTGTACAAAAATAATTGGCGGGCCAAGGATACGAAGCAGTTGACCCCGAGGATCCGGAATTGTATCTGGAAGATGGACGTCAGTGCCGTCCAGCGCTCTTGTGAGAGCATCGCGACTAAGTTGCGTCATACGGCTGACCAGGGCCCCTTCTTCAATATTCATTGACGTTTAAAAAAATATCGAACGCGTGGACGAAGTTATGGATCACGAAATGCTAATGAATTACCAAGTCGGCTATAGTTGACAAAGCCAAAATTGCCGAAGATTTATCGATGATCCCATGTGCCTCCGAGCTCTGCTTTGCTCGTTAGTAAGGCCGGTTCTCAATTAAGGGTCTATGGTGTGGTGTCCATACGAAGCAGTGTGGAACATCACAATTGAGTCTGTGCAGCGTATGTTTGTCAGTTGTGTCTTCAAAAATTTGAATTGGCGTGACCCGACGAATCTCCCTCCGTACCAAGACCAGTGTGCTTTGCTGAACATCGAATACCTTCAAAATCGGCTGGTTCAAAAATAAAGTCATGTTTCCGCAAAACCTTTATCATTGTGGCACTCCGAGCTTACAAATTTCCGATAATTTAGTGCAGTCTATTAGACCGCCTTTAATTGGTTAGCATTTTCCATTAAAAACACATGCTAATTTTAAAAACATCCGATTTGCAATCGTCAGTTGAGTTGAGTGCAGACTAAAAATTCTCGAGTATTTTTTCAAACAGACGTATCTGATTTTGTAAACAAAGAGCGGGAGTAAGATTCAATTTCTCAAAACTCAAAACTCAGCACCTTCACGGAAAGTAGCATCACCATCATCCTTGTGTTGGTGGCCCTAGTTTGCATGGACGTGCTAATGATTTCAAGAATTTAACGTTTCAATCATGCCTTCCCTCTTTATTCACAAAAATCAGATATGTCTGTTTGAAAAAGTAGTCGAGAAATGTTTATTTAATGCCTAGATCAGTAAATTTATTGAAATTGGCATCCATTCCGAAAACACGAACTCATGCGGATTCCAGCTAGTACAGTCACCTCTTTACATTGAATTCGGTTGGTTTCGAGTCTGAATGAGAGCATGAGAATGTTACTGGCCTCCTTTAGTTCAATAATGTCTGCACCGTTTGCATTGTTCCAGAGGAAATAATCGAAAGTCAAAATGGCTTAAATTTTGATTTAAAATATTTACCCGCCATAAAATATTTAAAATGGAAAAGTTGGTCAAACGAATGCTAGCCATTTCCGATGCATATGCAAAATTCTGCAACGCTAGCAAGACAGTTTCCAACATTCAATAAATCCTTCTCCGATGGATTTAATACATTTTAGTTCCATCATCACGCGTGCCTCAGTTTTATTAGCGAACAGTCAACTCGACACCCGGGAGCTACCTGATGCTTCGTGTGTCCTCGTTTTCGCACATTTACCATACAAGCGATGAGTGACATTATCAACGCTGCAAACCGAGGCGTCATTATAACCACGGCAAACATTTTCACTTCTGCAGGGTTGCATCCTTCAGACCAACGTAGTGCATCACTCGACATCCGGACGAAAGGCTTCAACCCTTTTTGTCACTTATCCATCCACTACTCTTCTAGTCTCAGTGTATGCAAAGTGGCTGCATTAATTTCGACACACCTCACTCTTACCTACGAGGAGAAGGGACAAAGGACGTTTGCATTCATTGCCCAACCAGCGGACCGGTCGACCTTCAGCACAGATGCCATTCAATGGCATCTGGTTCATTCTCTGCGCTCGGTGTCGTCGGTTGTGCTTTCCCACACACACAGGATCCCAGCAGATAACGGACGCGAAGCCGCGCTCCGGCAAAGCACTCAAATCATTTCTCATTCGTTTCTTCCGCTTTTCCAGAGCTTCCGTTGCCTGTTCTCCCCATCCCATGACTTCCGACCACCGTAGGATGGGTGATGATGGAATGAATTTTTGCCAGCCAAAGGGATCTGTTCACTCCCGTTCGGCGACTATCTGGAAATCTCTAGCAGGGAGTAGGAGGGAGTAGGCACAAAAATCTACCATCAGTGTCCCGTGATTGAAAAAGTCGGTGACGAATGAATAAATAGGTAGACGGCTGAGTGAACGGTGGAGCGCCTGCCATGGCTTTCCCATTCAAATTCCGGGTGAAAGGTGCAAGTAGTCAGTTGAGATGGCCCTTTGGAAATTGTTATTAAAGCGAAAATGCTTCAATGAAAGTGAAGGTGTAATATATTTCGTTAAGTTATTTCAAATTGAAGTTGTTGCGGACAATATTGCGGATGTATTAAGAATCCTTTTCTATTTTGTTGGTTTTGACAAATAACTCAGCTTATGATTTTTTTTCAAGTGAAGCTAAAGAAGAACTTTCGTGAAATGAGGTACTTTATTTGAGTCCTTTAATTTTATCTCACCTAAATCAAATCAATCATATTACTCAAACAACTTTAATATTGAAGCCATATTTCTCCAAATAAACCACACAGCTAACCTTATTATTTATTGAGGTCGTATTTATGGCATAAAATCCTACACCACCACAATCATCGTAAGGATGCAATCACTTTCGTGCCTTCGCGATTTGTTCTATTTTTATTTCGTCATACGCAATGGGACGGAACGTCGCAAAAGGATGCGTGTCAATAAATTTTACGGCCCAACCGCGCCATGAAGCATCCTGCTGAGCAAGACTCTCATCCACGCCTCTTCTCTCCCTCTTATTTTACACCACATTGAACCGGATGGAGTTTTTTTCCAGATTAGATTCAATTCCCATCACCATAATGATTTGATGTATCGGCAATTGAAATGTTTATCCCGTGAAACCAGGCGTGCCAAAAAGCAGCACTACAAAATTGCTTCGTAAGTCACGGCCTAACTCGCACCACACCACGCAGTCATTCAAGGCTCACCGTGGAAGATTGATTGTAGCCGAGGTCATTCGTTCGACCTTCACGTTTTTCTTTCAGTAGCTGTTGGTTAAGGAAAATGTCCAGAATAATAGCCCCCGGGCATCTCTCGTCGCTTTTGATGTGTTCCCCATAGGCAATTTATCAACATTCACTGATTGTAAGAAGAGCCTTACTGCCATCGACAGTTCTACCCCCCTTCTCTCCCTCTTATAGACGCTTCTGAAGTGAAATTGACCGTACAACTTTTCGTTGAGTAGCGCTATGTCTACAACTTGCATCCTAAGCCTCCAGGATGAGTCTTAAGAAAACTCTACCCATCAAGAGATGTATTTTCAAGAGGCTTTCCGAAAAGAACAGCAAAAGCAAAATCCATCATCAAAAGTTGCCTGCTATCGGCTGAGAGAGTGTAAAGAAACTCACTGCCAGGCTCAAGATTATCACGTCATCTGACATGGGAATTATCTTCATCTAGACCGGATGGAAAATAATCCCCAAATTAACTACTCGATAATATTTCCTACGTTCGATATCTCTCACTGTTCACACTCAAATATTTAGCAAATCCGAACGAAAATATTTGTAAGGACACGAAAATAGTCCCTCTTCAATTATCACCCCGCCCATCAGGGCTGGATTACACTTCACGCTAAAGCTACAGCGAACAATACCCACTCTGAAATGGGGGTGAAAAACAGTTGGCTGCAGCTGCGAGGACGGTTTTCCAGAACACTAATGAGCTTTCATGCTTCCTTAGTTCGGCTTTTGTCGCAATTATCTCTCCTTTTCTATAGCTGGGTTGCTGGGATCCGACGGTGCTGTGGAGACGCACAGTACCTTGTGCCGAACCACCCTTTTAATTCGCCTGACATTGCAATCTTATCCTCCTCCTTATTCTGAGGCACTGATTGTGGGAAGTCTACTGAGGATTAGTAATAAATGAAATCTCCTAACTGATTAATTTTATCATTTTTCCGTGTTTTTTCTCTTTTTCCTTTTCTTACAGGCAATGTTTGCGGCGGTCCCTGCTGTGATAATCATGTGGAAAGTCAGTTGGAGGTGAAAGCGACGAAAAACTTTGAACGACTAGTCAAACACCACACCCGCAGCCAGCGGGGGCACTGGGACCAGACGGCCAACATGTACAGGGGTGAGTTTGGCTCTGTAGCTTTTTGGTTAGATGTATTCGAAATCGATAGTCATTAGGGAGTTATCGGGATTTCGTCCAGAATTAATAGTACGATGGGGTCGGAAAAACAACTCGTCTAAGGAAATAAGTACTCGCTAGGGATGCTTCAAACTTGGGACTAAACTTTGTCGAATAGTAAGAACAAAGGAGTTTGACACATTTACGGTTGGGTCTTGAATGAAATCAAATGTTTCTGTCTCTGATTAAATTGGGCCTCTGTAATCCTAACGGTAACCTCTGAATTCTTAATTTAAAAAGGGCAAGTGTAATACTTTTATTGTACTAAGCCTCGTGTTGCTTCCTTCATTTTTTGTAAGATTATTATGGTGAGCTTGTTTGAACGTTGTTGATTTTTGTTCCCTCAATATTGAAATATTTAGGAATTTTAGAACGTCCTTTGATGGTGATATTATTTAAAATTCGTACAAAATCGGTAAAAGGAATCATTTTCACTGCATAACACATTTCTGCTAAGTCGTGGTCGTTCAACAGATTCAATGTTTACTATGCAAACTTGAATAGACTTATTTTTAAGGACTTCAGTTACGAAATTGAAGTCAGGGGTCGCTCTTACTCGTAAGTAGCTTTGGGGAAAAGAGGATCCTTCAACTTCTCGTATGTCTTATTGGTTGGATTTTTGATTCATATAACCAATTTAATACTTGTGTATTATTCGTTGCAATTCCTTTTTAATGGTGTCGGCTCGCAAGGCCCACAACCAACCCCACTATCTCGCAGGAGTACCATCGAGATGCTGCTGTTTAACAGTCCCAAGCACCACCAGGACATTCGGCTTTTGTACTTAGTGTCCTGGGCGCACTAACAAGACGGTGACTCAGCCGCTCCTAACATGGAGAACAGACGCTGTTTTGAGCCGCCCCTAACATGGAGAACAGACGCTAAAATGGGTGAAGACTTGGACTTTTACCCTTATTTTTAAAAATGGGGTGGCTCGCTTTTGTCAGCGCTGCTTTCGGATATTTGTGGGTTTTTGGAAGAAACTCAACAGAGTCCAACAACTGCTCAGTCCTCCCACATCCTAAACAGCCGCTCGTCCGGGGCTATTTATTCGTGTATTCAGTAGCTGTCCATCATATCTGATGGAACCCCACCATCCGCGACCCGTGGACCCGCCGGGTTGCTTGCAGCTCAGCCCCGTAGAGTCTTCACCTACTCTACGGTCTTCCCGGCAACCAATTTAATACACATATTTTGAATATCGTATAGAAATTAATATAAGAAACACAATTTACAAACTACAATTTTTTCACTGCCAAACAACACTGTCACGGGTGGCTTTTTCCCGCCAATATGGCTTCAGCAGCCATATTTCTCGCAGCGAGGTTGACGGGAGCATCCGCACCAACAGCCAACTGCACCAACGCCTCTCTGGGCAACGACTGCTCGCCAGTGAACGCTCCTGGGTGCTTGCTACCGCAAATGCGTTCCCACAGCAGATCTTCAATCTCTTTCGGCTTCTTCTGGGCGAGCAACAAACTGGTGATCACTTCTTTTGCGAACATTTTGACGAATTTGCAATGAAACAAGTAGAATGTTTGGATGCAGCACTTAAAAGTAAACATAAACAAATACACTTTCGCATGAAATTAGTCACTAGCTACACGAATTAACCCAATACTCAAGTTTGAACATTTTCGCATTATTTTCTGCCGCACCCTGTATTTTCAATAGCCTAATATTGGAAATCAATTAATTATAATATTAAAACTGATGCGTCAAAATATATTCCAGATGGATTGGGGCCAAAATTTTGAAAATCGGTCATGGAATGAATTAGTTACTAACGTTCAAAACCTAAGCATATTTCGTGACGATCTCTAATAAAGCGTGTTCCGGACATGCTTCAGAAACATAAGGTTTTCTTCCTTGTACCTCTAGGGTGTTCAAAAGTCATTATCCGTACATTGCCAGACATTGCCGTATATTGTTTTAAGTTCAATGTAACACAAAGTTCTTGAAACATAAATTTTGTTTTCGTTTGTACACGAGTCATCTCCCCTCGACGCACTTTATAAGCGTAAAAGTCCTAATCTGACAATAGAGTTTCTAAAATTTAAATGTTTCGATTTTGTCAGTTCCATCACTAACTTTGGGCTGACAAAAGTCATTATGCGTACATTGCCAGACTGCGCGATCAATATCATCACAACCGTTTCCACACCGGTAAAGATTACCCTCCACAAAGTTAATTCTATAGAGATGTGCATCTAACTGGCAGTGGTTGGACATTAGTCTACTCATCACATGGATAAATTCACGACTTACGTGGAGGTCTTTAAACCACGCCCTTTATGAAACAACAGAAATGGTGGAATGTAACAGTCGTCCTAAATTTCTAGTACCCCAAAGGGCACTCTGACGTACTAAATTGTAAAATTCATCGTGTGAAATTTGTCTATCATACAAATCGCCTTCCTGTGCGCCCGCCTTTGCGAGTGAGTCCGCTTTCTCATTGCCTGGGATTAAGCAATGTGAAGGGACCCATACAAAGGTGATCAAATATGCAAACAATCTCACTCATATTTTCCTTTAGTTTTGAAAGGAAATAAGATGAAATGTCTACTAGGTTTCACCGACCGAAGAGTTTCAATTAAACTGAGGCTGTCCGAGAAGATGAAGTAATGGTCTGCGGGCATGTTGGAAATCATCTCCAATGTGAAGTTGATTGCTGCCAGCTCAGCAACACAAACAGAACAAGGTTCCTGAAGTGTGTGGAGGGCGCAAGAGTTTTCATTGAAGACACCGAAACCGTGTATCAATTGAGGTGAGACCCATTAGAGCATTTCTCTGTCAAATGAGCAAATGACTGAACTCGACCCTCTCCGATTTGGATGAAACTTTGCACATGTCTTCAAAATTGGTGACGATGGATTTTCCGCGGGTTAAGGGAATTTTTTGACTCAGAACAAATTTTTAAAAAGGGCGTATGTGTTTTGTCATGCCTATTTTTCAAAAAATCATAACTCGAAAACCGTTGGTTGTAAAAAAATTGCATCTGAGAAGAAGTTGTAGATAATTAATTTGACTTTATGAAAAAAATATGTACACTGTAAAAAAAAAAAATTTCTTCAAAATCTAAAATTAAACTTAAAAATCAATTAGCAAATCTGTCCAACGTACGATTTTTATAAATTTTTTTTCAAAAAGGCTTTGAGTCATAAAAAGAAGAAAAAAAAGTTGTTCTACGATGGAGCAACTTAAGATAAAAAAGTTCTTAGAAGTAAGAAAAATTCAATTTTTTTCTAATTTGTTGTTTTTGCATAAATAACCATATTTTAATAATATAATACGATTCTTCTAGTGATTTTAAACAAAAATGCTCTTGGTGAGCAACATTCTATATGTATCCGTTTTCGAGATAATTTGAAATTAATTTCGAAAAAATGCCTTTTTTCATGAAAATATCCCTTTTTCAAATTTTAGTCGTGATTGTCCATCTGCAAAAGTATTCTTTTCAAATTGTACATAAAATTTACTACAATATACGTTTTATTACCGAGAATACTAGACAAACTGATTCCTGATATTTACTGTAGATAACACGACAAAATTTGCTGCTTTAACTTACAGTATATTATGAAAACCTAACCCGAAACAAAAATAATTAGTATTCATGTTAGTATTTTGTTCAGGTAGAAACATAATGTATTTAATTTGTTAAACTGTTTATACCAGTAAGAATACAATTGTTACGCCCATTTATACCTATTCATGCATTCCCTTTGGTGTTGACAGAAAATATAATTTACATGCATACCCCTGCACATACCAATATTTCAAAAAAGTACCTAAAGTGCGTACCTAGTACGTATAAAAAGGATTACATTACAAAGTCATGACATCAGTTTAACAGTGTCTTTCATAAGTAGCGTAAAGTGTAAAACGATTTGAAATGGAACTCGAAACAAAGCATTGTTGTAAACCTTTTCGTGAAATCGGGAGACGGTGTTCGCCTAAACATAGAAATTTAACTGACAAGTTAATTGAAAAACTTTTATCCATGCAGTGTACGGTCCATTTGGACACGTCATTAAGAATTTGTGATTCATGTCGGTTATATTCGTATCGTCGTAATCCTGACGTAAGAGTGGAGCAACCAGAAAACGGTGGACATGACGAAGCACCAACCAGATCACGGAACTATTTGGAGGAAATACCATCGGCAGCTTCAATTACCTCGGCATCTTCTCAGGACAGTGACCTACCGAATTATTCCAGGATACACAATATTGAGTTATTCAATAATGGATTTGCAGGAATAAATGTGTCTCCGATATCCATTAGAGAATTTAAAAACGATAAATACCGTCGGCAAAAATTTGCCGAAATTGTAGCAGGTATTAGAAAATATCTATTCAGCTTACCACCACAAGAAGAAGTCGAAGAGTTAGCTACATTGAAAACAAAGGTTGTGGAATATAATGAAATTATTTCCAAATTGAAAGAAAAATTCATAGAACCAGATTGTTCGAGAATAGATAAAATACGTATATTAACAGTTTTGCCTAATTCGTGGACGATTCAGCAGATAACGAGCAAATTTGAAACAAACAAATACCTTGCATTACAAGCAAAAGAATTGGCAGCCAAAAATGGAGTATTGGCTACCCCCAACGACAGATCGGGGAATCGTTTGAATCCGGATATAAAGAATCAAGTGATACAATTTTTTGACGAGGACGACATCAGCAGAGCCATGCCGGGACAAAGAGATTATGTCTCTGTAAACAGTAATGGTAAGCGTCAACAAATTCAAAAACGGTTACTACTTTCATCACTTAGAGAAACTTTCACTCGATTTAAAGAAGTCAGTGAACATAAAATTGATTTAGTACTTTTGCAGTATTACGACCAAAACATTGTAAATTGCTAAATGCTTCAGGTTCTCACAACGTTTGTGTTTGCGCTATTCATGAAAATATTGATTTAATGCTTCACAGTTTAAAAAAATATTCATTCAACACTGATTGTAATCAACTCAACATTTTGAGAAGTTATTGTGTAATTCATCATCAAGATCAAAATATTGTTACCTCCGTGAATACGAAAATTGTCCCACGCTGTCAGAATTTGAGATAAGATTTTTAAAAGAACTTGAGAAACATAACTTGTCTGAGATATCGTTCGAACAATGGATAACAACTGATAGATGTAATTTAGAAACGCTATTAAAACCTGTCGATGAATTTGTTGAATATTTTAGCGAGAAATTAGAAAAACTATTAACTCATGATTACATAAAAACAAAGCAATCTAAATTTTTAAAAGATACAAAGTCTTCATTAAAAGAAGGAGAAGTACTTATTATTTGCGATTTTGCAGAGAATTATTCATTTGTACTTCAGGATGCTGTTCAAAGTCATCATTGGAACAATGATCAGGCTACAATTCATCCGTTTGTTATTTATTATATGGAGTCAGGAATGCTTAAAAATCTAAGTTTTGTTGTAATATCAGAAGTTCTAAGACATGATACAATTGCGGTACAAGTATTTATTTCTAAATTACTAACCTATTTAAATCAACTAATGAATATAAAAAAGGCCATTTTTATGTCTGATGGGGCTGCTTCCCAATACAAAAATAGAAAAAATTTTGCAAGCCTCTGCAAGTTTAAAGAGAAATACAACATTGAATCTGAGTGGCATTTTTTCGCAACTTCACATGGTAAGGGACCATGTGATGCAATTGGCGGCACATTAAAACGAATGGCAACAAGAGCAAGCTTGGCCAAACAACATGAACATCCAATAACAAGTGCGAAAACTTTGTATGATTGGGCTATTAAGAGAAATCAAGAAAATTTCACAAAAATATCATTTTGCTATGTTTTACAAGAAGAATATGAAGAGGGAGCTGCAGAATGGGGTGGTAGTTATCAGCAAACAAAAATGATTCCTGGTACACAGAAATATCACTCCTTCATTCCAGTTGCAGGTAAAAAAATCGCTGAGAAAATATTTTCAACTGACGAAATACTGAGTTTTCATAATATTTATAGGAATGTAAGGAAATAAGGTTTGTAAAAATGTAAATACAATTTTTTTTTAAAATAGTAGAAAAAATAAATAAATCATGTATGAACAAAAAAAATTCAAAATTTTTATTTGGTAATTAGGATTCGTTAATTTCGTTAATTAAGAATATGTTCAATCTTCTTGGTGTCGAGAAGATAGTTGTTGAAAATTCTATGTACAATTTGAAAAAAATACTTTTGAAGATGGACAATCACGACTCACATTTGAAAAAGGGATATTTTCATGGAAAAAGCCATTTTTTCGACATTAATTTCAAATTATCTCGAAAACGGATACTTTTAGAATGTTGCTCACCAAGAGCATTTTTGTTTAAAATCACTAGAAAAATCGTATTATATTATTAAAATATGGTTATTTATGCAAAAACAACAAATTGGAAAAAACTAGAATTTTTCTAACTTCTAAGAACTTTTTTATCTTAAGTTGCTCCATCGTAAAACAACTTCTATTCTTCTTTTTGTGACTTAAAGTCTTTTTGGAAAAAAAAATTTATAAATTCGTACGTTGGACAGATTTGCTAATTGATTTTTAAGTTTAATTTTTGATTTTTTTGAAAAAAAAAAAAAAAAATTTACAGTGTGCATATTTTTTTCGTAAAGTCAAATTAATTAACTAAAACTTCTTTTCAGACGCAATTTTATTACAACCAACGGTTTTCGAGTTATGATTTTTTGAAAAATACGCATGACAAAACACATACGCCCATTTGAAAAAAAATGTCTTGAGTCAAAAAATTCCCTTAACCCGCGGAAAATCCATCATCACCAATTCCGAAGACATGTGCAAAGTTTCATCCAAATCGGAGAGGGTCGTGCAAGATTTTGACTTTTTCCGGCTGATTTCATCTGGAAACGCTCATTAGTGAAAACCACTTTTTCGGAATTGGTACTTTTCAGTAAAAATACATAAACATTATAATAGAACAAAGTTGTTCTAGAATCCCATGAGATCCCAAGTAACTCCAAAAACATCTTCTTGGTCAGTAATCTTCAAACTTTGTTGTACAAGAGTATTTAATTAAATGAAAAACATCTTTTGTCGTATACAAGTTGAGAGGATGTTGTCGCAGAACATTTGCGTTTCATACGTCATGTATTTTTTAGAACATAAGACTTACTTCTCGACTCAAATATGACCTAAAAAGCGCAATTAATCGATATTTTTATAACATCTGTTAAGTTGCATAAGAATTTCTAAAGATGCACTGCATAACATACTTTTTACGTGAAGATGTCTTATCTAGGTTGTTTACAGCATCACGATAACCAATAGTTATTAAAAATTGAAAATAAATACAGAAATGCATGAGCATCACAATTAAATTCCACAAGTTTCAAACTAGCAGATGTAAATACAGATTGAATTTTTCAGTAAGGTTTGCTATGAGTATGATTAATTTGTTTATGAGATCTCATTGTTTTTCATTATTTTTTCAAACCAATTAAAAAACGGACCCAGCTCATTTGTCAAATATCTACTTATGAAACGGTTACAGAATTGTTCTAACTACATGAAAAAAAAAAACAAACATGTTTTTCGGAATTAAAGCATGCAATAAGAATCACCATCAGCAGTTGATTCATTGTGATAGTCAACAAGACTCTAATGATGTATTTTGGACTCAATTTCAACTTCACGCCATCACTATTGACTAAACTACACTGCAGATTGAAACTATGTTTATAATTATCACCAAAAATTTCGACAGCTGCGTTTATTTTTTGTCGAAGATTCATAATTTTGGAGGAAGCAAAAAAATTGCTCGATAATCTGGACATTTTTTTATGTTTTCAATATACTTTTATTCGACAGTGAAGACCATGTGTCTCATCCACCAGACGATTTTTGATGATTCCAACAGAGATGCTGCAAAATTGCAAAATATAAGAGAATTTTCTGTTGTATTTCTGTATCTTTAGAATGGCGCATAGATCATGCAAGGGTAAAACCAAAAGTTGCACCTTAAAAGCTGCCTCGCATATGATATTTTGGTAAGCGTTCTGAGCGTTAACCATCCTCAGAATTCTGATATTTATTAAATAATCAATTTGGCCAAAACCGATCGACTTTTTTTTCATTATGAGTTGTGCATATTCTCCTCATAAACAAACATTATTTTCAAATTCAATCTTTGATAACCTTTATTCGTTTGACATTACTCAATTTAGCATGTTATGTTCACGTTTTTCTTCAATTGTTTTTACTTTGGAATTACTTGATTAAATATAACCTATTTGTTATTATGGCGGTGACAACTTTTTAATTCTGACTTGACAAACCACCGCTCAGTACTAAATTGGGGTTGAGATCATGTAAATTTCAAGTTATTTCAAGTAAATTTGATCAATTGTAAATATGAATTAACAGGTTGGCTGATAAGTCCCCGGTCTAACAAAGAAAAACACATTTTTTTGTCAAAATTCGTTTTTATTATTCAACATAGTTCCCTTCAAGAGCGATACAACGATTATAACGACCTTCCAATTTTTTGATACCATTTTGGTAGTACTCCTTCGGTTTTGCCTCAAAATAGGCCTCAGTTTCGGCGATCACCTCTTCATTGCAGCCAAATTTTTTCCCTGCGAGCATCCTTTTGAGGTCTGAGAACAAGAAAAAGTCGCTGGGGGCCAGATCTGGAGAATACGGTGGGTGGGGAAGCAATTCGAAGCCCAATTCATGAATTTTTGCCATCGTTCTCAATGACTTGTGGCACGGTGCGTTGTCTTGGTGGAACAACACTTTTTTCTTCTTCATATGGGGCCGTTTTGCCGCGATTTCGACCTTCAAACGCTCCAATAACGCCATATAATAGTCACTGTTGATGGTTTTTCCCTTCTCAAGATAATCGATAAAAATTATTCCATGCGCATCCCAAAAACAGAGGCCATTACTTTGCCAGCGGACTTTTGAGTCTTTCCACGCTTCGGAGCCGGTTCACCGGTCGCTGTCCACTCAGCCGACTGTCGATTGGACTCAGGAGTGTAGTGATGGAGCCATGTTTCATCCATTGTCACATATCGACGCAAAAACTCGGGTGTATTACGAGTTAACAGCTGCAAACACCGCTCAGAATCATCAACACGTTGGTGTTTTTGGTCAAATGTGAGCTCGCGCGGCACCCATTTTGCACAGAGCTTCCGCATATCCAAATATTGATGAATGATATGACCAACACGTTCCTTTGATATCTTTAAGGCCTCTGCTATCTCGATCAACTTCATTTTACGGTCATTCAAAATCATTTTGTGGATTTTTTTGATGTTTTCGTCGGTAACCACCTCTTTCGGGCGTCCACTGCGTTCACCGTCCTCCGTGCTCATTTCACCACGCTTGAATTTTGCATACCAATCAATTATTGTTGATTTCCCTGGGGCAGAGTCCGGAAACTCATTATCAAGCCAACTTTTGGCTTCCACTGTATTTTTTCCCTTCAGAAAACAGTATTTTATCAAAACACGAAATTCCTTTTTTTCCATTTTTTTCACAATAACAAAAGTTGCTTCACAAAAGACGCTCTATCTCACAAACTAATTGACTTACAGACGTCAAATTTTGACACGAATCATTTGAAGGTTGGTACTATATAAAAATAATATGCATTTAATACTAGCGACGCCATCTATGTGTCAGACCGGGGACTTATCAGCCAACCTGTTAAATCAACAGAATTAAATCACATGCAGCTTCGGTACTGGTAAGCTCGTGCATAAAACACACCTCTTATAATGCGGACCCAGAGCAACGTCACGATCGTCATCATGTTGCCAAAGCGCAGCAGCATAATCCTATCATTTACGCTTTATAACACACGTATGTTGATACTGCGGTGACAGTGGAACATCGGGTACCGGTTGGAGAAGTTGCCATTCAGCTGCCAATTTAAAAGATGCGGCTTTTACCTGAATCCTGCTAACCCTTTTGCGGTCATGGAAACGACACACGACACGACACACGCCGGATATGAATCGAGCGAATCCCTCTCTAAAAGTGGATCTCTGATCTCTGTACTGTAGCGCAATCAATGCTGCCAGTGGCAGGCTGAAGAGCGACGTGCCCGGAGAGTATGCTGCCCTACAACAAACACCAGCATCACTGATTAATGTGATCAATTATTCGGTGGCTGACGGTGTTGGTTTTAGGTATAATTTATTTCCAGATTGAATCCGCTGTTCAGTTGAAGAGGTAGGGTTGATGTTTACTGAAGCTCATCCGAGAGGACCAATCAACCGGTCTCAGTAATGCGGTGGCATTCGTTGCTCGGTAGGGTCACTCCATGTTCGACGAACAGTGGGTTATAAGTTCCAACCAGCATATGTGAATACGCTCGCCATCATGTAAGACAATGATTATGGTGTAGCTCACTGCAAATCTAGGCTAATTTGCTAATATCCCTGAGTGCCGGGGTTAGTAGCAGCCGGTGCAGCAGTCGAACGTGTGTAATAACGTGGATGCAACGTCAGCAGCTTCGAAGGATCAGATGCTGAGCGTACGATGATTAATGTTTTGCAATTACAGTTCAATTAATGTGATAATTATGCATGACATTTATACGGTACTCTTGGCGTTTCTGGTTGCTGCTCAAGGGCTGGAGAGCATCGTCATTTTAAGCTGCCGGAATAATTGGAGAAGCCATCGTGGAAATGAAACAGTGACACAGAGACAGGTTTCTGTTCGAACTGGATCGGTGGTTGTGAGCAGCATGTAATTATGTATTAATTCAATAATTTTATTTGCATTCGTGTGGGACGCATAATGCTGCCCTTATTTGCACTGTACCGTTGCTGTGGAAAGTAAAACAAGCCCGACCTGGTTATGTGTCTGATCATTAAAAATAACAGGGGATTATTCGTTTATTTATGAACTTATTTCCAGCTCCCATAACACAAACACAAAAACTCTGCGACATTGGAAACAAACATCTGCCGTAATCGCAGCTCTTTCAATTCAACCGCTCCCGATCAAGCCTATAAATTTCAAGTCGGACACGCCTTATAAATCTTAATCCTATTTGAATTAATCTGTTTTGATATACCTTTGGGGACACTGCCGCACTTATGCCTACGGCAAAAATGAACTCAAAAGAATCAGTATAGCTATTGCAAATTCGGATGGTATTAATAGAGATCACACGTTGCGGGTGGAGCTTTTACCTTGTTTGAAACGACCACTAAATCCCAAGCTCACGTTTTTTCGGCTCCGTTTGTTTGTGTGAGTGTGCGTGTGTTTTGTGCTTCTATTTCCTATCGACAAGTTTTTGGTTAGAGCCATGTTTCATGTGCTGCATTAAGAAGTACGTAGCTCTCAATTTTATGCAACTGCATTCGCTCCCGGGACGGCCATACTGCACCGGCACTTACGAGCCCTGCTCGACTTGTTTAAAGTTGGTCTACCTACATATGGAACACCGGAAACTGTTCCGACATAATGCATCGGCAGCAAGGGATTGCATCTTTCGGAAGCGTATGTATTTTTCAAACCACATGCATAACTCAATTGGGGATGCACTTTTACAGCCTGTGTGAAAAATGTTGTGTGCTCCAGAACGCGACGAGTGGCAATCGGGAATCGGTACACAGTTTTATGCTTCAACCGGGTTGAGGCGATATCACCAAATTGTGGCAGCTGGGAAGGAGGATAAGGCTGAGACCATGTAGATAGGATTGTTATTTTCCGATGTGTTCACGAAGTTGGTAGTTTGGGAAGTGCAACTATATGCAATACAAAAATGGAAAAGTTCAACATTTGCATACAGCGAAAATGTGTGTCGCAGTTTGGTTCCAGGCACGGGCTTAACTGAGTTGTATAGGCAGATTGGAAACTTTGTGCATTTGTGAGAGAGTTGTGCCAGAGAAACAAGCTCGGGCATTAGCAAAATTAATGGTATACCGGTCAGTAAAAAAAGTAGGAGTCGAGTTCGAACTTGTACTATTTATTTAATTCGGTAGCGAATGGCATTGGTACAGGGTACATAGTATAGGGTTGGCTCCGTTAAGTGATGCAAAAATAAAACGTCATTGCTTTGAATTGAGATGATTTTTTTTTTAAATAGTTTATTTTGGGTTATCTCACTAACATATTAAAGTATAACAGGATTGACTAAAAGTTCAATGCAGTTACCTTTTGCTTGAATGATTGTCTTGAACCGTTTCGGAAAAGTATTACAAGCGGCACGCATCTCTTGTTCAAGAATCCATATTTCCTGATAAATCAATTAAGTTTAAACATTGCTGACCGGCGAGGAAATTTGCCGGCAAATTTAAAAAATCTAATTAAAAAGAATTGTGAACAAAGAACCACAAATGGAAAGGCAATCTGAAAATCCCAAATACGAGAGTGGTTTATGCTCCATCCCTTAGCTCTCAAAAAACCAAATGAAGATTTAAAAATAGCTTCAGATCGATGGGGACGCATCGTCAACAAGTTACATAGAATAATGGAAACGCGTGGTAGGATAGTCACCAAAATTAAAACAATAGCATTTTTGAAAAAAAATTACCGTCAGGTCGTTATTCACCGTGGGGGCTCCATTCACCGTGGGTTTTTCAAAATATTATTTTTATTGTTTACCGAAGAGTTCAAATGCTCAATATTTTGCATCAGAACAACTAAGCATGTATAAAAGACCCATTCGCCAGTGATATTTGCAAAATAAATCGGCTTCCAACACTGCATTGACGTTTAAATTTGTTTACATTCTTCGGAATCTGGTGCGCCTCGTCAGTCTTAAGTGAAAAGCACAAACTGCACTCGGCGAATTTAAGTGGTTAACAAACATATTGTCGTGATTTTATTCTCTACATCTCCGTACAATTGAAGAATAAGGTTTGTATTTTAGTTTCACACATGGATCGTAGCCGTAAATGTGGTAAAATAAAATTTTGAATCGAACAAAAGAATGCACGGTGAATGGAGCCCCCGCAAATTTGCAATCTCCATTCACCGTGCATTGGAATTGTGAGCTATATGAAAGATTTTTTCGCGGTATTCAACAGGATGAATCAGAAGAAAACCCAAAAGCAATGCTATTCCGGCGACCACCAGGAAAAAGCACTCGATGCCGTCCGGCGTGGATCGTCTGTAAGATCCGCCGGTCGGGAATTTCGCGTCGCGGAGCAAACTCTGCGTGATAAAATCCGTGGTAAATATGCTTTCGGATCAAAACCAGGAAGGACGTCGGTCCTTTCAGCGGAAAATGAACGGAAGAATGGATTGAGCTCTCTGCACGTTCAGGGCTCCCAATCAAACTCAAACGGCTCCGGATCAGCGTGGGACAGTTCATTAGGCTCAGGAAACTGAAAACTCCATTCAAAAATGGAATCCCTGGCAAAAAGTGGATGAAGCTGTTCGTCAAAAGACACCCTCAGGTGTCTCCCAGGAAATCCAACGTTTTCGGAAAACACAGAGCCAGGGTGACGGAGAAACAGGTAAGAAATTGGTTCCAAGACTTGCTGAAGACGCTCAAAGATGAGGGACATGACCACCTGCTGCAGTTTCCACATCAAATTTGTAATTTGAACGAATCAGCTTTCCAATTGGTTGTGAGAAACAAAACATACCTGGCTCCAAAGGATATCAAACATGTTCAATCAGTTTTCGGCAACAGTGATAAGGAGAACTACACAGCGCTTTTCGCAGGAAGTGCCGATGGAAATCTGCTCCCACCTTTGATTTTATTCCCATACAAACGTCGCCTTCCAGGAGAAATTGCTCGGAATGCTCCTCCTGATTATAGCGTCGGTATTACTGAAAGCGGCTGGATGACAGGAGATGTTTTTTATGAGTATCTGAAGAATATTGTCTTGCCTTGGCTGAAAAAGGAGGGAATTCCGTTCCCTGTTCTGCTCTTCGTTGATGGTCATAAGAGCCACGTAACGCTGATGAGCATTGATTTTGGCATCCGCAATCAAATTGTACAGATTGCTTTGTATCCGAATTCCTCGCCAATCACTCAGCCGCTTGACGTGAGCTTTTTTGGGCCACTCAAAATGTTTTGGGAAGAAACAATCCTCGATGAACGTAGTAGTCGTGGTGTGCAGACAATCCTTAAAGCGGAGATCTGCCCATTTATGAAGCGGGCTTTGGATGCATTCACTGGTAAGGAAACAGCGATCAGAAATGGGTTCAGGAAGAGTGGGATTTATCCATGGAACCCAGATGCGGTAAACTATAAGTCTCGGCCATTTAGTGCTGGCCATGAAGCTGCGGCTTCAAATGCGGAAATCGCTTGATCTGAACCTCTGGATCTAAGGAGATCAAGTTGTTGGAAGCACTTGAAGGGCGCTTGACAGTTAGGCAGTTCGCTGAGTTTCAGAAGGCGGAGAAAGATTTGATTTAGAAGGCAAACGTTGCAGATACCAACCTGTTCTATTTATGGCAAGCAATGAAGAAAGATTGTCCAGCTGCTACAGTACCTGCTCCTCATCCTAAGGACCCTGCCACAATTGAATGCGGAGATGCTGTTAGCTCTGCTGCAAATGGTAAACGATTGTTGTGTTTAATTAAAAATTGATTTTCTTTAATATAATTCTACTGATCTTCTTAAACAGTTGCTGATTCCACAATCGAGAACGAAGGTAGTACATCGAACATGGAGATCCGTTACCAGATTCAGAAGATGATGCGTTTTATAAATCCTTCTCCGTTCCAACTTCTGAAAACCCTGGTCCAGCAAAAGAAAAACGAAAAATCATTCATCCTCCATCGGTCGCCACAAGCAAAGCATTCGTTGAGTTTATGGAAGCAAAAGAACTAGAGAAGAAAGCAGTTCAGGAAGCGAAGGAGCTAAAGCGGAAGGAACGTGAGCAGAAACGCGCTGTCAAGCAAACTGAAGCAATGGTGAAGAGGCAGGAAAAGGATAAGAAAAGAAAAATGGCTGATTCTCTGACCAAGGCTTCAAACGCAAAGAAGAAGCGGAACGCAAGTTTCAAAACCGTTTTATAACTGAGAATTTACGTTTTTTTGTATCGACATTATTTTGATTTGATTTGATAAGGAAATCGTTCAAAGATTGCACCTTTGATGTTTGAACTGAATAAAACCATGAGTTACACACGTTGTTTGACGATTAAGATGCTATTTTGCCGAAATTGAATGAAAATACGGTAAATGGGTCCATACCCCCACGGTGAATGGTGCCCTACCACGGTGAAAGGAGACCCTAATGTACCTTATAAAATGATTCACAACAATTTCCTAAGTTCAGATAACAGTAGTTTATGATTTTTACTTGAATCATTATAAAAAATGAATGTATTTAGCGATACACTCGTGACTGTGGTTGAATTTGGTGAAAAGAAAGACCCTTAAGTCTCACCATATTGTCTTAAATCCACGGTGAATGGCGACCTGACCGTAGCTTAGAAACTAAAATATACTCAATTACCTTTTTTTTTAAAGTTTAAAACATTTAAGAATAAATTTAAGAACGAGAAGACTCTTTGGTCTTGAGACCATGAAAACCATGAAAAACAAATATAATCATCCGTGATTTCATGATGAATATCGCAACTAAGTTAGATTTTTATATTGAAAAAAAAAGTATATTTATTTACCTTACATTGGCGTGTTTGAATAAATTAAATCCAAAAGTAATAAAAAACCAAAGTAATCAATTTTTGACGAAATGCATTTGAAAAAATAAGTCAATTTTTCGACTACCCAAACGCAGAAATACTCACCCTAATAACGAAATAAAAAAATGCGGGTGTGATATTTTTTGATAATGAACTAAACTACGAATTATCAAGAAATTCCGAGCGATCGTATATCTTTTTTCTATCGAATTGCTATATTTATATACAAATATTTTAAATTTCTATTATACTCAACTTGAAATAGCTCACAGCGTATGGCACGTTATGTCCACGCAACCTTCCTCCCCTGTAGATTCACAAAATGCGTTATGGGACAATTCAATTCACTTTAATCCAACTCACTTTACAGAATCATCTTTGCGGTTGATGCAACGCAGAATCCTTGCTCGTACTGGCCGCGTTTGTATAAGATTAGATTAGGATAGGGCTTCTTGCACCAGGCCTGCGTAACTTTTACTGAACGTGAAGGGACAGAATACTGTTGGGAGAACCAATTGGCGGATTAAAAAATGGTTAAAGCATGTTTCATCAAATTTCCTTTCAAAACATTGTTCAGATAGTAATCGGCATTGATTTTAAACCCTTTTCTATTAAAAGGAGAGGTAAACTTCCAAGGATATTGCTCCCCAAACTATCACGGCTGCATAATTTAGAAATTGTGAAACTACTCGAACTGATAAAGAAATTGAACAAAGTGGACCTCGCCTCTTTTTTGTAATCCATCCGTCCTCTTCGTACTCTTTTTGTGTATTTCGTTACGCTTTGGTGCTCAAAAATCCGTTTGTTAAAACTGGTTTCGGCATAGTTAGAAGCGCTAATGTCAAAACAGGTATTGTGGTTTTGCGGTTGAAACTGGTTTTGGTTTTTGTTTCGTTCAATAGTGTGAATTATTTTTGGGCAAAATGTTGAATGACTCGGAATCCGATACTTTGAGCATCGCGGATCTGGAATCAGCCTGGGTGGAATAAGATATTGATCCATATTGATCCAAAGACAGAGTTTTGCAAAACATGAAGTTTGATAAGTCGCAAGGCAGGTTTTGGTAACTATTTGAATTTGGACACTTTCTCCGGGGAATTCGGATCCCGCAGGGCCTCTGTAAGTGGCCAGTATAGTCAGGAATTCTCAGAATGTACTCTGAAGACCTACTATTGCAAAATCATAAAGTTTGATAAATCTCAAGCCAGGTTTTGGAAAAGATTTGAGTCTGGCCACTTTTACGGAGGAACTCGAATCCCGCTGGGCATCCCAAAGTGACCAGTGGGGTCAGAAATCCTCAAAACGTCTTTTTGTGACCTAGTTTTGCCAAATCATGAAGATTGATATGCCGCCTGCCATGTTTCGCATCTAAAAATATTTTGTCCACCAGGTACTTACCCCAGTAAGGTCTGTATCCACATTAATCCGGACACCTTCAAATCATTGTAACTTAAGAAATATTGCACGTAGGAATGAAAAATTTCACTGTGGTATAGCTGAGAGTCTATGATGAAAAAGACTATGATTGATGTTTACATTTCATGTTTAGTATTCAAGATGGCGACGAAAGAAAAACAAGTGCGTGAGCGAATTTTGTACGGGCGTACGGCAAATCCTGACTTGTCAATACGGGACCTTGCAAAAACATTGGATTTGCCTAAATCCACTGTTCACGATGTGCTCAAATCATTTTCGGAACGTTTGACGGTGAAGAGGAAACCGAGAAGTGACAAAAACATTGGACGCGTTGATCCTGTCATGGACCGAAAGTTGAAAAGGATATTATCGAAAAACCCAAATCTCTCCATTCGAACGGTGGCTCGTAAAATAGGGATGTCGCCTGATTTTGTCCAAAAATCAAAACAACGTTTGGGACTTAAGTCGTATAAAGTAAAAACAGTTTCAAATCGCAACGACAAACAGAACTTGAGCGGCAAAATCACGGGTTCGACGTTTGTACTGCGAATATTTGACGAAGTTTTCATGCGTTGTTATGGACGATGAAACTTATGTCCTGGAGGATTTCAAGCAGGTTCCAGGACTGGCTTTTTATTCTGCTATGGCCAGAAATGCTACAGCTGAGCATTTCAGAACGAAGAAGGCATCGAAATTTCCCAAAAAATACCTTGTGTGGCAAGCAATTTGCACGTGTGGCAAACAGAGTAAATCTTTCGTCACTACAGGCACAATCAACAAAGAGATCTATCAGAAAGAGTGTCTGCAGAAGCGATTGCTACCCTTCATCAAAAGTTACAAAGAAAAACCTTTGTTCTGGCCCGATTTGGCATCATGCCACTATGCTAAAACTGTGATGGAGTGGTACCAAGCAAATCAAGTGAACATTGTACAAAAAACCTCAAACTCGCCAAATTGCCCAGAGCTACGACCAATCGAGAGATATTGGGCTCTGATGAAGCGGAAGCTTTCAGGAAAGAAGCAAGGAATCAAATTGCTGTCTTCCAACACTTCCAGCAAATTTTGACAAAGACGGCTTCTACGATTTCTGAAGAGTCTGTACAAACCCTAATGGACGAAGTTAAGCGCAAAGTTCGAAAATTTTATGCAAATACCGAATAACTATGTTACATTTTTTTCCCCCCCCCAATTTCCCTCACCTTAACCTTTACTTCCCCCCCACCAACCAATCCAAAAACACTCCATTATTTTATTTTTTATCTCTCTTATAATATTTTATTTTTTTTTTTTTCTTCCAAAATCTACAGACTACTCTACCTACTATTCTTAAGCCTATTTTTGAAAGCGTTTTTGCTAATGTTAAAGTCGAAATGTTCATTGGTATCGTTGAAGGCTCGCAGGCATGCGTCAAGTGGATTGTTGAAGCCGTTACTGGTCCGGTGAGCAGGTACAGCGACTAGTTGTGCGCTTCTCAATTGTCGGGGTGGGACGTGAAGAGGAACATCGCGTAAGAGTTCCGGACAGTCGATATTGCCGCGTAACAACCAGTTGCTGAATGATTGTGCGCCTGGCCCGCAAGGTTTGCAATCCAATTAGCATACATCGTGCGGTATAGTCGGGCTGATTTAACGGGTCGTTCCATCCGTAGCGCGAATCTGATGAAGAGCTTTTGAGTTCGTTCGACTCTGATGATCAGTGATGCGTGATATGGTGACCAGACAGCGGCCGCATATTGCAGTATACTACGGACTAAGGTACAGAATAATGTCCTTTGTGCGTAGATATCTGTGAAGTTCCAAGTGTGACGTCGAATGAATCCAAGAGCCATGGAGGCTTTAGCCGTAACCAGCGCGACGTGTTTGTTAAATTTTAACTTGGAGTCAATTGTATCACCTAGATCGCAAATAGATGTGACTCGCTCTAGTGGAACCGCACCAACTGTGTATTGATGCGTGATGGTCTCTGTACGACGGGAGAACGATATCACCTTACATTTGACTATGTTGACCCTCATACCATTATCGTTACAGCACAGCAGTAGTTCGTTATTATCGTTTTGAAGGACAAGACAGTCAAGTGCAGACATAATGACTCTAAAAATCTTCAGGTCATCGGCATTTGCTTGAACGATGAAATACGAGGGCACAGATCATTAACGAAAAGAACAAAGAACATTGGGCCGAGCACACTTCCTTTCGGTACTCCTGAAGCAATTGCGAAAGGTCTCGAGCGTGCGGAATTTACCGTAACGAAGGACTGACGGTCGGTCAAGTAAGAGAGAATCCACTCAACGAACCAAATTGGGAATCCTACAGCCTTTAGCTTTTCGGCTGCGTACAGGTGTCGAAAGCTTTAGAAAAATCAACATAGATAGAGTCGACCTCTCGAAACAACGTATTTGTATAGCACAGCAAATTCGTAGTTGCAGAGCGATGCTCAACATTATACACAGCGTTGTGAACTAACGTTTCAAAGACCTTGCTGATGCAACAGAGAAGTGATATTCCACGATAATTTTCATCAAGGTTCCGATTTCCTGCTTTATAGATTGGCACAATTGACACAGTCTTCCAAATTCCAGGGAACTTTTTCTCTCTTAACGAACGGTTAAATATGCTGCATATCGGAAAAGCAAGAGAGCGTGAGCAAAACTTGAGAAGAGACGGAGGAATACCATCTACACCAGACCCTTTCGAAACATCAAGCTCGTTCAAGGCTTTCATGACGTCATCCGGCGAGAAACAAAGCGCTGGGAAGTTCATATTGAACTTCCGTATGTTGTCGAAGCTATTTGGGTGCAGAGGTGGTGCATTTGTTGCTATAAACTGCTTGAAAGAAGCACGCTAACAAATTCGCAGCATCGACAGGGGTGCTAGCAGCGTGTTAGGAATACTATTTCAAGAACGTTGTGACTTCACGAACTTCCAAAATGCCGCTGGGTTTTGCTTCAGGTTCGCTTGCAATTTCTGGACGTGTTCCTCATAACAGGACTTTAGTAGTACGTTGTACCTCGTTTCGATTAAACGGAGATTATTTTTAGTTTCGTTGGTTCTGGCAATGAGATGTCGTTTTCGCGACTTGCGTAGCGTTGTATTCCACCAGGGTTGCACAGAAGTTGGCCTTGTAATCCGCCGTCGGAGAGGAACTCGCGTATAGAGAGTTTCATACAGTTTGTCGTAAAATTGGTCAGAAATAGCATCGACGGAATCTCCCTCTAAATCTGTTGCCAATTAATAGTAGCCAATACATTATTCATAAAGTCGAAATCGCAGAGCCTGAAGTTCAATTCAGGTGGATACGATTCATAATCGGGTATAATGGCCGAATTGCAGTGAGCGTCTAGTTTCAACATGAACGGATTGTGATGCTGATCGATGTCCAAGAGAGGAACAGCGAGCAATTTTTTCCCGAAAGATTTCTCGGGACTATCGACAGATAGATTTCTTGACAACTTATTCAAAACGACGTGTATGATTATTTTATCTGTACTAAGGAACACCTAAGAAGTTTTGTAATAGCGCTGTAATTAACGAAAAATGAACTATGATTGTTACTTCAGTTGAAATGCAAAGTCAGCTCTTTTCAACAATTGATTTCAAAAGCTCTTTTTTCGATATATACGAAAAGACTTTTGAAATACAACTATAATTATACTTATTATTCTAATTTTCTCGCTAAAGAACAAATTCCATAAAATTTTCACTTGAGATTGCATTTCAAATGCGACATGATTATCGCAACGAATGTGCTCCACCTAAAAAACCATTTCAGGATAAGAACGCAGTTTGTGAGTACAATGAATTTCATAATACCAATACAAACTCCCAACCTAACATCGCATTCCGCATCCACGAAGTTTGTTATCATCACGTGGGGTCTTCCGAGAATTTGCCAGACAATAAAACAGGTCAATGGGGGAGCAGCCATAGCTCAGTGTCCCTCATCGTCGGCATACTGCTAGCTTCTCCTGTATGTCCACTGCAACGATCTAACCGGACCAAGAAGGAAGCAAGTTGTAAAACTTATCTTCGCTGAAAACACAGCCCTGCCACAACCCACAGCAATTTTCGCTCACCAACTCAGTCCGCATACTCTGCGAACAGCGACACGTGGTTGGAATAAACAATACACGGCCCATCCGTCCGTTGTTTTGCACTGCATGAATTGAATCAACAACAAAGTTTACCCCCAGTAGTTCCGCGACAAAGTATGGAGTGTAAGTTCACATGTGAACACACAGCACTGGGGGGCCAAAGTGCAGTGAGATAAAATTTAGCAGAGCTCCGTCTACTCGCTTGGATCGACAGGACTTTGTTTGGAATGTGTGTCCAGCAGACAGCCCCCGAACGTGATGCCTGTTGGTTTCTGGTCCTTTGGCTATGTATGTACACTAGACTGATGCAAAATTTGGTATTCGCCCCCGACAATACTTGCAAAGAGTACCCTGATTACTTTCCTGAAATTTTAAGTGCTTTCGGTAAAAATTGACACTGCACGATCCATTTGAAATTTCGATGGAAATTACTATGGGAAAAGCAAACTTTGCCTTTTCCCAAACCTCCAGATGAAAATTGAATATTTCACCAACAACTTGAAATTGAATTTTTATTAATTAATTAAGAGATTGGTCATCTTTGCCAATGAACAAGCAACTGCACAATCAGCAACACTGTATAGTGCAAAACGACAAAGTAGCCATGATTTAATATCAGTTGTCAGAAATACCAATGGTGTTTATTATCGAGTTATTTATATCACAATTTTGTTCCTTACATTCGTTCGAAAAGTGATGTTTTGCAAAGTTATTGCTTGGAAAATTGTCTAATCAGATCAGTTCAACATTCTCGAAATAGATTGATATGGTGAATTGATGGAGTGAAATCAAAATTTGTGCTTACCATAGGCTACGCCAAGTCAGTTTAAAATTATAATTTTGGGAGGTTAATAAGAACCAAATTTGAAACCATTGCATCAGTCTAATCTACACACAACGCAATTTTATTCCAATTCAAGAGGATTCAATTGATAGTGAGGGAGCTCCAGAGGAATGAACGCGTGCCTTCGCAAACGTGTACCGAATCAGCAAAAACGCGACTCGGGAATTCCCTTTTTGTTTGCACTATTCCGCTCAGATAATTTGATGGCTGTTATCCAGCCACCCTGGCAATGAGGAAACTTTTAATTATCATTATTCATCGACATCGAGATTGTGGAAAATAGACGGGAACGTCGAGTTGTGAAAGGGGTGAAACGCGTAATTGAAAAACTTTTCGACTGAGCATTTCTTGTGGCTGTGGAAAGTGAAGAATAATCTTCGTCGGGATGCATACAAGTTCCATGAATCAGCCCCGGTGAGTGTACTTTTTTCGCGTTTTCTTGTAGGCATCTTTTCCAACTGGTTCTTGCACGTGACGTCATCGCCAAAGAATGCCATAACCGAGACCGGTCGTTTATGAAACAAACGATTCGAAGAAAAGGCTTCAATAGCGCTGCATAAAAACGATTGCTCAAGACCAAACATGCAGACGCAGTCCGACAACGGAAAGCACAAAACAAGAAGAATGCTTCTTTGCTTTACCTCCGGTCGTTGTACGGAGATTCCCAACATGCGCCGATCAACTACGACGACGACGACGACGACGGCCAGGGCAAAGCACGTAAAATTTAAATGCAACTCCTCGCACTCTCTTATGGCTTCGTTAAAAAGATTTCAAAAGATGAATTTGAGATTTATTCTTTCGACTTTGCTTTTGACTAGTCGATTGTCCCGGTGCTGTCTGGGCTGTACGTTCTTCCCAACCATCAGCGCCGGTGTTTTAGGGGGGCATGAACTGGGTTGTTAGCACTAATAAGGCACTCTGCGATCAGCTGATGTTTTTGTTTCCTTTGAAATTTTGACAGTTCTCAGTTGGCTGGACATTTTTTTCCTTTGAAATTGTATAGTTACGTTCAGCATCGGTAAAAAGGCCAAGTAGTATCTCCACTTCGAATTTCCTACTAAGATGTCGCATGCCAGACTATGAGATACATTTTTGTACTGCAGCATACAATTCGTTCAATTTTCCGAAAGGATCCCCTGATCCACATCCTAAACCTTTCATTTATTTGAATGAAAAAATCTCGCCCCACAGCGACTTTATCCATACGACGCCACTGATCACCACGGTGAACTCTTGGCCTCCGGTTGGTTCCGCGCATTCAGGTATTGAATTACTTGTTAGGCTTATTACTTTATTCATAAAAACGACGCATAGGTAGTTCGTATTACATTTTTCTCTTCTTGTTCCGCTTGTCGCGCGTCGTGAGAAATTGGGTACCCATATATTCATCCATGTGACGCTATCTGACCAGAAAAATCTCAACTAATCCACTGACTTTCCCCCTCACTTCTATTTACAGATTTCCTGCTGCAACTGTCCCGCCAGTCCGAGAACAAAACGCTGAATCTGTTCTCAACCGTGTATCGAAAAATGTCCCCGCTGTCACGGGACCCGATTCTGGAACTGTACGGTACCATCCGGAATCATCTCACTTCGACGTCCTTCACCGACGATCTGGATCTAGTCACGGATAAATTCTTCCGACATCTATTCCCGGTGGCATACCACCACGCGGTGGTTCATGCCGACAAGGACATTGACTTTCACAGTGATTACAAAAACTGTCTCATTCACACGTACGATGATTTGAAACCATTCGGAGATATCCCTCAGCAGCTTTCAAACTCCCTGATGGGCAGCGTCAGTGCTGCCAGCGTACTATTGCGTGTCCTTCGGGAGGGAGGAGAGGTACTCAACAAACTAGACGAACTGGGTACGGAAAATCTACAAGGATCCTGCAAAGCAGCGCTTCTGAAAATGAACTATTGTGCTAGTTGTAAGAGGCATAATCACAACCACGCAAAGCCGTGCGCTGGTTTGTGCAAAAATGTTATGAGGTGAGTTCTGGCGCAGCACAAATTCACACTACTTTTCGACCAATAACGTCATTCAATCTACTTCAATCCAGGGGTTGCCTGATGCAGTACATTGGAATCCTGAATCAGGATTGGTCCACGTTCACCGAAGCGATCGTTCCTCTGATCAATGCGGTCCGCTCAGCCGACGGAATCGAAGCCGAGATCAAAGGGCTGGACGTGAAACTGTCCAATGCCATTATGCACGCAATGGAAATGGGTCCTCAGTTGGAAGTCAAGGTAAGAGAGTCCCGTCATTTAATTTAGAAATTTCAATTGCTAACGATGGTTTCCGAAGGAAAAGCGCATCAGCGTTTTCGATAGAACAACTTATTTGTCTGCTCGGGGCAATTTTGAACGAGAATAATTATTTGCCACCACCGTCACCATCGAAAAGCGTGTGGCCGCAGAATGACATTGTATTTAAATTTCGCCAGAATAAGCAAAAATCGTCGCCCTGCTTGTTAATTCCGATACCGTGAATGAACGAGTAAATTGCGAAGATAGGCAGAAAAACTTTTCCGCAGCAGAATCGCGGTCGCGATAATATCGTCGCGTTCGTTGGCGTTGTATTTTAGTGTGGATAATGATTTTAGACGTCGTCATGATGTTCGCGCTTTGGGTATCAAGAGAATCGGTCGTTATTGTGGAACAATACCGGCATGCGTTGTCATCTCGATTTAGCACGACAGCACATTGATGCTTCGGGGCTACTACAAGGCAATCAAGCGTTCCCATTGCTCTGAAACGGCATGGAGGGCGGCAGGGGGTCTTTGTTTGCTTGCAAATCCGATGATAATCATCAATTAATTGAACACTGACAAAAACTGACTGATGTCTGATGAGTAAGGCTTTCGCAATAATTACTGCAGTTTGAGCAATACTGTGGTTCACAAAGGATTTCGAACAGTGCTCGAAGTGAGACTCGATGTTTGTTCTACTGTCAATTTTCGTTCCGTTTGTGAGAAGTAGTCACTGAATTTAGAACCGCGTCTTGGAGTAAGTTTTTTTTCATAATCATTGATCTTTTCGATTCTATGCCAGGATGTTCAATTCAATAGCATTTATCACTGGTTTGAATTTGAAACATCTTTCCATTAATTCAGTAGAAATTTCATAACTTAATTTCAGGTCTGAATGTGGATAATGGTTTTAATCCATCTGATTCAGTTAGAATGAACATGCAGTGTTTATCACTGTCAAAAGTTACCTTGGAATGGTCATGAAACCCAGGTATTCAAAAATAAGTCACTAGATCTGCGAAAGAGCTAACACTTTTTAAATCCGCGGAATAAATGATGCAGTAATTAAGCTTGTTCGCGACAAAATCTGCTGAAAGTCTTCCAGCACATATGTTTCATCGTCCATTATCCCCGGAGAAATCCCCCCAAAATTCCCCACTAACATTCCCGCCCCGGGGTTTTATGTAACAATTTTTTTTTTCATTACGGTTCGGTACAGTTTTCACCTAGAACAACTTCAAACCTTGCCGGTGCTTGGAAGTAAAGGGTGATACGGTCAAAATTTGGTCAAGGGAAAACGCGTGTAAATCGGTGAAATCGTTTATTTAAAAAATCAAATTAAATTTCTTTTTCAAGTTCAATTAGTATAAAATTCAGGAAAAATATTCAGTTAGGCTTCCGCTTTTCCAAATCTGAATTGCCGGGCCTTACGCTTGACCCCTGCCATCAGATTTTGTACAGCCACCTTGTCCACCTTCTTCGCCGCAGAAAGCCAGTTTGTCTTGAACTGCTGCTCGTCCTTAGCAGTTTTTTTGGTCTTCTTTAGGTTCCGCTTGACAATAGCCCAGTATTTCTCAATTGGGCGGTGCTCTGGCGTGTTGGGAGGGTTCTTGTCCTTGGGAACCACCTGCACGTTGTTGGCGGCGTACCACTCCATGGCCTTTTTACCGTAATGGCAAGATGCCAAATCCGGCCAAAACAGTACGGAACAACCGTGTTTCTTCAGGAAAGGCAGCAGACGTTTATTCAAACACTCTTTCACGTAAATTTCTTGGTTGACAGTCCCGGAAGCTATGAAAATGCTACTTTTCAAGCCACAGGTACAGATGGCTTGCCAAACCAGATATTTCTTTGCGAACTTTGACAGTTTCGTGTGCTTGAAAATATCTGCTACCTTTCCCCTTCCTTTTGCCGTATAAAACTCCTGTCCCGGAAGCTGCTTGTAGTCGGCTTTGACGTAGGTTTCGTCGTCCATTACCACGCAGTCAAACTTCGTCAGCATCGTCGTGTACAGCCTCCGGGATCGCGCTTTGGCCGTCGTATTTTGTTTATCATCGCGATTTGGAGTCACTACCTTCTTGTAAGTCGATAGTCCGGCTCGTTTTTTGGCTCGATGCACGGTTGTAGACGATACACCCAGCTTATTTGCGGCATCTCGGAGAGATAGGTTAGGGTTTCGCTTGAAACTACCGGCAACTCTCTTTGTCGTCTCAGCGGCTTCCGGTTTTCGATTTCCCTCCGATCCAGACTTCCTGGCTGTCGACAAACGTTCCCCAAACACTTTAATTACATTTGTAACGGTTGATTTGGCAACTTTTAGCGATTTTGCCAACTTTGCGTACGAGTAGCTCGGATTTTCGCGATGCGCGAGCAAAATTTTGATACGCTGCTCTTCTTGCTTGGACGGCATTTTGACAACTGAAGAGTGAATTCCAAAATCAAAATAGGAGCAACATTCTACACACACACACCTTCAAAATGAGGGGTGTTCAGGTTTTTTAAATGCAAAATTGAAAGAAATACGTCAAGTTGATATTGACCAAATTTTGACCGTATCGCCCTTTATGCACGAAAGTTGGGGACATATTTTTTTCCTAGCCACAGTACGTACCGATAGATCTGGTCTCTTCTGTAATATTTGTTTCACCTTCGCGTCTTTCAGGTGGTTCCTGAGATCCGTGTTTGTTCCGCTCCCAGCCTTCCTGGCTGTTGTCAAACGTGTATTGAAAGATTTAAGAAAGTTATGGACAGTGTTTGCAGGAAAAGCAAGCTTTTTTGCAAGTTTTCTTACTGACAGATCCGGATTTTCATTGCGACCGCACACAATTGCTTTTCGCACTTGCTCTTCTTTCGACGCCACCTTCGATCTAAAAGCTTGTAGTATAACCAAAAATTGATTTTACACAATGAACAGACATACGTTCATCAGTCTGCGAAATATTTCACACGTTTCTGAAGTATTTTCAGAGATATACGTATTTAGGGGTGTCCATATTTTGTCGCGAACAAGCCTTACTACTTAATTATAGGATCCATACTAGCAGTGTCAGTTAGTGATGACACCCACACAGTGAGATTGTGGTTTATTATAGTAAGGAGTGTATCGAATATAAGCTATCCACATACATTTGCGTTGTACGCATGTATTTGTGATGGTTTTTTATGCTCTGAACACTGCATGCTGTGCGTTTGACTGTCAGCTTTCTTTTGTTTACTTGTTTGTGCGGTTCAAATTCTGCGTTTTCAAAATGTCGCGTATTGAAAAGGAAGTGAAAATTAAGGTTCTGGACACATGGCTAAGTGAGAAGGGTATTACTATGCGAAAATTGGCGAAGCGGTTTGGAATTCATCATGCGAGTGTTAAAACCATCATTAATAAGTTTGGGGAACACTATTCTTTGGATGAGCTACCAGGAAGAGGCAGAAAACCCGGTTCTTCCAACCCGAAACTGGAGCAGAAAGTGGTATCTCTAATCATGAAGAACAAATCAATGTCAATACGTGATTTGGCCAAAAAAGCAGGAACGAGTGTCGGAATGATCCAGCGTATCAAGAGGCGAAACCACCTGAAGACCTACAAGAAGCAGAAAATCTCGAAACAAAGTGCAGAACAGAAGAAGCGAGCAGCAACATGGGCCCGGAAATTGTATTCGCGTCTTTTGCAGCGTCCGGATGCATGCGTTTTGATGGACGATGAGACCTATGTAAAGGAGGACTCAAAAACACTTCCAGGTCCACAATACTTTACTGCCGTCGTTGGGGAGGATGTGAGCGATGCGGACAGGTCGATTCAAGTGGAGAAATTCGGTCGAAAGGTACTGGTATGGCAAGCAATATGTTCCTGTGGTTTGAAGTCAACCATTTTTTACACTACCGGAACTATAAATGCGGAAATCTATCGATCTGAGTGTCTCCAGAAGAGATTGTTGCCTTTATATAAGAAGCATAGTACACCTCCACTGTTTTGGCCGGATTTAGCGTCGGCTCACTATGCCAAAACCACTCTCAATTGGCTTGCGGAAAAGGGTATAGATTTCGTTGAGAAAAATATCAATCCACCAAATTGCCCTCAGCTTCGACCCATCGAACGTTACTGGGCAATCGTGAAGAGGGTCTTCAAGAAGACTGGTAAGGCAGCTGGGAACATGCAGGAGTTCAAAAAAATTTGGGCTCAAGCGTCCAAAAAATGCGATGCAACACTTGTCCGGAACTTGATGAAGAGCATTCGATCCAAAGTTCGAAAATTCGTGAAGGAATAACTTAAATTTCATCCGGTCTTCATTATGTTCAAGTTTAACCTCGTACAATAAAGGATCAATTTTTTGTATGAATAACATATCGGTTTTCAACATAATTTGAAAGAAAGTTTGTGGATAGCTTATTTTCGATACACTCCTTAAAGACGCAAGACAGTGTGCATTAAATGACATAGTATGGCACCGCCCAGACGTGAATATCGCTAAGATATTGCTTCAACGGCATCTAAAATCACAAAATTTAAATATCTTCTATATTGGACTCATGAGAGTTTGTGGATTTGGTTCAAGTTTGGAACAGAGTCTTAATGTGGTATGGGAAACAATTTGCTTCATCAAGCGCAAGATTCTCGAGAAGATTTCATAAACCAAGACACCCCACTGAGGGAACTTACCTATTCTCGTTTTATTGTAGTCCATACGAAATCAGCGACATTTTAAAGTTCGTGATATTTATGTGAAGACAAATGTGGCATAAGGTAACTAAATCAAATCTAGAATGTAATGCTAGAGCATATGAACGCTGTAGGGATTGAGTGGGGCGAATGAACAGATTGATATAAATTAAAAAGCAAATGAACAGATTGATAAATGTAAGATACAAACGGGATTAAAAGGGTTTGGAAGTTAGCTTGATTCGGAAGAAAGGATAAGAGATTCAGAGAATTAGGAAACAACTTAGGCAGTTAGCGATGTTCTTTGTGATTGATTTTTGATTGATTTTTGACTTGTGTGAAACTGATTTTTACTTGTGATTTATATTTCAGTGCATTTGTGCGCGATTTTTTGAAATACTAATTGTCAGTGCTGTAAAAAGTCATTTCGTGCAATTGAATAAATTTACCGATTACTTGTTTGGACAGCTGAATTAATGAATATAATGTCTGATCAAATTGTAGCTCTTGACAAATTCTACAACTTTGTCTAACAGTGCATTGCCCTAACTGGTATATAGAGAGTGTCAATATTCAATGATGAATATCGTTTGAATATACAGATATTACGCTCTCACGTCTTAGGTTTTAAATTTAAAACAATACATTGTGTTGCTGTTGGCGCAGAAACCGGCAAGCTGGCAACCCTGCCCACCGACGTTTGTGATGCGAGGACATCAGGTGTCAAAGCGTCGCTGCAGAATGCAATGACAGATGTCATTGCGTGCGGGACGACCTGTCAGTAGGTGTTTCCGGGTTTTTTTACTCTTGATAGACAGTAGAAAGTAAAGCAAGTTAGTGAAGCAGGAGTGAAAATTATAAACTACTAGTTGAGAAACGTAAAGAAAAATAGTTATAGTCAAATAAAAGAACGTAGATTAAACGAAGAAGATAGGTGAATCGTTAACCGGTACATCCACTGAGTTTCGGTCGAGTTGCGGATAGTTTTAAACGGAGTCATCAACGCAGGTTAGTTAAGGATAACAATGAACCAAAACCACGTTAAAATATAGACGATACATCGTAGGGCCCTAGTTTGAGGCTAGTCCGTCCGCTGATCCGTGTAACCTGAAAGAAGAAAAGTAAAGGTAGAAAATAATATTTAGAAAATATCACTAATAAAAACATGAACTTAGGTCTTGCAGTGATTGAAGCCACAATCGACGTAGGGTGCGCTCGAAATAAAGGCCCACCGAATTGTAAGACCAATGAGAAATTTATTGAATACCTATTGAATTATGTACTTACCAAATGTATACATTTTAGTTGAAGCAATTATATACCGCTATCAGAACCGGATCACGTTTTATTTACGCTCCCTACCCGCTCGTTGACAGTAGCAAATATATGAAAATAATCAAGCACTACAATTTCGTCATACGTGCTATTGTGAACATCAGCTTCTGGAACGAGTGGTTGGCAAATTTAGCGCATTGGCTCGACTATTAACAGCACTGCTTATTATATTGGTGCTGTTCGTGTGAAAAAGGACGAGGTGAAAATATCAACCGGATAGCGGGGCGTTACTCCTTTAGAGACAATCATGCTTCCATTAGTATCACAGGTGACGACATGCCATACCAAATGAAGACTAAACATCGGCAACAATTTTCGGTGAGATCTATAGACACTAAAAACTCGAATCAACTCTTGGACTCTCTAATAATCCAGTAGCATTTATGTGCCCAAAGAAATAATTCAATTCAGGCCGGCACCAACGAGACTACTACTTGGCACCCCAATGGGTCAATCCCAGCCGAGGTCGATGAGATTTTTCTGAGGCGAAAAAATCTCTGGTAACGCTTTCCTTCGGAAGGGAAGTAATCGTTTGTCCCGGCTCATGTGTTGATGAGCCCGATATGTAGGGTTGAGGTGCCTTCGTCTGGTGTCAAAACAAGCCTAAAACAGAAAAACCACCTAATATAGAAAGAAAAAAAGAAGAAGAATACTTTAATCAACATAACCTCTGCACAATTTAGTAAAACTTGCAATATGTACAAACTGATGAACATCCAGTAGATAGGTTAAAATTCAGAGGTTGGTTTTGAGTTTGTACTGTTTATATCTATTCACATTACGTTAGAAAAAACCGAGGAAGTCCAAAAACCTAAGTTAGGCAACCGGAAATCACAAATCCAGTATTGGATCTGATTTCAAATGTTGCCCAAAAAAAACATGCTAGCCGGCAATTTTGAAGCATGATGCTGATCATCACTTATTTGTAAAACCAAGATAAGCTACACTGCCACAATTACATTTCGCAAACAAACAAAAAACAGTATTGCTTCTTTGCACATCATCCGGAGTTTGCCCAATCGCATAAAGCACGTTCTGCAGCATCAGTTCAAAATTCCATCCTATTTTTCACCTCTCGACCTGGCAGAGAACCAACGCTCAACGGCTGGAACGGCGGTAAAACGCTATCCTACACTCACTTACCACTGGGTACAGATCCACCGGCCGCGACCACCACTGACATGACCTTGCACTTTTCTCGACCATATTTGATGGTTTGAGAGACCTACGTTGTACGCGTACATTTCGATTCTTTCATCTTTTTTTCCCCCCTACTTTTGCTCTTTCGTTTTGTTTGAAGTAAGAAGATATTGCTTATATTGCTATTCAGCTAGATCGATAGGATACATCTCAATGCTTTCAAATCGCTATGATTACATCGACCATCAAGCGGGCATGGGTGGCAAATTTGCTGCATCATTATTTTTAAATTCCCATCAATTGGGTTCTCGGTATACGGCGGATCTCTCCCAGGGGAAATGGAAACAGCTCTGTAAAAGGTGCCAGATCCCAGCGATCGATTGGACCTCGTAAGTCTATCTGTCTGTGTTTACTTGTTTGCGGGAGCACAGGCTGTATGCGGTTTTGCACCAAATGCTCTGATGACGATAGGATACTACTGATTAGCATCCAAAAGGCAGACACACTTTTAACTGGCGTCAAAGCATTTGCTTTTTCTGTGGCTGGTGAAAATAACTTTCTCATCACTGTCCTTGTCCGGTTGCAAGGCTCTTGAAATTTATGAATGGATTAGTTCCCTGCACAGACCAGCAAAAAGAGTGAACGAAGAAGAAACAAACGTGAAGAAAAAAACCCCAATTTCCATTCCATTAGCGCTAATAACATTATCGAAGAGGATCAATTAAGTGGAGCATTGGAATTATCCAGAGTTGTTTTACTTCCTCTGATGGATGTTTGTTCTGAAACGCAATCTCGATTTTAACGAGAATCGATTGAAAACCCAAATTTCCATGCTTTGTTCTGGGAGTACTAATTGTTATGAACTGCCATGACGCACATGATGACTGGTGCCAAGGAAATCTAATTGCTTCATTAAACGATCGTCATACGATAATGGTTGTTCCCGTCTGAATGGTCAGGGCAAAGTATTTGTTCTAAGGTTATTTTTTTTTCTCAACTCCGCAATCGGACACGGTACACAGCAGAACACAGAAACAAGAAAACATCCATCCAGCAGCAATTTAAAATCACTTAACACTCTGTGGCATCGGGAGTGAGCATTCAATTACGGTTGCGCGACTCCCATAGAGCGTCTTGTTAACAAATTATGATCAACTATGAAAGAATTTTGGCTCCATTGAACCACTCCTCTCGCCTATTCTCTCTCTCGTTCACTCTCAGTTTCCCAGTCGAGTCGAGTTGGACAAGAATACAGTTGTTTAGTCATCAAGTCTCGCTGGGAGGCCCTCCAGACGCACGCGATCGTTATCATTGACTGCGCCTAACAGCTTCCCAGTGGAGAAAAGTTAAATGTTTAAGGTCAATCATTTTGTTTCTCCTAATGCTTTCTTAATAGAGGAAAATTATCTGAATTGTTTTATTGGAGGATTCATCTCTCCACAGTTCCTGACACAAACTGCCTTAGTCTAGTACCTTTCCCGCAAAGCAACTCTCTTATATTTCTTTTCGTTTTTCACAACTGTGAGGCTGCTGCTGTACAAAACGTTAAAGTCGAACCTGGAATTTACATAGAATAGCATTCCTGAGCACAAGCATGAACATTCTTCTTCCCGAGGCTTCATTCCTCTCATGTGTGTGTACAGACTCATGCGAGCGTTTCTCCGCGCGCGGGTTGGCAGCATAATATTCCTCACACCTTCCAGGGCACGATGATCAAAGCAGATCCACCAGAAACCTGTGCGGTCGCCTGTCGGTGGTTGGATGGTGGTAGCTCACTCCCTCTCTCTCTCTCTCTCTCTCTCTCTCTCTCTCTCTCTCTCTATTGCTTGCATTAGACAACCTGGAGCGCGTCTGATTGTCTCGATCTTTCGCTCATGTGTGCGCTCCCGGAGAACTCAAAGAACTTTATCATCTCAGTCAGCTCAGTCAGCATCGTCATGCACAGTTGGTCAACTTCGCTCTCTCTCTCTCTCTCTCTCTCTGTCTAAATCGATCCCACGGAGGCTTACTTTAGTTAACCTTTAAATGGACACGGTGTTTGATTGGCGAAAAAAAATCAACTGGAAATTATATGCCAGGTGTTGTGATAAGTTAAAATTATACCAATCTCGAAGTTATGAAAACAATTACCTGCCTATGGCAAGGTTAAACAAAAAGTTATATTTTGTTGAATAAATCATAAATAATTAAAACAAATGTGTCGACCCCAACACAGACGACACTGTTAAGTTTTGAAGTGACTTTTTCAATTATTCAGCCTTAAGTCTATTCCAGGATTTGCAAATTTGGCATGTTTTTTAATTTGTATTTTGCATCCAATTTGTAATTTTATGTAAATATTTTAAATTGTTTTTCTGTAACATTCACACAGCAAGCACTGTTTCTCATTTTACAGCCATATTAGAAATTATTTTTTAAACGGTATATTGAAATTCTAACTGACTCTGACGCTCTTTTCTACAAGCTTTTGTCTGCTCTTAAGTTAGTATTTTACAAGCACTTCCACTGTTATTAATTGAGAACTTTCTGTGCCGATACCAAATGCATACAATTTTATATTGACCATGTTAACCATGCTCATATCAGCTGGAAAATCTGAGACCCCACCAAATTGAAATCTATCTTTATTGATTTTGGGATTTTGCTGTGGTGAAAAGGAACTCGCTAATTAACGTAATCATTTACTCCTTGTTCAAAATCTGTTCCTAAGCTTTTCTTCGTGACAGTTATTAGCTACGCTAACCAGAGACTCAAAGAAACTAAAACTGTAAGCCATTACAGACCAGTGTTCATATCGTCAGAATCAATCAGATTAGTCGCTTGTATGTTTCATTAGGCGATGATTTATTTCAAGTCCTCAACTTTGCCTGAAACTTCCATGAAAAAATAATTTTGACAAACACCGTTTCTAAAATCCGGTACATCAATACAATCAATAATAAAAGCATTATCTCTTATATTATTAAATAGTGCTTTTATCAATCCTGAGCCTAATTCATACAATTTTAGTTATTTCAAAGCTGAATAAGCTAAGTGAATTCTCATATAATTTGTGGTTTCAATGCGATTAAGGCCAACGATACATTAACGACCCATATTCACCGGAACGCATTACTGAGATATTTCCGGAACCGGTGAAACCGATTCCAAAATTCTATCTAGCGTTCAATGGAACTACTATTAAATACGTTTTGCGTTTGTTTCATACAAATCAGTCCAGTGGTTGCTGATAAACACGCCTTCCTTTGTACAGTCACAGACATTTTGCACACTCGTCGAGCTGATTCAACTGGTATATGACACTTGCCCCTTGATTTTTAAGTCGTAACATGACCTAGAAAGTTCTCGTCTGACAATTCCCTCCCTTCGGATATGTGATCTGGTCGCACTGCGATGGCAACCCAAGGCATAGCCTGACGTGGTGGTATCACATGTTGACTATTTTTATTTAATGTCGCGTCACATATCTGGCATTGATGCACTAATTTTACAAATGTGATCCAGATGGGCACAAAAAAAAAAAGAGGAAAAAAACCCCCAGAGCACACTTTTTACAAAACAGTAGAGGAGACAGATTTATGACTCAATTAAGTCACAATCAAGTTACTGCAACAATTTTTGGTCATTGTGTGCTATTTGGGTGATAACTAAATGTAGATTTACCCAACGATACCATCAAAGGCCTGGCGCAGAGGTTTCTACTCTATTCAGTTCCAGCCAGATAACCTTCAACAACAACAACAAAAAAGTGTGGAATAATTTAAAATGGCTGAAAAATTTCTTTGGGGCTACCTTAAAACACTCGTTTATAAAACTGAGAATTTTGCACATTACATTTGCCATCTCCGCTGTCGCGATCCTAAAATTGTTAGAATCATCGGAATACATTGAAATCTTCATTGACGGCATCTGCAATCTTTTTTGCTACGAATATTCGAATATGTATATCAATTCATCAAAACGTTGAAAACCTTGCGTATTGCATCTGATATTTTGCTGAATTTCTTGTAGAACTTGGCTGGGAAAACAAATACAAAAAATTTTTTTTTTTTTTTTTTAAATTAAAAATACATCATATCTTCGGCATTTTGATAGTTGGCAACTTACAATATATGAATCTTAATTAGATTTGGTTTAAGGACATAATATCAAGATGTTAGGGATCTGGAAATGTAAGTTTGAGATTCTTCATACTAATTCCCATACAAACTTTGAATAGCGTGTGCAAAGCCAAATTAAAACCAAATGTGTTCAAATTTTTTGGGGACTATCAGGACCCAAATTGGCGTCGATTAAGCTTAGGGGAGCAAACATTTCGAAATTTGCATCAGCCTAATAAACACGCTTTCTTAGACATGTTTTCAAAATTATCTGAATTTATTGGATCAACAAAGTAAAATCTTTCCTATGAATTACAGAAAATCTACAAAATAAAAAAAAACGACTAGCTTTATAAACGAAACTTTCAGTTGCTTGAAGTGATTTTTCACCGATTGAAGTTAAAACTACCAAAAAAAGGAAGAGATAAGCAGGTCATTTCTGCAAAAACAAAATATGGAAAAACTTAAATGTTTTTGGTAAAGTATTTCTGAAAAAGGGGTATAGATTTTTTTAAACATTTAACATTTAAAAACAAATGCGTATCAACTTCGTAAATCTTATCACGAATAAGAGGAAAATTTGGCGATATTATATCAGAAACATGGCAACATTCTCTAACGATTATACGAACTATGATGGTTTAATCTTTCATTCATATTATGTAGTAATAGAGATAGACTCTACTAGAGATAGTTTACCTTAAAATCACTCAACTTGGAAGTGTGTTTTAGGCAAACATAAACGATAGAGCCTCTTCCACTTTCTTGTTGTGTAGATTCTCAATTCCTTGATAAATGTTTCCAATGGGATAAAATATCTAATTATGAAAAACATCAGTTAACTCTTTGGGCCTGATAACGAGTGTCACTTCACGGGTGAAAACGAATCACGGTGAAAAAATTCACGTGTAAATCAAATGGAAGTCACTGTGCTTATTACGGGTGTCATGGGGAAAGTGAGAATCGTAATAAGCCCCTTTGACTCTGTGCTGGATCAAACCCGCAATGCGGCTCTTTTGTTTTATCTAATCAGAATATTTTTTGATAAAAATAATTCAGACAACAATTGATGTTGTTCATTAATAATAAAATTCTATGACTATTATTTTTTCATTTGTACTTGTTTCAGCATCGTTAATTTTTTTCTCATAACTGCTTAGTCAAAATAATTAAATTTTTTGACGAAAGAAGTTCGAGAATTTTTTATGAACCACCAAAACTATACATATCCATCCTCGCACACCGGCTATTTCCTTCCCAGTTCTTCAAAGGTTAATCGCATTCCTTGCAGTCCCTTCCCGTATGTCCCCAAGCACACAGCGAAACGGATTCAATTTCCTTGTTAAGTGCTGCTTGGTCTCTACATAATAAAACACACATAAAACCAGTTTTGCCGGAATTTTTTTTTAATCAGAAATACATTCCTTTTTGTTGCAGTTTTTTTTTCTGCCCTTTCCCCGTCTTCTCCGACCACCGCCACCGACTCACTTTTATTTCGGCCTTATATAATTTATTGTCTTCCTTCTTATCGCTCTTTTTTTTTTTGTTGTTGTTGGGGCTCTGCACTGCTGTCCCGATGATGCTTGATTTTCGGTTATGCTGCTCACTGCTCTGCTTGAATCACCTTACGGAGGTTTTGCAGTGCCAAAGCAACCACCTCCGTCCGTCCCCAGCAGCTCAAAAACTGCCCATTTGCAATCGCGATCGAATTCCACCTAAAACGATCCTTGCCAGGTTGACTTCATCGCTGCATCGCCGTCATCTTCCCAAACTCCTTTAAATTTAACGAGCTTATTGACTTTAGAGCCGGGATTAAGTGATACCGTGGCTCGTTTTCGCTGCTCCGATTCCTTCATTCGTTTCGTCCGTTTGACGTAGGTGACGTTCCGACTAACTGGGAAGCATTTTCACTTCACTCGAAGCTGTTTGGGTGAAACTTGTTTGATTTTACCGGGACCAACGCTCTAATAACATTGTCAAACAAAACCGGCCTGCTTGGTTCTGTTTTTGGTGTGTTTTTTTTTCTTATGGTAGATATGCAGATCAGTTGCTTACCACCCGGCTGTTCGGGCAGTTCAATTTTTTGAACAAACAAAAGAATAATGCGATATGAGCGTGGGCTCGAATTGTTTGGATAAATAGTGCTATGTTATTGAGAATAGGTTACCAACAGCATAATCAGAGTAGAACCGGTAGTCCAAAGCATTATGGTGAAAACAGTTGTTACAATGCAACCAACTAACGAGCTGATCTGAAAAGTAACAATATTCATACGGTGAGATTGTTTGAGTTTGTCGTTTCACCGAAAGGTCTAATTGTTTGTACCACCCAGTTTTAGAAAACTGATGTGATGGTCAGCATACGTTTCTATTCAAAGATAATAAATTCATCAAAACCTTCCCTTCAATCATGCATTTGACCTATATCTCCCCTGAGTTGCTATGAAACAGATTGAATGCATTGTGCCATATTAATCTCAATTTTAACATGCTATGCACGCAACCATACCTCCATGGCAAAGTATTCAAATCAGGCCTAGAAAGCGTATATTTTGATCAACGAAGTGTCATAGAGCAACCGGGAAAGTACGCTGTAATCCCATCCAGTCGTAATTCATTCAAAACGTTCTGCATACCAAGACTGGATCCACATCGCCAGACCGCTTACAGAGGCATCTCAATCTCCATATGTAGATTGCCAACGCTTCAGCATCGGCATTGGTTTTATTTCTATTGAAATTTATGCACTTCATGTATTTATACCATCAACCTATGTAATCGACCATTAAATCATTGTGAATCGTCCCTTAGCCCACACCGCAATCAACGAAAGGCGTTATAATGTCAGAATCAGCTGGAAGCTGTTTGCAACCACTTGGACAAATATTGCCCAATTTAGGTTGTCAGTTTTAATCAAAAATCGCTCACTCACTTTTCCACGGTCGCCGAGCTGACCTTGGCAGAGAGAGAAATGCGCGCATATGGTTTCGTCTATTTTTGGCGTCCCCCACTGCATCCATCACAGCAACATAAATCTTGACGACGGCACACTAATTCACTTCAATTTGGTATATTCCTTCACAGGTCAAGAAAGCGTGTGGAACGCCTGCACTGATGCAGAACGACAATCTGGCAGGGGCGTACGAGTCACCCCTGCTATCGACCCTGCAGCACAACAAGTGGATCTTGGCACCGATCAACGAAATGCTGCAGTTCGAGATGACCATCGACAAAAACAAGGATCTGTTCCTGCAGCTGTCAACGACGTGAGTAGTATTTTGTTGTACTTTGTACTGGGGAATGGCATAGAAATTCCTTAGTTTAAAGGAGACGCGTGGTATTTGGTACGAATTACGCAACAGTCGACATTAAAATAGATTCCTATACATATGCTCAGAATGATCTCATTCCATTTTGAAATATTACGTCGGATAATTCCACTCGCGCTCGCACCCACGCGTTTGACATTGTAATTCCAGCAACATCCCGCCGCCGCCATTCATCGCTGCTAAATGTGATGTATAATAATTATGGCACGTATGTCTCGGCGGATTGTTCGATTTAGCATCTCAAGCCGCTCTAAGACCGATGACACAATGGAATCGCTTTGTAGTTTCAACAAGAAATCCATCCATTTAAGTCCTGCCAGTGACAAAGAAGCACACTCACGCACATACTGTTGTTCGCGTGCTCGGGCACTTTATTCAAACACTGAGGGAATTGTAAATTGTTCTAATTGAAACAGAACGACCGAACGCGGCAGGGCGAAGAGCTGAGTGACAACAATGATGATAATGATGATGATGATGATGGCGATAGATGCAGGAGTACAATCTCGAGAGTGCAATAATTGCCAGTCTTGTCGGTACTAATTGACAATGATCTACAAAAACGACTATCTCTTCCGGTTTTAAAGAGGGTGTGTACTCGAATGCAATAGTCTAGAGGAGAAAGCTTTGAGGTGATACGATATCGATAAAAATCGTCATATCTAACCTTTAAGCCTGTTTATGAAAATCAAGTAATCCTTTGTTTATTTTAAAATCTTCACTAAACTCAATTGATTGCGTCTATTTTGATTTATGGCATTGTAAGCAATACATATTTATAATTTATTTACTCTTATTTTAAGTAAATATCCGTTTCTTGATTTGATTTTATAGCAGTTTTAGTTTTATTTTAATAATCTGCAAAAAATTAGCAGGAAAAAGTTTTTTTTCACCATTTTGCACAAAAATAAAAACGCCTTTGTAGTTACAGTTATCCTCGATAAAACGTTACTTTTTTTGCACTATTTTTTGAATTTTTACATACAAAAATATTGACGAGTTAAGTTGAGTTCAAAAATTAAAAGAACATAGTCAATAAAAAAGAAAACGACATTCCAAATTGAACATCACTTTCTTTTTTCAATATTAGAATGTAGATTGCTTAACATAGAAAAATCAGGAAAATGTTGAATAGCAAAACAAAAAAATTTAAAGTTTAAACCGAACAATAACATAGAGCCTGAAACACCCTTGCATGTGATTAAAATGCTTTTTCAATAATTTGAAAACTAAAAATATTTTTTTTTCTGCTTCGAAAGTAACGAAACAAAATTAATTAGTATCAAGGTATCACTTTATAAATATCGACCTCAACTCTTGGATCTTGGAACTAAGCGGAATTGACGAAACTTTTGTTTCACTGAGTTCATTCTATAATATTTACTTCCACAGAAAAAAAAAAGTTATAGTCAGTCTCAGAATTTCGCCAAAATTGGAATAGTTCTACTTTATCTACATATATTTGACTCATATTTTTTTAATCCGCCATTGAGGTGACCATTTCCGTGTTAGGGAGATCCAAAAAAAAAAAAATTTTTTTTTTCTAAATGCCATTTTTCCAAAATTTATAACTTCAGATTCGCTAAACCAAACGAATGATTTTTCATGTTGTGTTTGGGAACATACTCTGCAACATATTTAATGTTGTATAAAAAATTATGTATTGCCATATTACCATATATATCATTATCTTACCACCTTTAAGACCTTGGACACATTCTCTTATAATACTTTTATTCTTCTAACTTCGATTCGAGTCAAGTGAATCGAAAAGACGTATGAATGTGGCAGAATTTTTGCAGTGCGTAGCATATCCTATCAATATAATGAGACCAACGACATATCAACGCTGCAAATGTATCATCATAGTTGGTGCAAAAGAACGAACAAGACGGAATGCTCCAAAGCAAACAGAGCGTTCGCATTAGTGACTTTATAGGGGGATGCAACAGGATTGAAGAAAACACATGACATAGAAAAAATTAAGGATAGTGAAAAACATATATTTATGAATTGAAATGAAGTCAGTCAGTCAGTCAGTCAGTCAGTCAGTCAGTCAGTCAGTCAGTCAGTCAGTCAGTCAGTCAGTCAGTCAGTCAGTTTGTCACTTAGCTAGTTGAAATTTTCTCTGTATTTTTCAACTCAAATTCACCTAGTCTTCTTTTTCTTTTTATAGGGGAAAGTGCTCTAATGTGGGTCTATGGATCTAGAATTCGGCCTATCGTTAAAAAGTGCCTGTCTTTAATTTTTCTTCATATTGATATGTCTGTGAGACAACACTACTGTATATTTTTGATTTTCAGAGTAAAAATAGTGAATTAATATTTACTTCGAATTTTAAGCGAATCCAAGATCCATAGACCCACATTAGAGCACCTTCTCCTAGTTCTTCATAGGTGTTTGTAGCTTTAGCATCCAGCAGTAGTCCGCTATACATTTCGCTATGATACTACTGCTAGGTCCGCAGCTACCCGGCATGATTCTGGCTACCGCGATCATGGCCTTCACTGCCTTCTGGCATTATTTACGTGGATGTTGAAGTTTAGCCGGTCGTCGATCATCAAACTCAGATACTTGAGCACGCGCTTCGAGGCTACGGCATGCCCTCTTATGGAGATTTCTGCCCGCTGCACCGCTTTACAGTTGCTGACCATCAGCACCTCCGTTTTCTGGTGGGCAATCTGCAGCTTGGCCCCCTGCATCCAGTTTCAATTATGCCGATTGCTTCGGTTGCCAGGTTTTGCACTTCTTTCAGTGTTTCGCCTGTCACTGACAGTACGATGTCATTCGCAAAGCCATCGATCACTACGCCTTTGCGCAGGTTCAGCGTCAGCACTTCGTTGTGCATCCCGTTTCAAAGTATTAGGCCAAGGATTGAACCTTGTGGAACTCCCCCCGTTATGTTCACTGAATTCCGCGCCCGGAGAACTCGTAGATCAGCACCCGGTTCTGGAAGCAACTCTTCATAATTCTACACAGGTAATCAGGGATCCTTATTCTGTGCAACTACTCTGCAATAGCTTTCCAGCTGGTGCTATTGAAGGCCTTCTTACCCAAGCAACATAAAACTGTCACAATTGATTGCCGCTACTTGATTTTGACTTCATTGGGTCGCGTTGATGTTAATTTTACTGATTTGCAACAAGTGTGCTGCTAAGGTAACGTCGATCATTACAACGACGCAACATCAATCGCCTCTCCGCTTTTGTTTGGACGATTTATAGCTGTCTCGATTCTACGGCTGTTACTGTCCAAGTAGCATCCACTGTAGACTTCCCTTTCCGGAAACCGAATTGCATCTTCGACAACCCGTGTTCGCTTTCAGTAAATTTCGTCAGCCCGATGAAGATGATCCTCTCCCGGAGTTTCTCGAGCGTATCCAGCAGGTACAGTAGCCCATATGGTGATGGATCCTCCGAGGCTCTCCTGGCATCGGCAGCAACACTAGCTTCTGTTTTTATTTTCACCTGTCCGGGAAACCCTCTAGAGTCTAGACATTTCTGCAGCACATCCCTGAACATGTTCGAAAACGCCTGAATTGCCACTTTCAGAGCTACGTTAGGGATTCCATAAGGTCCGGGTGCCTTCACCTTGAGCCCTCGCTGGCTAGTGCCACAAGCTCCTTGTTCGAGACTTGCATGCCCTCAGTGTTGCTTCTTGCTTCCTCGCCGTACGGTGTAGGTGGCCACGTCGTTGGATCATGCGTCGAGTAAAGTCAATCTACGATGGCCTCAAGTTTTTTTTAAGATAGAGCTCTACAGCCATCGTTGGGCCTTTGATCTTCGTCATCACAATAAGGTACGCTTCGCTCTAGACGTTGGCATCAGCGGCTCAGCACAGCTTCTTATAGCGTCTCGTCTTGCTCAGTCTTATCTCTCGTTTTAATTCGATCCTGGCCGCTTGCACAGTCACCATACGAACCTCTCTGTCTGCTGTGGTTTTGGACAAGTCTTCTGGCTCTGAGACAACTTGCGTGGAGGTTGCTGAGTTGCTCGTTTCACCAGTAGGCTGGACGCCGCTTGCTCCTTCGCTCCAGTTTAATCGGCATGGTTGCGTCGCATGCCTTACTAACGTATTCATCAGCTCGTCCGCGTTCCGGTTCGAGAGTTCGTTGTTGAACCGAATTGCCTCAACAAAGAGTTCCTTGTCGAAAACCTTCGTCTTCCACTTCCGCTCGCAACTTTTTGTCCTTCCAACTACCACTGTCTGGCAGTTTTATCGAAAAAAATGTCAGCAGCTATCATTAATATTGTTTTCTTATTCCAATCACATACTGCAAACATCTTTAGCCCGGATATTGAAAGGTGATAGCTCTGTTTGGATCCAGTAACCCATTTCAAAATGCCTGATCACTCACGTCCTTTCCGAGGTACCTATCACGTACAACAAGATCCTCATAAACACAAAACATACATCAACTCGATATTTATATTATCTTTACATTTCAATTATCGCAAGATGCTCTGTTTTGATAATGGCACGTATTCAGTAGTATGAATTAAATATTTATTTATAGTTGCTTAGATTTCACCAGTTATGTGTGTGTTTCCTTGCTGATCATACTCCGTTTGTTCCATTTTCAATTTTTTTTCCGTAGCTTCTCCTTATGGCTTCTGCTTAATTTTTTCACTCGAGTCCAAATTCGAGAAGCAAGTGTACGGAAAAGCGAAGAAGGAGCTGAAGAAGATCCCAAAATTGTAATTTTCTACGGCTATGCTCAATCTCCCGGATAACTGCCATGAAGCCGCTCGTCATAGGCGTGAATGATTCCGATGAGCTAAACGAACGGCCATACGCGACGACACACAAAGTTCATCAAAGATCGCGGTTTTGTCACTTTCCTCTTCTCCCTGACGCACAGTGACTTTTTTCGATGAACAGTTTACAACACTTACGAACTTCACTAAACGTTTACTCAAACTAATAGCAAAAAATGACAGTGAAAAGAGAAAACACGTCCACCCATTACCCATTTTTTTTTCTTAAAAAATTCTCTAAAAAAAAAAATAATATTTCTCTTTACCAACAAAAAAAAAAAACACAAAAAAAAAAAAAAAAATTTAAAAAAACCAGAAAATTTCCCCTCGTTTAATTCCAAGCCAAAGGAGGTGTAAACCAAGGGGCGAGACAGCTTCTTGTCGCGAGCAATTTCAGAGTTGCTTTTGAGGTACCTCGAGTATCTCACGTTGCTCAGCTAGCGCGTACTGTCATTTGTTTTCTCTCTGGTTTTGCACAGCAGCTCTCTGTCAAACAAACCGCGCGCTCGTTAGCATATGAGCTCTCTTTTGTGCACAATAGGACACCTGCAATCTTCATTTATCTCTGATTTTGAAAATAATCTATATTCGCTTAAACTACATATCTGTATACTCGAGAATATGTTAATTTCATGTCTCCAATTAAGTCAAACTGTAATAAACCCACCAGTGTCAGATCAACATGCTATTTGTTATTGCAGCATCATTCCGCCAGACTGGTGCGGAACAAGAGCGGGAGAATAGACAAATGAGCTTAGCCCAATGCACTCCAACCCAAGCTTCAAGCTTCTAAGAATCGATGTTTAGCCAATTACCAATCTATACATACTGTTATCAAACCTGAACGTTGGACTTCAGTAAAGCCATCTGTTTCACGTATCTCATATTAAATATTCTAAGAACCCTCATATTCGTGGAATAGGGCTCGCCATTGTTCCATCTTCCATTTCCATTAGCGAAATATTCAATATTTTTGCATACAAATTAGCGAACAAATTAATTCAAACTTTTTGAAACCCTGGCAACCGATAAGAACCGATGAAGATTGATAGAATTTTAAGCTATATTGAGTTACTTGCGAGTTACTCGGTGCATCAAAGCAACTCAGAGTAGAGCTGTCTTATCCCTAGGAATTTTCCATCCCCACAATGTTTGCAATCTTTCACACAACAGCCAAAACCCAACTAAACCGGCTTAACCTTAACTTAAAATACCCCCCATTTTTCTCCAAAACACCCCCCCCTTTTTGTATTTAATATAACCCAGAGAAATATATTTGTCCCCTCCCTCTTTGTCTCTTTTTTTAAGTAATAATAAAAAATGGTTTTTCCAGGTAATTCTAAGATAAAACCCGCGTGCCTCTCTCTTGTTTTGGGGATGTTCAAAAATTTTTTTGTGGCGCCCAAGAAGGGCCAACCCATTGCATTTTTTCCCCTTCTTTTTGGTTTCCATTGAACCGGTGGGGTTTTACCCCTCCTGTAAAATTCCTCCTTTTTTTCTTTGGGGGGAATAACCCCCCCTAGGCCATTACCCCATAACCGGGGGTACTCCCCCGACGGTGGTAAGTGTTTGCAGAATACCCCGGCTTAATGGTTAATTGGAATTAAGAATAAAGAGTTAAACTCTACCTGTACATCCATTTTTTGAAGTCAGCTAAATTTTTGTACAAACTACCAAAATGTCATGTAAATTTCGGTGCAATGAGACCAACACATACAAGCGTCCTTTAGCACATACACAGAAAAAAAAATGAATTTTAACAGGCGCGTAAAATTTCCCCTCGTTTAATTTTAAGTCAAAGGAGGTGTAAACAATGAAATTGTTTGCAATCTTCCATGCGCCATACCACAATGATTGCAATCTTTCATACAACAGACTAGATACAGGCGTTATCTGGCTTAAATTTACATGAATTATCCCATTATTTTCTAAATAACGCAGAAAAATTAATGTTTCTTTCTGTCTGTGTAGGAATGACTTGAAAGAGATGAGAAAATAAATTCAATCAAACACACCTTTTATCGACTTACGTATTTGTCAGTTTCAGAAAACATAATTTTACACGAAATCTTTGTTTACGCTCCCCGATTTTTTGCACACAGAAAAAAAAACTGAATTTTCATTGTGATGTAAATATCAGAGCATGTGAAATTGTATTTCATTCCACACGAAACAGCAACTTGCATGAAACAGTTCTAACAAAGTAGAGTTTTTGCATACAACATTATCGACAATGTATGGAATATCCCAGAACTTTACACGATTTATAATTCAAATGTGTGTGTTTTGTGACGCTCCATTTACAGTGACGGACAATAAAATAAGACCAGAGCCTGATTTTCATACAAAATGGTCATGTTAGGGGACTGTGGTCCATAAGTAGCCTAAATTCTCATCTGCATTAAATCCATCATTTTTCATTCACCACTTTAAAAGTTACAGACACCGCATACGACAAAACAATAAGACCACTTTTTGATTTCCATAAAGGATGCTCGAAGTTGAGGATCTGCATTTTGATTATTGATGCACGGGTCATTTTAATATCAGTATACTATAGATTGTAGTTCAAACTCATCAACATGGCCGAAACTATAGATATCAAAAGGAGGTCTTATTGTTTTGTCGTAGGTGGTATCTGTAGTTTCTGAAGTGGTGAATGAAAAATTATTAATTTATTAAAGATGAAAATTCAGGTTATTTCCAGGCTATTGCCAAAATTTCAGTTCAATTACTTCACGGGAAAGTGAAAGACCATTTTGTATGAAAATCGGGCTTTGGTCTTATTGTATTGTCCGTCACTGTATATGCTTGATATTGAACAGAAATTTACACTCATTTTTCGTGCTGTGCACAGATGAATTGCCTCTCGTGTAAAATTAATAATTTCTAAGTGTGTAAGCAGAATTAGTTAATTTATTTGGTTTTACAAGTTTTATGAATAGTCTATTTTTACTGCACACGTTAAATCCAATTCAATTGAAAAAATAAGTGGGAAGTATCGTTCAATTTCATTTTGTGGGAGTTTCAGCAATATAATCAAACAATTATTTTCCATGCCACATTCACTTTCAACTAACGAACTAACTCATACACACATCACAGATTGATCCCTATCAGTTACCAGCTGTGTGCAATTTTGCATTTTATGCGACCCAAACCCGCAGTTTTTGCGCGTTCGCTGTTGCCATATCATCTATTTGCATGATAATGATTGTTATTAGTTAGTGCCATTATGACACCCATCAACGCGCTTCTCTCTGTTTGAAGTGCATTTCGTTCAATTAACCAACACAGCGAGACACACTGAGGGTGTGTGTTTGTGTATGATCCAGGCAGTGTGCAGCCATGGCATTGATTGCGAACCGTTTGTGTATTCTGCGCGCAATTTTCAAACCATTAGCAATTGATTAATTGAAGGGGAATTTTAATTAGACATCAGACATCTCGGAGCTGTGCGTTCGGGATCAGCTGAACGTTTTTATGATGATTTAATGAGTAGCTCAAAATGAGAATGCATGGCAGTTCAAGGTTAGATCTAGTTTCGGTATAGCGGTACTATTAGAGTTGATTGATACCACGTGTCTGCCTGTAATAAAAGTGGCAATGAATGGAACACACTGATCGTGAGTTGATTTTGTTTTATCTACATTGCAGGCTTTGTGACGATGAGGAATACCACAGCAACGACGAGGACTGCTGGACCGGCACACACTTTGGTGACTACACGCACGAAGTGGCATCTACCACGTCGCAGAAGTACAACCCTGAGGTGCCATACAGCAGTAGCAACGAGCAGTTCCCTCGGGACAGTCGGTTGCAGATGCTGATCGATAAGTTGATCAATCTGAAGAATGTGGCTACGAAAGCGGTACGACTACGATTTTGTTTGACGAAGAAATCAATGTAATTAATTATGTTCTGAAAATTCCTCCGTAGGCATCAAGCAACCTTTTCAAGAGCGATCCGGACAAAATGCTATCTGATATGGCGGAAGGCTCTGGCGATTCCTACCGAGACTACGAGTCTCCGGAAGATGAAGAGTACGGCGAGAACGGATCAGGATCAGGAGAAGGTAAGTGCAGATAATCGTCATCTGGTTGGATAAACCTTAAAGCATCCTCTCTCCTCCTCAACAGGTCCACGCCATGTCGATATCATCAACGTGCCGTCCAGTAACTTCACGCCAGTGGCCGGCAAGACGAATGACTCTATCCGAATCTCCATTTCGAGCGTACTGACGTGCACAGCGATCCTGCTAGCGGCTCTGGTCGGCACCAGCAGGCACTAATAGCGCACCCGAACGAAGGTAATAATGAGCCGCTCCTCGCCCCGGAGGGCATGCTTTTTCGTACTCGTTGGCTTCTTTCGTCTCATTAACTACTTCATTCAGGAAAATCGCGGAAAGAAACTCACGCACATAGCCCTTCACCCGCGTGCGTGCTTGTGTGCGTGTTTGTATTCGGTAACGCGTCAAAGTCAAATCGTAGGATTGTAAAATTATAAGTAGTTTACTAGGAAATAACAAATCTATTCGTATAGCAATGATGTGAATCAATTGTAAATGTGTATGACTACGTGCGTGGTCGACAGATACACCCCTCGTTGTCAGCATGAGTGGGTGCAATTCTTGGAACAGCGTTCCAAAGTCGGATTTCAAAGAAACAAAATTTTGCGATCGCAGAAAAGAAAAGGTAAAGAAAGCTCAAGCAATAAGTTGATACTCTTTGTTCTACTCAAAACATTCGTGAAAACAAGTATACTGAAGCTTCTTGCGTCTTGAAATTGTTTTGTTTTCTTTCATTTCGTGTAGAGAGCCAAACAAATTGTGAAAGTGTACAAATTTTACCAAGAAAGAAACGCAAAATAAAACCAATCAAATCTCATTTATCCCTGCTTGATGGAAAGCCAATTTATAAATAAATATATATATTTTAGAGCCTAATTTAACGATCAACCCTCTCCTTCCTAGAGTTACAAGCAAGTATCGCATCCAGCAAAAAAAAAACAAGTCGCCATATTTAATTAATTGATACACACAATACACTTAGTTAGGTACGAGCGCAAACGATAACAGTCGCCACAAGTCGCTGATGATGATGTATACTCCCCTAATTTGTGTCTGAATCCCTTATACTTTTTCACTTCGTACTAAGAGAATTGAGCTACCTAAAAGATTATAACCACTGATTTCACCTACTAAGCTTAGTTTTACTCCCCTTCAAGCTAGAATGCGAAAAAAAAAACAATACCACTCAAAATAACAAGCAAGCAAGGTACTGTAGTTAGAACTTTTAAATTAAACAAACCAGATCTACTTTTCAGTTTCGATAAGAAATACACTAGTGGAACCAATTGTAAATAGTCCGACATGTATGCTAAGGTGTTTCAACAGCAGGAGAAACTGATTTAACAATCTGTTAGTTAACACAATTATGTAAAAACAAAACAACTACAATCTTCTTGATTTCACGCTACCACGGAGGGTAGTAGGATGCAAAGATTTAAGGAAACTAATTTCGATATAACCAAAAAGAGAAGAAAAAACAACCCGCTATTGTCGACGTGAAAAGTATTAGAAAATAACTTCCATTCTCATCGAGTGTATGGAACATTTGCCTGCAGTTTATGATTTTTTCAATAAGCAAACAAAATTTGTAAATATGGCTACTAGGGTAGCTTCGCGGAGGATATTCGGACCCATTTGGTGTGCGATCGTTGGAATATGAATTTGCTCGGTTCTTGGCTGATGTTGGCTGCTAACGCACAAGAAAATGCTCGGCGGAAGGTTCGCGGGGTCAACTTCAATTTTATCAAATATAACCTGAATTATATCTAAAACAAAATTGGCGCCCATACATTTCACGAGCGCGGTTTACAGTTTGCTCGTCAATTCTCATGCTAATGACATTACGGCCTTCGTAAAGGCTTGACGTTTGTATGTTTTTGGCCGTAATCACGTCAATAACTAAGATACGGGTTGAATTGATGTACGAGAGGTTTGAAAGTTGCCAGTACAACAGTTGAATTCGATGGCGGTCGATTCAGGGGTTTCATTTGCCTAGTATCTTCACCTTTTCAATAAGTCTAGCATGTTCAACTCCCGACACAATAAGTTATTCCTGTAGATGTTTTCATGCAGCAGAAGAATCATCTCTCAACTGCAGCCTCTAAAAAATCTTGCTATGAATGTCCAAAACATTTCAAATGTCATTATTAGAAGTTGAAATTACAGCCTACTATGACTAAGTTCCAATGTTACCGGTTTTTGCTACTTCTTAATCTCCAGTGCGAAACCGGGTTCGCCCTAGGTCCGCCCTAACAGCTGTCAAAACGTTTTTTTATTCAATCGGGTCAGATCTGGATCCGCTCTGGATCCGACCCAACATCGATGAGGTTCGCTCTCAACTTTTTTCGAGGTCCAACCTGGTTCACCAATACACACAAACATCGTAGTAATATTTACTAAATATTTTCAAATATTTTTTGGATCGTTGCATCCATTTATTGATTACAGGTACACATGTTCAATTTCAACAAAATTACGATTTTTTTTTTGGAAAATAGGAAGAGTGTTTATCTTGCTCCGGTTGGCGATCTTGCCCCGTCCTACCCTACGTGATTAGGGTAGAGTTTTTGATCTTATTTCCGTCGTTTGGTACAGATTTGGTCTGTTGTCGATCGTCCGTCCACAAAACCGAATTGATAACTTCTCACAAATCTGCTTGCTAGCGGCGATAGACGGCGGTAGATGATCTGAGAAAGCACTTTGCAGACCGCATTGAGAAGAGTGATCGCTCGGCTGTTCTCACATTCCAACTTGTCACCCTTTTTTGTATATTGGGCATATAACTTCCTCTTTCCACCCCTCCGGTATCTGTTCTGCATTTCACGATCACCTGACCATCAGATCCGAGTCCATTTTCATAAGTTCTGCTCCGAAACTATCCTTCCCAGCTGCCTTGTTGTTCTTAAGCTGTTTGATGGCAACCTTAACTTCGCTTATCGTGGGAGTTGACGCATCTCTGGCTGTCTTGATGTTCCGCCGCTTCGCTATTCAGGTGTTCATCGTAAGACTGCTTCCACCTTTCGATCACCTCACGTTCATCCGCCAACCTCTGGCCTTATACCGATACATTTTGACTCGTAGCACAAAGCCATTCCGGGACGCGTTGAATTTCTCGTAGAACTTTCGCGTTTTTCGAGAACGACACAGCTGCTTCGCACTCCAACTCCTCCAGCCAAAGTTGTCTTCTGGCTTCTGCTTGTATCACTTCAAATTTTGGCGGGTTTCTTGCTGCAGCATCATCGCCGGTGCTGTAATGATCTCGTCTTAAACCGTCGAGTTCCGTCAATTTCTACCTACAAGCCCAATTGCACCTTCGACTGCGTTGTTAATGGCTGCTATGAAACTACTCCAGCAGTCCACAAGAGGAGTTTCGATCATCTGGCAACACTGCTTCTAGGTTTTTGCGTAATTCGTTGCGACTTCGGAATGTTGTTTAAATGTAAATCAAATGGGAGTCACTGTCCTTATTAGGGGTGTCACGGGGAAAGTGAAAACCGTAATAAGCCCCCAGGTAGTGGTCAGAGTAGATGTTTGTGCCGCGATTAGTCTTGATGTCGATAATATCCGAGAAGGGCCTTCCATTAATTAAAACGTGGTAGATTTGTGATTCGGTCTTGTGGTGTCTTGAAGCTGCATGTAAAAAGCGTCATCGTCACTGTCTAGGTGAGGGCTGTGCACGTTGATTACGCTGAAATTAGAGAAACAGCCCTTGAATCTCGATTTGCTCATTCTGTTGTCGATTGGCCACCACCCAATCATGCGCTTATGCGTTTCGTTCATCACGATGAAAGCTGTACCCCCATCTCGTGTGTATTGCCATCCCTTTACGTACCGTCGATCTTTTCCAGCCTGCTGCGCTACAATGTCGAACAGGGTGGGTGTGAACCCTCAATAAGTCGGAAAGAATTCGGGTACTTCGCAGGAAATTGATAGACCATGTTCTGAGTTTCCAATCGTTAGTAAATTTTCGTCGCCTGTCTCTCTGCCGTATGTTCCGGTCCGTATTAGCATTGTGTGTTTCCTGTACTTATGATGTCTAAGGCTGGCTTGTAGGGCCTCCACCAACCTCCCTGTCTCGTCTGAGGACCATCGTGCACAGCACTGATTAGAGTCCCACGCTGGCACGAGGAAGATGATCAGCAGCCCCAAACATGAAGAAAAGATGCTGGTTTGAGGTGTCCCCAAATTGGAGAACAGACGCTCGGATAGACTGCAACTTTCGAAGAGATAATTCCCCCCCAACCAGCTCAATTGGTAGAAGGATAGTCGAGAAATCATAGATGGGAGTTACCTTTCACAGTACTTTAGGAGACTGATTGCGGAAGGGACCGACTATGAACAGGACCGATTATTCGTGGATGATCTGGGTTAGAAAGGGTGACATTCGCAGAACAAAATATATTTAAATTGAATCTTTCAGTTACCCATTCATCAAATCAAATCAAAATGACTAGTGCTTGATCGGTTCTCGTCATCGAGGCTTTGGGTCACCACGGACTTTAGAGCTTTACTTGCAGCTCAGGTCGACGATACATCAAAAAGGGAAAAAAAACAAAGTTAGTTTGTTTGCTTCCCCCCAAACAGTAGGTAAATTTCCCCTACTAACAAAAAAAAACTTATTAAAAAAAGTAGGGAAAGCGTTGGTTTTTCCAACTGGCAGCAGGGTAAATGCACCCTTCTTTTTGGGGAAATGCTCCTTAAACTTTGGAAAATGCTCCTTAGATGCGTTTACCCGGTATAATGCAATCGGAGGTATTAACCTTCTGGTTAGCGCTTGCCGGTTGTTTTGACGGGTCTAAAGTTTCTTCAAGATTGGATAGCAACCTTCTAGGTAGTTTTGACGGGTTTAGAATTTCATTTTGACGAGTCTCAATTTCATTTTGAAGAGTCTTAATTTCGTTTTGACGGGTCTTCATTTCGTTTTGACGACTCTTAAATTCAGAAACTTAAGACCCGTCAAAACTATACAATCTTGAAGAAACGTCAAAACATCCGGCAAGCGCTAACCAGAAGGTTAATACCTCTGATTGCATCTAAGGAGCGTTTTTCCAAAGTTTATGGAGCATTTCCACAAAAAGAAGAGTGAATTTAACCTTTGCCATTTTCAACTAATAATTCGATGGGAACCGTGTCAAAACTGGAAACCTTTTTGATGATTATTATTTTTAGTTGGATACTTCAAAACGATCATGATAATTTATTTAATTATATTATTTCATACGTTTTTAACAAACACAAACATATTTAATGAACAATAATACATATCTCAACTATTCAAACACTTCGCAAAGCAATGCTGCTAATTTTGCGGAGATGTAAAATGTTGTTCAGTTCGAACTCATTTTCTTCTGCCACTACTCAAACCGGTACTCAAACGATTTACTGCATGGTGGTATTGATTGTGCTCAGGTTGCGATGTCTGGCTGAATTGAATCCTCGTCATCTTCGACTTCACAGTTTTCCTCAATCATCTCTTCAATATATCAAGCTGAACAATGCATAAGGTCCTATCTAACGTTGAGAGATTCTCTTCGTCGACTTTCTCTTTCGTTAATAGTTTGTCTATTAAACGATTCGCTGATGTTTTGACGTATTGGATCCTTAATTACACTTTATGTTACCGTACTGTGTGTTGAAAATACTTGAACATGTTTTTACATAGCTGGTGGAACGCAAAGAGAAAGTCGACGCAGAGTATCTCCCGAATGTTACTTAGGACCTAATGCATTGTTCAGCTTGATTTATCAAGGCCAAAATATCGGCATCGAAGTACTCATCGACACACATGTCTTCATCCGGATATTCCAATGATTCGATTGTTTGCGCCGGAGTTTGTTGGAACAGTGTAGATAATGGGCGGTGCAGTAGTTTCGGGCCAACAATTGTGTTTCTATGTACAATCCAACGCCCACCGTCCGGCAGTGTTTTTATGAAAGGAAAATGTTTGCAGTTAATCGAACTATTGTCTGATACTACAAACATTTTTAAGTCCGGGAGTTGAAATGTGATAGCTATGTTGGGTTCCAGTAACCCATTTCAGAATGTCTGGTTACTAACGTGCTTTCCGAGGTCACTTTCACTTACAACAAGCCCCGCATAAACACAGTACAAACATCAAATGGATATTTGCATTTTGCAGACACTTCCATCATCAAACCATATAATGTTTTAAGGATGGCACGTATTTAGCAGTATCGTTCAAAGTACGTTGTAATCAGATTGATCTCACCGGAAATTGTTGCTGATGTTCAGTCTTCATTTGATATGGAAAACCGACCCCCCGTGATGCTAAAGAATGCATTTTGTCCTCTACAGGAGTAGCGCTCCACTATCCTGCAAATGTTTTCCGCGGGCAGCGCTTGCTGTGATCCTTCAGTAGTTTCGGGCCAACAATTACACCAATATTCCACCAAGCCTGCCGCAGTACCGAAACCAATACTTCTATCCAAGCTTCTTGAAGCCAAAATGCAACATGCTTTAAGTTAATGCATTTCAAACTAAGGCCTGTACTCGAAAAAAAAATGCACCAGACAAAAGTGTTCGCCAAAAATTGATTTTAATGTCGGATGTCGGATTTTCTTGAAACTTTCAGGGAATGAACTAATACGTATGGATTATGTTTCGGCGTAATTCTTTTATTCAATTTCCTTTCCATCGCTGAAAACCCGCACCTTTCCCTTAAGACCCCTCATTACATTTTGTGCAATGGTGGAGCCGACCTTTTTGGTCACTTTCGTCCATTCTTTCTTCAATTCCAGCTCGTTCTTAAACACCTTGGACGATTTTTGTTATTGTCTCTGTACCAATCCAACGTCAATCGCGCGTAATGGCATGATGCCAGGTCCGGCCAAAATAATGTTTCGCCTCCGTGGGACTGCAGAAAGGGCAGCAGACGCTTCTGGAGGCACTCGGTGCGGTAAATTTCGCTGTTGATGGTACCCGTTGTGATGTACGGTTTACTCAGTTTACCGCATTGGCATATGGCCTGCCAGATCAAGTATTTTTGGGCGAATTTGTCCACTTTTTTCTTCTTTATGTCTTCCGGAACATCAAACAAACGTAGAACTCCAGCCCCGGTATCTGCTTTGCGTCTGCCTTGATGTAGGTTTCGTCATCCATAACCATACACATCAGTTTCGTTAACCACTCTCGATACAGCTTCCTTGCGCGGGATTTGGCCGCCGTGTTTTGTTGATCACGCCGGTTCGGTGCCTTGCGGACCTTGAATACACGAAGCCCAGCTCGTTTCATGGTTTGCTGAACGAACCAGGCGGAACACTTTGCCTTCAGAGCAGCGTCGCGAATCGAAAGGTTCGGGTTAAAAAAAAAAACAATTGAGAAGAGAGTCCACTCCGACATCCCTATACAATTCTGTCTTGTTCCATTTCCCCTCCTTCAGTCGTTGTAAAATTTCAGACTTCTGCTTGGAACTGAGGCTTCGTCTTTTCTTTTCTTTTTCAAACACAAAAACATTCTTATTCGCCATGATCTGAAAATATCATAAGAAATTGGATAATTTAATCGTTATTGAGTACAAACGTCATACGGACCACACAGAACGACAAAAAAATGCGTCTATGAACCAAGTTTGTCAATACAGGAAACAGTTCGTTGGAAACACTACTCTTTAACTGCTGTTGTTTACATTTGAAGTTTAGTACACGCAAGCTTCAAACCACCCATTATTGAGAAAAATGTAGTCCATTTTGGAAAAAGTGGCAGGCTCATTAAAGCCCCAAACGCAGTAGGCTGGCACCGGATAATAATAAACAATCTATGCGTGGATTTAATTGCGACAAGCTTACCAGGCAGGCAAAATTATTGGTGGCCTCTATTGTACTCCCAATTCTGTGAAGAGTATTCAGGTCGCTTCAACATGATCAAGCCACCTTATGCTTAGCCGAACTTTTCTTCTTGTGCAAATCATTCACTGACTTCCGACATTCTTACGGCGAGCCCAGCCTACCTCACAGTCGCCCTTTTTTGCGGCGTGGATGATGGGCGGCTTCCATCAACTTAGGCAATTCGTGCAATCTGCATTCAACCGAAGATCATATTCATAGACCGTAAGAGTGGTTGGTCCTCCGCGAGCATGATCATGCAGGATATTATAGAGCAAATCATAAATGTAATTGTTTTACACCAAATGGGTATCCAGTAGAAAACCTCCCAATCATCAAAAAGCGCTGGAACAAAAAAGCGAAAAGAAGAAAAAATTACCCCACTGAGACAATATTGAACACATCATTTGGAATACCTTTTTTTTCTAATCAAAAATAATATAAAACCAAATCAAGTTCAATACTCAACCAACCATAAAATCGGTGGTGTTCAATCGTCATCTAGGAGCTGGCAAGAAATCAAAATCTTACAGTTTCGCAAAAGTAAGATTATGATGGTTACCAAAAACTGAAACACTCAAACAAAAATGCTAAACAGCTAAACAGCTTCTCTAATCGAATACACATTTTCACCAATCACAATCTCCTAGATGAACGAATCACAAAAAAAACACGATTCTCAACCAATTAACAATTCCCCTGCATGGGTTTTAACATTTTCTATCAAACTATGTTGTTACTAGAGTATGTACCAGAAAGGAGCGATGGGTAATGTTAAATTCTAGTAACCAATCGGGCCAAACGATAGCAACAAATAAGAACACTCAGCAAAACCAGGCAGATCTATTGTTTACCCCCCAATCGTAACTTAAGTGAAATGGCAAACAAGATAAAAACAGAATGAAAAGAAGGATGAGCGCTGATAAGAAGAAGATGAAAAAAAACTACCGGCGAGAACTAAAAATGATTGCGTTTGAACTATCTGTGATTGAGCTAAGGAAGAACATAAAAAAAGAAGAAGCGAGAAACAGTTTATAAGGTGTGTAATAAGGTACGCTAAAAAACGAGGAACGAGAGAATGTGTACAGCAGAGCAAAAAAATAATACACAAAACCCCCTGCCTTCCCCATCTCGTGCAGGAAGGCAAGAATAGTGTTCGTTTCGAAGGCAGAAACGAAAAAAAAAACAGAAAAATCTAATAATTTATTGTTATTGAATTGTTGTTTAACGATACCGACCGATGAATCAATATTTTTCGTCGTCAAACGTCATTTCAGGTGCGCAATGTCGTTCTGCCCCGGTCCTACCGTTCGGCTGCAGCGATTCGAGCTGGGAAGTAGTTCGTTTTGGTCACATTTGGCTTCCAGTGATAATTTTTAGGTTTAGGTGTTGATTTATCCAAATAAAAAAAGAAAAGAATTCAGTCAAAATTTTCCTACTTCAGCGCGAAGCAAGAGAGAGATAGAGAGAAATATTGAGCAAAGTTTAGATATGGTCAAACGGAGGCAACTGGAAGAAGCAGCGACATTGCAGCCTGACTATATACTTTCTGTAAACACACAAAACATTAATAAAAATCCGTTAGAGAACGTACGTGCACGCGTCAGAAGCGTGTGGCAAAGCGTAGTAGTACTTTGTTCTTGCAAGTTGAAATTGTTTTACTCTCGTGCAAAACCTAAAGGCAGCGTACAGAACAAATAATAGTTGGAAAATTGTATTTATATAATAAATGCAGCAGGAAAACAGGAATAATATATTTAAATGCAAATGAAAGCAAACCGGAAAGTAATATAAAACAAAACCAACAGCGAAGGTCACTAACTAATAGGACGTTGTATTATAGGAACTAGGAAAATAAAACAAGAATCATTTCAAGTAAAAGGAAAAACAAATTGAAAAGAGTTATTTTGCTTATGTTGAAGCGTAAAAGAATAGGTAGATTTGAATGAACCTATGTGGAAAATGTGAGTACCGAGGAGAAATAATAAACATATTATTCAAAGTCCTACTGTCAATGACAGCGTATTGTTGGTTGTGAAAATCCCTGGTGGGAGGATGCAGCGAATGTTAAACGACGATGGTCTTTCAGTTTCAGATTATCAGACGGTGTCATGAATTCCCTTACTAATTGAATTTCCCTTCGTTCACATTTATCAACAAAATAACCCATCCTGATGGTAACATGTCCAACCTTAGCTCAGTCAGTAAAGGCGCGGCTGCAAAGCAGCACCATGCTGGAGTTGGCTGGGCTCAATTTCCGGTCTGGTCTAAGAATTTTTCGTTAAGGAAAATTTCTCGACCCCCTGAGCATACTACTGCAAAAATTGTACCTGGCATCGAAAACTCTTGATTAATAACTGTGGAAGTGTATTTAGAACACTAAGCTGAAAGCAAGCAATAAGCTATTTGCGAAAGCAATAAGCTTGAAATGCTAAGAAAGAAGAAAGAATGTTGTGCGTACATCAACCGGAACCAGTAGTGAACAAATAAGACTATGGGCCTTAACGAAACATATTGACTTTAATTAGCGGCACTAAAGGTCGTGCATCGTCCACTAAAACAACCGTAAGCCTCCGGGTTTGATGCTCAGATGTACCTCAATGGGGACAAAAAAGTTGCATCCGTTTTCCTGCAGCCAAATATTTTCCATTCAACTGAGCAGCATCATCATCACCACCTTTGGCTCAAGGCTAGCTGATTACCGTTAACCCTATTAGGCCAATTCTGTTTTATGAGCTGCTTTAGATCATCGGCCGTTAAATTCTCAAACCAATTCATCAAAGCTTTCGCCCGCTGCTCAAGAATGTGTCGAATTTAGTTCACCTCCCAGAAGGCGGCGACATGATAACTAATACCTTCGAGGGGTCATTCAATAATTACGAGGGTACTAGAGCATTTTTTTAATGAAACATTGAAGGTGGTAGTAGCAGTGGAGAAACAAAATTGAAAGCCTTTCAAAGAGTGAGTTTGATACCGGATTAACAAAGCCGACGTAACTCACTCAAATGCTATTTATTCAAAACATAACCTAGTGAGGAATACCTTTAAAATAACCACGTAATTATTGCGCAGCCCCTAAACTCCTATTCTCCCATCCTTTTATAATCCTACGGAATCTCGTTCGCCTCTCCGCCACCTCAGTCCCGACCAACCAGTTCAACCTCGGGTCCAGCCGACCCAAAGAATGCAAGTTTCCGAAAAAGCTCAAAAAAGAATCCAACGAACAAAGAGTGTGGGCCGATGAGGGAGAGTGAAAGAATCCGCGAAGAAAAAGGCGAGATAAGCACAGGAAGACAATAAATTATAAAAGTGGCGGAACATGCAGCATCCACACTAGAGGAAAGCAAGAATACCGAAGCGCAACAGCAGACAAACCCGAAATCCATCTGCAATAGGGAAAGAGTTTCATTCCTTTTGGTTCTGTTTTTTTTTTTGCAAATCCTAAAAAGATACAGCCTACCTTGATCCCACAAAAAAAAATGCCAACCAAACCTGTTTTAGCACGATTCTGTGTTTTATTACTGCATCGGAGTCACACTTTTCGGAGGATCTATAAAACGGCGTGAGATAAATGATGACGGCGAGGATGATAACTTTTGTTAACGAGTTATGTTTTATTTTCTCATGAAATCGCTTTAATTGTTCTAATTTAGGGCCATCGATAAAAATCTACAGTTCCTTGTTTTTTTTTCTACAAAAATTCCGCCATTTGAAAAATACGAATGAAAATTTTATGTTTTTTTTTATTGATGAAAAGTTGATTTGATTTTAAACATGTTAATTAATCAGTAGGAAAAACACTGTTAACGAAAGAAACATGTGACAGGAGGTGTTTCGGATGAGGCAAACTTTGGATCAATGGGTTCAATTATTAAGATTGATTGTATTACCGCATATTCACAAACCATTCCTGGACCTTATTTCTAATTGTTGACGACCGTTTCCGTTATTGTTACGACATTTACCTTTATAGTTGACAACAATAACCTATATAGTTTTAACAATATTTCAGATGGTAAAAGGCCAAATAACTATATGCTGAATAGGCGGTTGAGTTAGGTTACCATATAAAATTGGCTATTTTCACGGACCAAATTTTTGCTGTACTCTATGCCAAAAAGTTGGTATATAATCCAAACCACGTGCAGACAATAAGAAACCTTTCAATGACAATATGGCAAACATTAACAATATGTGTTAATGTAGAGGTTGTATGGTGAAAGCGAGATTAAATTATTGGATAACAATAACATACAATGTGATAATATATCTTACATTCGAAGTATAGTTTTGACTATATAGCAAATTGTTTTTCGTTATGCGGGTTTTCAACTTAATTTCACCACTCTACCAATTTGATTTTACTGTTATCTGTCTTTGGTCTACAATATGTGATTTCACAACTAACCATATAAACCTAAAATTAAACTATGTTTACTTGCATATATATTCAGTGCTATACAGATGAGCAATTTCATGCCAAATCTGTAAATGACAAAACTTTAATGTTTTAGTTTTGTCTGAAACTTTGCAAACGTCTTCAGGATTACAGTATAAGGCCGTTCCCATTGCTGATCTACTTTGTATGGGCTGTTATAGTTTACAACTAGAACTGAAACAAACCATTCCCAGTGCTGTGTTGTAGTTCTACTTTTCGAGCAAATTTTTGCAACAGATTTGCAACTGCTCGACAGTTCTGTTATATTTTCACAGCTATTTGAAACACATTTTTAATTTTTTTTTCTTTTTTTTTGTCGCTTACCTACTCACATTTCTTTTTTAATAATAACCAAAAAATAGACACAAAATAACCACTAATATTTTTCAAACATCCCCTTCCCATTACCATTTTCTAATTTTATTTTTGACAATTCCCAATTTTAAAACTGGCAAGCAGTTTGTAACAAATATGAAACTCAGCGTTGGGATCGGCCTAAGGGCATCTCCAGGAGTGTATGGTCATTACAAAATAGAACTGGATTTATAACAAAGGCAACTTCAGCTTGGCGTTCTAGTTGGATAATTTCGAACAGTTTCATGTTAAAATTTAAAACTGGAATACTACGTTGTTCTATTTTTGTTCAAATTTGAAACGCGTTTCATCCAAGTTATATTTTTTTTGTCATTGTGGTAGTGTCTATGGAATCAAGCCAAACGTCAAACTTTGAATCAACGTCCGGTCGTGCATCTGTTTGAATCTTGTAAACGTTCTACTTTTTCGTTAATAATATCAAGTTGCAGCAACAAGTCTGAACTCGCTGACCATCATTTCCCTATTTCTTTGTTTTTCAATTTTTTTTTCGAAAATTTCTCCATATTGTGGAATATTTAAATTAGGTATAGAACCGAAAATGATTTAGACGAATATTAAGGGGAATTCCAGAGAGGTTCTGACAGGAATCTCAAAGAAATAATGAGGGAAAATTCCAGAGGAATACTGGAGAAATTCCAGCGGAATTTTGAGATGAATTCTTATGAGAATTTAAGAAGAATCCTGAGGAGAATACTAGAGAAATTTTAGTAAGAATTCCTGAGAAATTCCGAGAAGAATTCCAGTGAGCTTCTGGAGAATTCCGCAGGACTTCTGAAGACAGTTTGAGTGGAATTTTGAGAATTTCAGTGTAATTCCAAGATTAATTTCACAGGAATTCTGATGAGAATTGCAGAAAAACTCTGAAGAGAACTCCAGAGGGATTCTGAGAAGAACTTCGAATGAATTAAAGGGAGAGTTCCAGAAAAAATCCTATGAAGAATTGCAACTGAATTCTGAGAAGAATTCTAGTGGAATTCTAAAAAAATATTCTAAGGGAATTCTGAGGAAAATTCCAGACGATTTCTGAGATTTCTAGAGAAATTCGAAGGGGATAGTAATTCTGAGGGAAATTCCAAAGAAGTTTTGAGAGGAATTACTAAGTAAGTAATTTGAGGAGAATTCCTAAGGAATTCTGAGAATATGCCCACAGAAGTTTTGAGAATCAATTATACACACACGTTCAAGTCTTTACGTTTAGAACAACATTTGGAACTGCTGCTGAAGAGAGGGTATGTTTGTTATATATTTTCCCAAGAGAAAAATTTATAGCTGACATATAAAATGAATTTAGAACTACAACACTCCTGGAGATGCTCTAAGTGTTTTGGCATGAGGAACGGTCGTTTTGATTCGAGAGTAACTTTTAAGAAGGGCTTATGTGTTTTTGATATCATACACTGACAAAAATCTTGCAGTAAAATCAACCATAGTCGGCATAGTCGGCTATTTTCAAAACTACCATGAAATGTCAGTCAAATTTACTACGTTTATGGTACAGCCTACAACATTTGTGGTATATTTGATATCAACCCCACCACGGTGGACTTCAATCGCAGGCATGGTAAAATCAAAGGCATTTACAGTCAGGTGAAAATAGTTGGTGTTTGCGCCCAATTTAACCCTCGAAATTGTAGTTTAAACAGCGCAGAAAAGCAATAACTCGGAAATCATTCGTTTCATAGAAAAATGCTTTATTTTTTAGAAGAAATGGTAGGGAATCAAAATTTCCATGTAAAAAAATATACACTGAATAAAAAAATATTTTTCCATGAAAATAGCAATCTAACATTCAGATTCCAAATATATGTCATAGATATATTTTTTTAAAATTAAGATGATAGAATTTGGACAAAAAGGTCAATGTTTTAAAGGTAAGGGCAACATGAACAAAAAATAATTAAAAAATTTTACTAATAGCAACTTTAGGAAGATTTTCATAAAATCAATTCGACAAAACTTTTCCATTAGGGCCTAACTGACAAACGTAAACAATAACTACTTCCGTAAATTTCTTATCGGATAGATGAACTCTTTCTCTTCGAAACGAGCGCAGTGGATTGATTAGGGGTGTTTTCAATGACGAGAAATTCGTGGAAAAAAGCCATTGTTTACGTTTGTCAGTTAGGCCCTAATGAAAAAGTTTTGTAGTATTTATGTTTTTACCCTTCTTACACCAAAAGAAAGGTATTAAGATCGCTTGAAAACTCGACTTTTTATCCAAGGCCCAGAGGGCCGAGTGTCTTATACCATTCGACTCAGCTCGACGAACTGAACACATGTCTGTGTGTGTATGTGTGTGTGTGCGCTACAAATAATGTCACATCGGTTTCTCAGTCGTTTGTGAACCGATTTCAGGCAAATGAAAGCTACAACATTCCCATCGAACGCTATTCATTTTTTTTTCATTCGGACATTTCGTTACGAAAATATGAACGAGACAGTACTTGACGGCCTATTATAATAGTAATCAAACAGTTTAGTCTCCGATTACATACTGCGCTATTTGTCTACCGATTTTAATTTTGTTGGTGCCAAATCAAAGTTTTAAAGTCCTCAAATAACTGGCGTCGGTGGTGTAGTGGTAAGCGTGACTGCTACTTCGCACCTCAGTGGGTCTGGGTTCAATCCCAGTCGACGTCGGTGGTTTTTCTGAGGCGAAAAAAATCTGGTCACGCCTTCTTTCGGAAGGGAAGTAAAACCGTTGGTCCCGGCTCATATTCATGAGTCGATAGGTAGGGTCCAGGTGATGGAGTCGTCTTCCTGGCGTCGGTGATAGTCACCATGTGAAAAAAAAAAAAAAAGACAAAAATAAATTATCATTAGATAATTATTCATCAAAATAAAACCAATAATATACCACAGCACACACAAAAAAAGAGAAGAAAAAAAAATCGTTGCAGTCCAACACCACCCCAAACCCCACCCCCCCCCACACCCTTCTATTCTTCCCATCTGCGTTGTTAAAACAACAGAACACCCCACCAATCCACCCCACAAAACTACAACAGGAACGATTGGCCCGAGTAATCCGGTTTTGAACTGCAACGAGTATATTCGAAAATTACACAAAGTCTCCATTTACTATAACTACACAATTTTCAACGAACATGTACTTATTAAGCATCTTGAATCCATACCGATAATCAAAATTGATGACAATGCTTAGGATTGTCTAATAATTCATTCTATGGACTCAATATATGAAATTTCTAATATTTATGCAATTTCTCCTTTTATATAAACAACATAAACAGGTCGTTAAAGACTATTAATGCCAATATTTCAATCACATCGAACAAAACGTTCAGGATAGACAAATAGTTCATTTAATAAACTGAACGTATGACATATCGAATATTCCTGGATCTTCCTGGAATTTCTGATGAAAATATGTATCCATTACCATATTGGCTACATTTGAGTCCGTAATTCTGGTGAAGTGTAAGAAGGGTTCAGCCTCACCATCGGTGGATTAATTCGGGTTTTTGAAAATACTTTTCAATGCCAAAATATGATTGTACATCAAATTTTCAATTGAAATGCTTGTGAAACTTCCTAAAAGTAACCGTTTTCTAGATTTTTTGAGTTTAATTTCATGAGTGCCTGAAAACTTAAGAATAACACCCTTTTCATAAGTTAATCGAGATGTTCCATCAGCAAAACTACACGCTCAAAACAGCCTCTCTTGCATTTGTATCACTGTCTTTTTTTCTGACGGAAAAGTTACTCAATTTTCGTGAAAAGTGGAACAACTCATAAATTGAGTTGTTCCACTTTTCACGAAAATGGAGTAAGTTTCCCGTGATAAAAAAAATGGACAGTGATACAAATGAAAGAGAGGCTGTTTTGAGCGTGTACGCGCCAACTCCCCGCCCCACCTTGGAGGGGGAGGCGTTCCCCCCCCCCCCCCCCCCTTATATATAGGGAGGGGAAGTGGACCAGCTCCACTGCCGGTGCCGCCGCGGCGCCGCATGACACAACCTCTGCGCCTCATCTGTGTGCGCGAGCTCTGCCCCACCCAGAGAAGAGAGAGTCCCCGCGCGCGTGTCGGAATACTTCTTTCCTCCCCTTTTTTCCTTCCCCCCCCCTCGCCCCCCCTGTGGCCCCAATGGCGCCCCCGTTTTTTTCCGTATTTTCTGGATTTTGCGTTGTGAAGCTGCAGGGAGGCGAAATTTTTGTTGAAACGGGAATCGTATACTTGAGTAGCCATGGAATCCAAAATGAAATTATCGATCTTCTTAGCCATACTCTGCTTCGGAAACTCCTTGAGTTGGTAAAGTTAGCTGTTTACTATGCTCTTATGTGCGACGAGACAGCGGACATTTCAAGGAAGGAGCAGTTTTCATTTTGCATCCGTTTTGCCAGAAAAATTCTTTGGAAGCCGAAGAAATTTTCCTTGGTTTCTATGAAGTGGAATGTACAACCTCCGCCATGCTTTATTCAGTCATCAAGGATATACTTATCCGGTTTGATTTGCCGCTGTCCAACTGTAGAGGACAGTGTTATGACAGAGCAAGGAATATGGCTGGCAAAAATGGAGTGCAAGTTAAGATTCTTGGTGATGAAAGGAGAGCTTTGTTTGTCCACTCATTCTTTGAACTTGGTGGCGCAAGACACCATAAAGGGGATTCCTATTTGCCGAGATACCTTAAACTTAGTGAAGGATCTAATCAACTTCGTCAGGGATTCACCAAAACGGCTCGCGATGTTCCATTCTATTAAATCAGATGATTCCAAAAAACTTCGACCTTTGTGCCCAACAAGATGGACAGTCAAATTCGTGTCCATGTCATCTGTTTTATCAAATTATTCCGCTTTGGTTGAATTTTTCACGACTTTGGCTTCTGATGCTGGTGCAAAAGCTGCTGGGGTTTTGAGAATGATGGAGAAATTCGACTTTTACTTTACCTTGATTAAAAGTAAAATTATTCGGGTACATTGACACTCCCAAGTAACAATCCTTCTGCCTTTTAGCCTTTGTTTAAATTTATAGGGGTTTGTTTAAATTTATAGGGGTTTTATTATTGCAATAGACATGCCATATTGTTTGAAAGCAGCTTTGAATAATACGAAAGATGTATAGTTAATTATTTTACTTTAGGCTATATTGATAACCTTTTCTAGCAGGAAAGTGAAGTCTAAAGCAGTCTAGCTTTAGAAAATAATTGACGAGGAACTCTATCCCCTCACAAAACCGTTTAATAATTCAATAATAAAGCTCCTTCGTATTAGTTTATCAGAGTCAAGATAAAATATTTCATAAGCATGCTTTATCTTAAAAAAAAACCTTCATTAAGTCATTTGGATTCTGACGAGAGTATAAAGCATATACTGTAGCATTTTGTACTACATAAAGTTTATGATAAGATGCTCTATCAATGTTGTCATAATATAATAAAACAAAGATGGATTCACATAGTAACAAACTAAGAAAAGTTAAAAGAAAATGGCACGTTTAAGCGAAATATTAAGCAAAACTTCTTGTTAATTCTGAATAGTCATTTGACAACTGCCCATCAATTAAGGTCGTTAAAAAAAACTACAACATCAGTCAGTCTCTCATCCAGATGGAATTATCTTGCGGCATGTTTCGCCTCGTACACAGCATTTCTTTCCCGCATTCTTTCGTGTAAACTTTCTACCTGCGGACTAACTTTTGATGTAGCTTGATCTGTCAAAACTCTTTTCAGCAGCTTGATTACCATTTAAGCTGTTTGACAGCTAAGCGGTCTTACATATTACAAATTAGCGTTGCAAAGAAACAGTTCAGCCTCAAAATTATTTTCATAAATGCCATTTCAAAACATCATTTATTTATAGATGCTTTCATGAAAACAAAACAGCATGTTCAATAATGGCTCATTAAAAATCAATGTTACTGCCGCTGCCATTTTCATTTCAATCGTGCAGGTTTATAATTTCCATGTATCATGATATATTTTCTTTGACACGGCTTATTGTTGTCCGGTAGTGTATGTGGGATAAAAAAAAAGTATTTAACAAGAGTGATGAGCAAAACAAATTTCTTCAACGAAGAATTACACTTTTCTAAATATTTTTTTTTTTTAGAAAGTACAACGTATTTCAGAGGCGCACCTAGTTTTTTAGCTCTTTTCAAGCACTTTACACAATGAATTTAATTTGGCACTTAAAATTTGAGCATATATAAAGCTGAGATAAATAAGAATACTGACGTTTTATTTAACATGGGTAATTTTTTTTGCTTTAATCAGAGTTATTTTTGACGCAATGAATTTGTAGAGAGTGAATGAAATTTATGAAAACGATTATAACGACTGTTCCAGAAAGCATAGGCACACCTTATTTTAACGGTCACTTTGAATATAATGAAATATTTCAACATGTTTTGGCTGCGTCCTTTTGTTTGCATATTTCTGAATGGCATAGCATCAAAAAAGTTCTCAGTTTTGTGTTACCTATCAAAATGCGCGGTCTTACTCCGGAACAACGAAAAAGTATCGTGCACAAATGGACTCTCCTTGAGAAAATTGGCCAAGGAAGAGGGTGTAAGCGTCGGAGCGGTACGATCTGCGATTCGAAAATATATAGAACAGTGTACGTTTGAAGATGCGCCGAAGAGTGGTCGGAAATCCGGTCCTGTTAGTCCGGATATCGATAAAAAGATCAGGGATGCCTACAAGCGGAAAACCAGCGACTTCCGTTCGGGATGTTGCGAATAAACTAGGGACCTCGTCGAGTAACGTCATGCGTGCCAAAAAAAGACTTGGGCTAAAAACATACCGGAAGCAGAAAAAACCCAAAAGGAACCCAAAACAGGCCGCGTCCGTGAAACCACGGGCCCGCAAACTCTACGATTCGTTATTGTGTAGAAATTGTGGGTGTATAATAATGGACGATGAAGCGTATGTGAAACTAGATTACAAAACGCTTCCCGGACCACAATTCTATACTGTAAGCGATGTCAAAGACATCCCCGAAACGGAGAAGGCAATTTTTATCGAAAAATTCGGTAAGAAGGTTATGGTTTGGCAGGCAACATGCAAGTGTGGTAAAACATCTAGTCCGTACATCACAACGGAGACGATGAACACTCAGAAATACGTTAAGGAATGTCTCCAGAAGCGATTATTGCCAATGATCAGTGTTTTGGCCTGATTTGGCGTCATGTCATTACGCAAAAGACACTTTAGAATGGTACAAAAGTCAAAATGTATGTTTTGTGCCGAAAGACATGAATCCGCCGAACTGCCCGGAGGCACAGGGGGGGGGATCTTTAACCAAAGCAAAGCTTCGAAAATTCATAAAACCAGCGGACGACATCCAAAAATTTAAAAAAGATTGGCCAAAACTGGTCAAAATGGTGGGAAGTACCACTTTGCAGAAGCTAATGAGAAATGTTCGAGGAAAAGAGTCTTGGTTATGATTAAATATTTTGATTAAACGAGAGTAAAATATCATATAAAACACAAATACAAATATGATTTGTCAAATAAAATTATTAAAACTAAAAAAAACATGACTTTTTTGTTTGAAAGTTGTCAAATTGCTTTTATTGTAGTTTACCTTTGGTTTTCAAACTTTGTTAAATTCGGTCATAATAAAACCTTTTTGTTTAAATCCGATCTAGAACTGCCTCTAAAATATACCCTTCAGAACCTCTGCTAGGGTGGGCCAACTAAGCACACATTTTTGTCTTCATGAGGTTTTTTGGGGAAATACGCCTTGACCAGGGCTTTATAGATGTTGTTTTATAACACCCTTGTATGAATTCATAAAACTTTAAATGTTACTTGGGCTGTGAACACGGCCAAAGAAAATCGTTGCGTCTGGAGGAAGCATACCGAATGATCGAAACGTTGAAGGCAAGTTTGAACTTCTGTAAAAAGGATTTTTCCGAGGTTTGAGAAAGAGTATCATCAGGCAAACCGGCCGAGGTATGATCTCCAAAGTGGTCGCGAAAAAGGAGGGTGCCAAAACGATTCGATCCAGGCGAACACTCACAGAGACGAGAATCAATCGCAGGGTCAGGAGATCTATGAATTCCAGTATCAGGAAACTATCGACAAGATTCTGGAATCACTTCACGCTCGATTTAAAACTGAATCGTTTGAGTTCCTGTTGGAAATTGAAAAGTTTTTGCTGGGAGACGACGCAAACAAAGCAAAAATTCTTAATTTTTATGATGTTTTGAAGAAAAATGTTGAAAGTCTTGAACCTGCTACGTTGAATGAAAGTCAGCCATTATCAATGAGGTCTATAGAAAAAGCTAACCTCACTCACCAGAGAAAAGAAGAAACAGCCATTCTCCGTCCTTTTTTCTCACACGAATTTCTGAACACGGGCACCAGTATCTGTCACATCTGAGGTGTGACGTCACTGTGATTTGGACCATACAGGTGGAGAAGAAGTGGTTAGGTTGTATTAGTGTAATGCAAAATTCCGTCATTGTGTCATTTGTGTTCGCACAGCCTAAGTTTTGTAAACATGCGTGACGTAGATCTCCAAAAACAACAATTCACTACAGCAGCAAATCACCAGATGGAATGTTTATTTTCAGTAATTGGTATAGTTTTTTAAAGGTTTCGGCTTAAAAATGCCTTCTTGTGCACTAAAAGGATGCTAAACTTGCTTTGTTATTAATGGCTTGTTTTTGAAGTTTTACGTCACTACCCGAAATCATGGATTATTTATACATTTTTCGTTACTAATACTGGTAAACACCTTGCTCTTCTCCACCTGTATACATGTCATTGAGCCATTATCACCGTCCACGGAAAATGAAAAGTACTGAAAATTTGAGTTTAAATTACTCAATTTTAAGTAAACGCGCTGCGGTAAGTGCGAACGTTGATGATACCGGAGAAGAATTTTCCGTCGATTAGAACATGATCGATTTGATTCTCTGTTCGTTGGTCAGGTGATCTCCAAGTGGCTTTATGGATGTCTTTACGGGGGAAGAAGGTACTTCGGACTACTAAACCACGGGAGGCCGCAAAGTTCACGCATCGTTGGCCGTTATCGTTCGATGCGGTATGCAGGCTGTTAGGCCCTATTACCGGTCTCTACATTGCCTCCCGTCCTACCTGAGCGTTCATGTCGCCAATGACGACCATTGATCCTCAGCTTGCACATGCTCGCATTGATCGGAAGCCATCTAATCACGCGTTGAGGCATTTTGCCCAGCTCGTTAAAAAGTAGCCGATCGATGCCCGCTTTTCCATACCTTCTGTCCTGTTCAGCAAAGCTCCTGCAGTGCTACGACTTTGAAGTTACGTGGTTGAAGTTCGTCGTATATTATCCCATCGCAGCCAGGAAAGCAGAACGATTTGCAGTTTCATGTTCCGAGTTTCCAATCGTAGTCCTTATTTCTTCGCTTAGGTCTTTGTCGATTGTTCCGGTCCGTATTAACTTCTGTATTATTTGAAAGATTGAATTTTTTAAGGGCGGCTTTTTGGGCCCTCACCTGAGGACCATCGTGCACAGCACTGTTTAGAGTCCCTCGCTGGCACGAGGATGATGATCAGCCGCTCCGAACATGGAGAACAGACGCTGTTTGGAGGCCGAGAACTTATGCTACCTTCATAGATATCTGGAGTTGGAAATTGGATGGGATTGTGCGGAAGGCTTTCTTTGGCGAGAAAGCGTTTGCATATTTGCTTTGATATGAGATAAGTTTTAAGATGAATGAGTCGTTGGGAGTGACGGAGCCAAGAAAGTTAATGCACTTCTTTGTTGTCCGCTTTTCTGGGCTGGAACACAGACGTTTCCTACTTGTATCCAGGCTCCAAAGCCAAGGGTGTTGTGCCTTTTCTTGCGTGAGAGCTTGTATGTCGGATGGGACATGTGCACTTAGTTTTTTCCTAGCCTTTTATGGCTTATAGCACCATTACTCGCTTTCTCAAAAAAAAAAAGCAAAGAGCCGGAAACCGGAGAAAGAAAATACAAAACCTCTATCCCATTTCAAAACACAACATCAACGGAAACGCTAAAAATTACAAATCCCAACAAAGAAATGAATGTACTGTTTGGAACCGTTAAGACATAATGAGTAAAAATAGAACGAGCTTACCAAGTCAGCCGTCAATTCAATGCCGATTTGTGTCGCAGTCCCAACCTAAGTTTTATCAATTCTAAATTTTGAGGTAATGGTCCAAATCACAGTGACGTCACACCTCAGATTAGACAGGTACTGTAGCCCTGGTGTTCGGAAATTCGTGTGTGAGAAAAAAACGACGGAGAACACGACGGTTGTTCCTATCTCTTATACTCTCATAAGAAAAGAGAGGTTAGCTTTTTCCGTGCAATAGTCTCTGGCTGCCGTCGAGAATACTTCAGCGTAAGCCCTTCAGAATTCCACTTACCGCGAGTAATGTTCTTGAGTTGGTTTGGCGATCTTCTATGGTATCATTGGCCGTGTTTTTGTTTATCATTAAATTCGAGTCAAACATGGTTACATTGGCTGCGTTCAGTTGCGGTTCGTGTCCTCACTTTCGGTTGAATACATCGCATGCAGTGAGAATGCTGGCTGTCACCTTATCTAATCTTCTGAAAGCAAAACAAAATCAAAACAACCAATCCGGACGGTGCACATAGCAGGTACTATTTTTGTCTGCATTGGATTAATACTTTTTTTTTTTAAAGAATTTGTGAATGAAAAATGTTTAATCCGTTGCCGACTTAGGGCAGGAAGGTCAGATATAACTATGAACTTTGCGGAGACGTTGAAATCATGTTTGCTGATGACATTGATCGGCTCCATCCTGATGACTGCCGGCACTTGTGTTCTCTTTTGGAATGAGGTAAATATTTATTTTTAAAATGACTCACTGACTTCAGGCTTTGATTGGCTCACCGGTTTATTAATTCTAAAGGCTCGAGCTATCAGCACATCTCTCTCGCTGGATGAAGCCCTTAATGATGCAATTACAGTCAGTGGGGAACGTCCATACGATAAAGCCTACGAAGGGCGACTGGTCCACTTGATTGGTCCGATTGTCACCGGGGAACCTCTGACTGAACCGGATTACAATATTCAAGTGCAGGCGGTGAAATTGAAAAGGCGTGTGCAAATGTACCAATGGGTAGAGGAATATGTGTATGTATGTATCCTTGTTACAAAGGACAATTTTTTAGACTTTTTGTCGCTTCCAGGGAAAACCGATACGGCGAAGCCATTGCAACGGTCCAAACAGAAGAGCGAACCTATTACTACACCATGGATTGGCGTGACGGTTTGGTGGATTCACGCAGCTTCTACATCCGAACTGGTCATCATAATCCTACCACGTTGCCGATGGATTCAATCATTTACGTTTCCGAAAGGGTTCACATCGGTCAGTATGAATTAGGAGATGCTCTGAAAGATAGGTTTAGAAAATTCATCGACATCACGTCGGACACCCGCCCGGAGGATCCATCGGTAAAATTGCATTCGGGTCTTTACTACCACTGCAATGACATTTGGAATCCGGAGATCGGTGACATAAGAATTCAATTTTCATATGCTGGTTTAGAAGGGTCTATGGTAAGTCGACATGCGAAAACAACTGCTGCATTTAAATAATTTACCCATACATTTTTCAGTACACTGTTGTTGGAAAGCTGGAAAACGGAAAAATAGTCCCTTATGAGTCTTCCCATGCCAGAAAGGTTCTGCTCATATATTCCGGAGAGCTATCATTGCACGAGACGTTCAAACTGGAGCGGCACTCAAAGCGACTAACTATCTGGGGCTGGCGATTCATCGGATGGATGATGCTGTTCCTGTCAGCCACTTGCTCGACATCAATATTAAAATATGTAACGGCGCAAAGCCATGTCTTAAGGCAGTTTGTTCCAGACGCAAGTTTTCCTGTATCTACCAATTTGACCATGTCATTCGCGCTTGCATTAGTGATCACGTCTATTGCGTGGGTAATTCATCGCCCTATCCTGGGGACTGGTATATTTCTGGCAGCTATCTCACCGTTCGTGTACTGTGCTCGCGGTTTGTTTAATGACTATCAACGTATGGACTAAGGCGCTGTACATGATGAAGTCTTAAACGGTTGAATTACTCAGGTTTAATCTACGATTAATTATTTATACTTATTTATTGATATCTAGTTTAAAGAAATTAAATTAAATCTTTTAATTTTGTAATGTGGTTTCGACTTCCTCAGAAAATTGTCTATATTCCTAATATTATTTTTAACCCTGTACTACTGGCGCTGTGAGTCACCCCTCTGCAGCTGGGCTTGCGCGAAAAAGCTTAACGTTCGAAGATAAAAGCTCTGGCAGAGTAGGTTCAATGTTATCTTACTTTGAAATTTCACAGCTAGACATCTCTGCATGTGCGCTACTGTGATTATTTTGGTTGACTGCATTTCGGTATGCGAACTAACTGATGACAATCGATTCTTCTAGCATTCACACGTAGGGGCCAATCGACGTCAAAATGTGTTGGTTGGTTGTATTCATTCCGAAAATGTATTTTACTTGGGCCTGGCAACCCAATACTCTTTACTAACGATTGACAGTATGCATCATATCACGGGCCATATTTGAATAAGGCCCGTCGGTTCGTTACTACGGGTAGGAACGGCTATATTGTTTACAAACAATGAATCTTTTGACGTTTTGAAAGCTGAAACATGCTTTTGAATGTTTTATTCTTTGAATATATGATACAACCTAGAGACTGGTATGCTTTTATGGTAAGTTATTTAAATTTTCAACCCCTATTTTTTAGGAACAAACAAGAGGAACAAGAAATTTGCAATATCTCAGCACATTCACTAGTACAAACAACTAAACTAAAATAAATTTGTTAATTGAGGATGGTAGCCTAAGGCACACGAAGGATTTGTGACTGGACAAGGGTTCGAGGAGTCGCCAGTCACTCATCATGTGAGACATGCGGTTCTGACCGTGGGCTTCCGAACGTCCTCATTGAGATTGACTTGCCCTGCTACAACAAGCCATCACGTAGGCTAGTCATTCTGGGCAACCTGCTGAGACATAGGTAATTCTTGCACTGATGGTGATCGATTTCCGGTCTGGTCTTGGAATGTTTCGTAAAGGAAAATGTCTCGACTCCTTGGGCATAGCGTATGATTGTAGTTGCCACACAATCATACTAATGCAAAAATGGTACTTGGCATCGAAAGCTCTTAATCAATAACTGTGGAAGTGCATTTAGAACACTAAATTGAGAACAAGCAATGAGCTAACTGTGAAAGCAATAAGCTTGAAATGCTAAAAAAGAATAAGAAGATGAAGTGAGAATTGGGTGTAACAGTATTAAGTTAAAAGAGAAACAAATATTTATCCTGTAGTAAATAGTTTTCAATTTCTCTAATAGTGTTCTTACATTAAACCGTTTTTAATTAACTGATTACAGTCGATGTGACTGCTGGCAGTCACTTGCAAGAAGCGAATGACTTTGACACATATTAGCCCAAACACAATGATAAAGGAAGCGGAACGGTAACGGTAAGCTTCCTTGCGGGGAAGAAAACAGGCATGATTAAAGCCGATTCTACTTGGACATAACGAAGTCATTTGCAACGACTGTCAAACTTGCCGTTGCCGTTCCTTTCCTGCCCACTTTGTGTTTGGGTCATATGGGCCTTGATATGGGCTTGAAAATTTTCAATCAGAAAATGTTTAAATTTTTGGTATTTGCTCAATTGTTGAAAAACAAAGGCATTTATTACTATAATTTTTTGAAACAGGGAAACTGGATCATTTTTGCGCACCTGCTGGTCTAACTCGCTTTGCGAATGATTTCGCATTTATTGCGGAGATTCCACCTCCTTAGACCCCTACGCGAGAATTATTCGCGTGAAATTTTTTCCCGTGTTACAGACACATACGCAACAAAGCAGTTTGACGTTTCATTTTTGGTTCATTGTTGGTAAGTTCGAGTAAATTTTGGATAAACAATAACAATCCGGGAGCATCTGTTAATGACAAGTGAAATTTGAATGTATTAAATAGTGTGCACGCAAGAAATTTTTGTCCCGAATAAAGTTGCGTCGGAATCTAAAAATCGTTGAGACGGGCAATAAGTTTTTGTGAATTCGATGAAGACTTCACTTAGTGAATATTTTTTCTTTACACGGTAATACTAAGGTAGGCATTTTTTTACTTTTATTCTATTTATTTTAATGAAAAATACCTACTTTTTTCCCCAAAAATAATAGTAATTTTAAATCTTTTCTTTATTCAAGTATGATAATTTTTTATTAATTAGCTTATATTAAGCTATAATTTGACAGTTTAACTGCTGAGTCAATATTGTTGTAATGCTTGATCTTTTCAGGAAATCTTACAAGAAAGTGTTCTACGCAGCGTTCTTTTTATTATTATTTTTTCAATTACGTTGATAACCCGTGAGGTTTATCGAGCGTATCTCAGAGTCGTCGTGACTTTTATCTCAATTATTTATTTTATTTACATGGCATAGCGTCACAATACTATAACATAGCCTGTTATACAATATCCCTCTATAATGCCCGATTCGTGGCTGCTCCTCTCCAATCCCTTGGGCACCTTGTACCCCCTAGGTCTTGTTCCACCTGGTCTGACCATCTTGCTCATTGCGCCCCACGTCGTCTTGTACCAACCGGATTCCCGTCGAACACCATTTTTGCAGGATAGTTGCCCGGCATTCTCGCAACATGTCCTGCCCAGCGTATCCTTCCAGCTTTTGCCACCTTATGAATACTGGGTTCGCCAGCAAGTTGCGCGAGCTCATGGTTCATCCTTCGCCTCCATAGTCCGTCCTCCTGTACTCCATCAAAGATGGTTCTTAACACCCGTCGCTCAAAAACTCCGAGTGCTCGCAGGTCCTCTTCAAGCATTGTCCACGTCTCATGCCCGTAGAGAACAACCTGTCTTAATAGCGTTTTGTACAGGATGCACTTCGTACGGGAGCTAAGTCTGTTTGATCGTAGTTGCTTGTGGAGCCCATAGTAGGCACGAGTTCCACTGATAATCCGCCTCCGGATCTCACGGCTGTTATCGTTGTCCGCAGGGACCGAGCTTGGGACCGATATGCTAGTACTGACTGAGCCAAGAAAAAAATCGTATTTGTTCGGGACCTACTGGTCTTAGAGTTAGTCTATGCTTTAGTCTGGTGTACTGCTCTGCCACCGCCTCAAATGTTCTGCCGACAATATCCACGTCATGGGCAAAGCAGAGAAAATTGACCGGATCTGTTGAAAATCGTGCCTCGCATGTTAAACGCCGCTCGTCGCATAACACCTCCAAGAGCAATTTTGAACAATGTTGAACAGGATCTCAATATCTCAATAATTGTAATCATTAAATAATTTATCCCAAATAAAAAGTACATACAACATACAATAAAATGTAATGTAACAATAAAACAAATAACAATGAAGTAATCATAAGATAAATTGTGGATTCTACAATAAAAATAAAATTCTGTTTATGGTAAGGTAACATAGAATGAATAGTAAATTGGAAGTTCACAATAGAATACAAGGGTTGTTATGTTTCAAAAAAAGAAATAGTATAATTTCTTGATTATTGTTGATATTTTTTCACATGTGATATATGCCATTGAAATTCCTTCGAATTGTATCCAAGTTTTCATACAAGATCGAAATAGTAGAATAAGCAAGAAATAAAACTAATTACCACGTAGCGAATTTTTTACACTGAATTTGTTTGTATTAAATTGTTTTTTTTTTAATTTTTTTATTTTATACAAACTGGTTTTGATCCGTGAATGGTATAATGCCTATTTTAACACACATGCATGCCATTGCTAAAAAATTGAATTTTTCTATGATGTGACTTTTAAGTTTTATGCTTGTGTGGGTGAGTATGGATTATCAAAATTCTTATAGAATAAAATCAATTTCTTGTGTGTTTTAGATTGTGCTTGAAAATACAGTAATAAAGTAACATTTCTAAAGCTTTAAGCTATTCTTGTTCATGTGAATTAGAGATAACTATACTAACAGGTGAGTAATGGTAGGTTGATAAATATATAATATGATCCAAGATGAATTATCTAGTATCAGTAAAGGATTATACGTGGACTTACTTCTAAAAATAATTTTAATATAATAGAAAGCAAATCTCAAATTGTTTGTTTCCGATCGACCGATGTTAGTCATACAAAAAAGTTTAAAGTTAACGAGAATATTGGTGACTTGTAGATTTTTGAAAATGCGGTGTGCAGCCTGAAATCTTAAGGTTATGACAGATTATGTTATTATGAAAAACAAAAATTTAAACCACGTTATAACATGAATGAGTTGAATATTTCCATTTAACTCTGTTATAATTGGATATCTTTTCGCAGATAAGCGTATTTTGTCTAACGGTCTAAAAAGTCAATGAGAAGGTTTGTAAGTAGTAGACAAAATACGCATTTCTGTCAATGGTTAAGTATTTATAACGGAATTTAAAATAAATAACTCAAAAGCTCTTTAAAGAGAATTTCATTAGAGGGTTAGTTCAAATTCAAAAAGATGAAGGAGTACCTGAAGAAAATGAAAAAGTTAATCAAAAGGATTTACTCCAAACTTTTGTTGTTGTCATTGTTCAATAAAAATATGAAAAAAAAATAGTGATGGGTTATATCTGGTATATAACCGCAAGGTTCACGTAGGACCGCGTTGGTTTATAGTTTTAATGGTATATCTTATTTATACGTATTATTACACATATGGTTGGTTAAAATGTTAATAAAATAGTTCTATAATTTTGCTTTGGATCCGTCCCTTCTTATGAATTTTGCTCTATACTGCACTTTTACGGTTCTCATCTTTCTGGGCCATGCCATTCAACGCTAGTGTATAGCATGCGAGACGAACCGAAATGATCTCATAAGGGACGAATGGCCAGTTTTCAGTGGCCCGCAATATTTATTTTCGTAGACATAAAAACCGGTAACTGTACGACTAGCCGGTCTTGCAGGACTCTGTCTCCCATACCACACTCGGGTAGACAAAGCCCTGTCTGAACCACCAGCTGAGCGCTCGTGTCGAAAACTGAAATCATTTCGGTTCATCTCACACTCGCATACTATATACTAGCCAGCCATGTCAAAACACTACACTGCACGCCGAGCTATTTTTTAACACGCTAGCGCGTGTATTAAATTCACCGGTTTAACTTAATGCTTCCAGACTTACACGCAACGCGGTGTGTACAACACCAATTCCAGTGCTCGTGTCTTGGCTTCGAACATCGTGTATGATTTTTCGGCAAACACCACAGCCGAGTGTTTCCGATTGTGTTCGATTGCGGAATACACGCGTGATTAATTTATTTTATTTCTACCCATGCCGTGCCTGTTAAACTCAATCAACTTATGTGCCCATCACCCAACAGCCAAGAAAACAAACCTATAAGTCAAATTATCAAATTGTTATGAATCATCCGACGAGCAATGCTCTATCCGTGGTAACCAGTGTCATACTGGGTGTAAGTTGAGAGCTTTCTTGTGATCGTAACCACTCGGCTCGGGTGTTTTCCCAAAAATCAAGACAGGGTGTCTAAAGCAAAACACGAGCGCGTACACTCGTCTCGCGTCCATTGCGTTGTGAATTCACGAAACTGAAGTGGTAAATTATAGCCACATGGTGGTGTGTTTGCAGTCAAGTTCGGCACTCGTGCAGAACGGTTTGGTGTTTTCACCAAGGCTGATACTAGCGTTCATAGCATAGCCCTGAATGAAGAGAGGCACGAAAATACAGTACGAAGCAAATTTCTTAAGTGGGTACAGGCCGCAGTTATAAAATCAGACACCGGCAACAAAGCAAAATGATTTTGCAGCATTGCACAGTGGGCATAATCGAAGCTGTAATCGGACTTATTTCAAATCCGCTGGTATTTGTACATGAACTGATGTTTTTCTATAGGAAAAAACGCCAATAAATCGATTGCCGCTGCCGCTGTAGTTTTTGCTTGAAAAGGAACATATCTTATGTGAAAAACTCTCAGAAATCGAATGGTGCCAGGTTCATGCTGTGCAGAGGTCGAAAAATAGTTTATTTCGCCTCATTTTACCTTAAAAGTTTGTTTTATCAGTTTTTACTCCGATAACTACAATTGCCGCTATATTTTTTGCTTGCAAAGGGACATATCTTATGTGAAAAACTCTCAGAAATCTAATGGTGCTGGTTTTATGCTGTGCAGAGGTCAAAAAATAGTTTATTTCGCCCCATTTCACCCTAAAAGTGTGTTTGTTCAGTTTTTACTCCGATAACTACAATTGCCGCTGTATTTTTTGCTTGAAGAGGAACATATCTGATGTACCTCAGGAATCGAATGGTGCCGGTTTCATGCTGCGGGGGGGTATTTTGCCCCATTTCACCCTAACCATGTGTTTTTCATCAGTTTTTCACATAAGATATGTTCCTTTTCAAGCAAAAAATATAGCGGCAATTGTAGTTATCGGAGTAAAAACTGAACGAACACACTTTTAGGGTGAAATGGGGCGAAATAAACTATTTTTCGACCTCTGCACAGCATGAAACCGGCACCATTCGATTTCTGAGAGTTTTTCACATAAGATATGTTCTTTTTCAAGCAAAAAAAATATAGCGGCAATTGTAGTTATCGAGTTGAAAAATGAAAAAAAAACACTTTAAGGGGAAAATGGGGCGAAATAAACTATTTTTCGACCTCTGCACAGCATGAAATTGGCACCATTCGATTGCTGAGAGTTTTTCACATAAGATATGTCCCTTTTGCAAGCGAAAACTACAGCGGCAATTGTAGTTATCGGAGTAAAAACTGAACGAACACACTGAAGGGAGGGGGAAAAGGCCCCCCCAATGCTCCCCCCCGGAGAAATAGTGGCAACCGATTTATTGGCGTTTTTTCCCTAGAAAAAAACCCACCCATACCCAAACCCCCCGGGTTTTAAAAAAACCCCATAACAGCTTCGATTATGCCCACTGTGCATTGTGGCTATTTCTGTATTCATCATGGAATAAAACTAAATAAAATAAATAGAAATAGACGCTTTGAACCATTTTTTACGCGTTTTGGAGGACCCGAATAGGGAAAAACATTTTTTCAACCTGTTCATACGGAGATTTGTATGGGAGCAAAAGTAGGTCATTTCGAGGTAAAAAATTTAACTACTTACACTTATAGCTCTTTAACTACTTATACTAATAGCACTTAATTGTAATTTCAATGCAATTTTTTTGTAAGTTTTTCTAATCAAATGGTGTATGAATGAAGTCATTGTGTTCAGTTGAACGAGAGTTATAAGCGTTCAAAAACCTTCCACGTAACGCTCTCATTTTTAAAAATATTGAAATGACACCCGGTATAGAAAAGAGAAACGAAGTCCTACGTTAAAAAAGTATAAACAATATGTATCCGATTATTACCCTAAACATGGTAATCTAACTTGTCTTAATTAAAAATATTTAACTTCATTTAATTTCATAGCACCATTCTTTGTAGAAATAAAGTCGGTAAACTTTGCATTCAATCAAATGTTCCCGTTTGTCGTATTATTACTTTATTGAACTTTTAATACAATTGTAGCATACCTTCTGGCACAGTTGAAATCCTCAACAATTTCACCAAAACTTTTCATTTCCCTTTGGAAACAAAGTTGATTGTCGGTGTCTTGCTGTTGGAAATAATATGCAGCACCGTAAAGAAATTTACAGTGGTTTGCACAAGGATTCTACATGTTTCAACCAGTACACTGATAAAAAAGTAATGATAATATCTATGTGTCCGACACATGATTTTTTGCAATTCCATCAACAAATAAAACCTATACTTCCTATGTGTACAAATAACCACTATGTGTGGCCACACATACTTTTCATTTGTCACATAAACTTCGTTTGTGTTTCTCAGAGGGCTCTGTTTATGTGTGAACACAGTATTATGTGGAATTCATCATGGTTTTTTGCCAATATATATGTGTGGATTATTTTCTGTCTAGGGTAAATCAAAGTGCAAACCACTTTGTGGCAAGGTGTATTTTGTTTTGAGTGAATGTATGTCGGCTATCTTTATATTACAAATATTTGGTTGTTGTTAATAAAAAGTGAAATACAAGTTACAAGACTGATAAGACTGACAAACTCGACTGGGTGAATTTGGAATTCCCTTCTTGGCTTACTGTATTTTTTTTCTTTCTGTTCGCGACTCTTCATGCTACACCTTAACGAATGTTTTCGTTCAACATTGAACTCACTCATTGTGTAACTGGGAAACTGTCGCGCAAAATGCGCCCGTTATTTTTGTTTATATCGTTTGTTGAGCAAGCAAGCGTTGCATCACGCACACATCGAGATGCTATTTTGACAGATTTTCAAATTTTCTCGTGCCATCTTACTCTTTCGTACGTTGCGCACTCACTCAGTCCAACGCAAGGCTTCCTCTTCTGACTGCCGCGTGCATCTGGCTCATTCATTCGATTTGTAACGTTCGGTCGCAAAGTCGTCGGAGTGGGAACGATCGCGCAGCCTCTAAAAGTTAATCCAAACGAAATATGGTTACTTGCTGCGGTTCGCGAGGTTTTTAACGTGTTATTTGCTCAGCATTCTTTTCTTTTCGATTGCAGTGATTAGTGTTATGGAAATCTTGTGTTGAATTAATGGATTTGTGCTGGAATAAGTGAATATTTTGACGTAGCGCAATGACGAAAAAAGTTCGTTACCTGCTGCGGCTGTTGAGCCTGTAAGAAGCTCTCGGTGTGCTGAAGGAAGATTTGCCTGCCTGGAATTGTGTGTGCGGTGCGCGGAAGGTCTTCGGGAAAAGAGTCGAAGAACGAAAAAGAAGGGCAGAGGGTCCTAACCTCGTTCTGCAGTGTGGAATGGTCAATAATACCATCGTGTGTGTTTACAGGATGGCTTATACGTGTGTTAGTTCTATCGGGATTGTAAGAAGATAGGCAGTTTTTCTTCGTGGAATCCTTGTGGAATGTGGAATACTTACCGTATTTTGATAAGAATATTATGGTGAATAATTTCATGATTTTTGAAAGTAGTAATTTGGTTATATTATGAAAGAATTAGTGAACGGTAACCAGAAGCTGTCCGTTGAAAGTCACCACCGAGTGCAGGAAAATCGTAGACAGTTGGAAACTGGCAACGGATCTGCTGTCCGAGTGGAACATAAGAGTTGGTCAATTGAACAGAAGGCAACAGAGGTTGTCGTTAAAACTGAAACAAGCTCCTCGACCAAAGCGGGGTTGCCGTTGCATTCGATCGAGAATAGGACCGCAAAGATGGATCACTCCACTAGTGAGAAAGGCAAATGTGAAGGTAGGTTCGAGTTTGTAGATGCATTTTAGTAGAAATTCTATTGTATTGCAACTCAATGAGCTATAGTAATTCAAGATAATTCTTGCAAGCGATATACTCGAGTCTTTAATTGCCGTCAATTAGTGTACTCGATTCGTTACTAAATGTGATTAGTCGCCGCGAATAATGATAATTGAATCGATTTCCCAGCAACCATGCCTTCAAAATCGCTGTCTCAATATTAAACACGATGATCGTACTGTTGGACGACAACAACCAAAACGCAATCGTCTTGTTTTCAGAGGGTACGAGCCAGGTAACACCGAAAGACATTCTGTGCAATCTTAGTACGGCATTTTCGAGCTGAATTTTCGAAATTATCATCAACAACAGTAAATACACATGCCATTCTCCTGTTCCCTCACTGTGGCTGACTGTTAGGAGAGCAGGCAGAAAAATGTTTTGAGTCACATTGACGACATCGTCGACGGGCAGAGATGAAGAAGACGGTGTGCACCTGTGTTGGTGGCAACAACAGCCAGGACCGAGGTCGGAATGGGACGTGTGTGTAGAAGGAACTGAAACCGGACCGACAAAAAGAAGCTGACTGAAGAAGAGTTGCTATTTTTTTTTTGCTTTTATGAAATCGGTATGTGCGTTGTCGGAAGAATGGATGGGATGATAAGAAGCCTTAAGTCATGCTTAAAGCCTGATCAGCATACGGATTCTTTACATAGTGCTGACGAAAGGTGTAGACAAATGATGGTTCACTTCGTTGTGTTTTTCAAATGCGTCTCTACTGGGACTTTAGTAGGTTCTGGACTTCGTGTTCTAGACGCATTTGTACAGTTATTAATTGGAGAGCTTTCTGAGATCATCACATTTGGCAGCAGTACAATATTCTGTGGCAGGAACAATAATACTCTATGGTCAGGAGAAACGAGATTGCTTTGTAGCAGCGCCTTTAAAAACTTGGCTGAAGGAAGTTGCCGTTTAAAAAATCTGGTGATAATAAATCATGGTCACTTTATTGCTGGTTGCGTTGCATGGTTGTGATTAATATACTGTTTTTTTTTCTCGAAATTCTTGAGATTCTTTCCACTACACGATAGTGATTCTAGTATTCGTAAACAAATTCCGACTCATGAGGAACAGTCATAAGAATGTGTTAACACATCGCAATGAGAAGTTTTCTGTTATTTAACCTGAATTCTATAACGCCATGCACATCTTTGGAAATAATGTCTTATCGTCTGACTGGCAGTAATCCGCTATTAGGTACAACATAAAATGTATATTCGCTCATATCGTTTTTCGGCCGTTTAATAATTTCACACTGTTGGAGCAGTTTCTATGGACTTCTACAAAATTTTCTTGTGGATTTCTACTGGTGTAGGGAACAATAGCGTGATTGCCCATTGTTGGCCCATCGCGCCGAAAAAAATTATCTAATGTTTCCCTTCATCTTCACCATTTGTGCTTCATTATTGGTCAGTACCAAAAACTCAGCTCTTTTTGAATTAATTGAATCTATTTTAGCTTGGTCTGGCTAAAATATAACCGGACCATCTAGGTATTTAATAAAGAAAAACCCAGTCTTCCGTGTGGTATAAATCCGTATTCAAGTTTTTATTCGTCAGGAAAACTTAAGTATTCAGACCGTAGCTACAGATTCCTTGCAAATTTATACATTTTCACGCCGAACTTCATTTATAACAAGAATTTAAACTTGGCATGAGTCTTGCCCTTTTGGCCCAGGATTTGTCTGGTGTGTCGTTCGTGCCATTCGTCAAGTTTCGTTAGCAACTGGTAGTACAGTCTTTGGACGCGGACTATTGGCACATTATTATGTTTGAGGCTACGATTGGTTTGTTTACTTGCTTGGTAAGATTTGTGGCATTCTCGGCCTTGGATTAACATGATCATGATAGCAGAATTTTACGGATAACTTTCAACCACGTTCATGGTAAATCGTTCTATTCCCACACTTGATTTGCACTTCACGGATTGTCGTAGGTGTATCCGCACGCACCATTTTTTTTATCAATTTTAGATAATTTTAGATAAGGAACCGTCATGACAAAGCGCTATTTTTTCTCGCGGAATACAAAAAAGATCCTCGTTCATAATTTCCCTTCAAGAACCTGCTCTTATGCGCAATGAAAGATACTTTGCAATGCTTCGAAGCTTCGTGTGTTCGTAGTTTGTCGATGAATTTTGTTGGTGTAATAAGGAGAAAAGATCTTGATAAAAAGTTCAACCTGTTCAATAAATGCAACCATCAAACAGACTGCATTTAGTTAGGTAATATTTTTAATTGAACTTTTAAATCGTACGTCAAAAATCAAAAATGCTTCATGAATTTACTGAAAATTTTAAAAATGTTGGTAGCCAAAATTTTCAAAGAAATTGAATTTTATCAAATAGTCGAAATTTTTGAGTCCATTCCAAAAAAATCTATCCACATCTACTTTGTTTCCGATGACAACTTCGGTTTTTGTTTTCTCTGCTTGAGTACATCTGCATTGGTTATAAGAAAAACGACTCGTATATCAGCTTCCACCGATTCTTGGTCTGTTATTTTCTGAAACAAGTGAACAAGCACGAGAGTGCATTGAGAGAGTTAGAGAACCTTTTTTGTTTTATAATATGTTTTATTTTGGTATCGTCTTATAATAGCAAGAGATCTTTCGTTAAGTAAAGTTATCATAACTTTACGCGTATTGTCCGGTTCGTTCATACTTCATCCTACCTTTTGGCGAATTATAAATTTGGAAGTTAGAGCAAACGGCAACTTATTGATGGTTCATTCGCTGAGATGAACACGTTTTGGCTGCTGCATGTTGCATTTACAAAAAAAAATCTGAATGTTCTGTAATAGTTCTGTCCACTTGTCCAAGGTTCAGTTTTCACATGTGGACGAGGCGCCACTGAGTTTTATGATGCCATACGTTTGTAATAGTCAGCTGCTAAGTTAAGTAGTATGTCCAAATTTATTTATAATGTATACTCTAAGCTGTTCTGTTTGTGATAAAGAGCATTTGCTGATCAGAAGTTTATCTTATTTAATCCGGTTGATAATTATAACGAATCTTACTTAAGCAGTATTTTTTTTTACAGAGTTCTGATAGAATTTTACTCGAAATTCGAATTGTGTCAAAATCAGAATTCTTAGGAAATCTTCTGGATTCTTGTCAGATCTTGCTCGGTTCATTGTTCATGAGATTCTGCCGACAAAAAAATATGCCAATAAAATGTATTTTAATCCCTGGTGTTGAGGTCTGTTTTCAGATTCTGTTTCAGAATTTTGAATTATTTTTTTTAATAAGGATTCTAATTTGAAATCTCATGTAAAATGTCTGGGTGAATTATAAGACCAATTTGGACATATCACCTCATTTTTCAGCTCGCTATTACACACACTACCAAAAAGGCATGTAAATTTCGGTACCCTGGGACCGACACATGGTAGCGGCCTTTAGGACATGAAAATCAGTCTGAAGAGAAGTTGAAATCAATTCAATTAACACACACCTTTTGAAGAGTTCCGCCTGTTTCTGTTTCGTGATACTAATAATTATTAATAATGACTAAGTGTGCTGACGCATGGTTTCATCGGCATGACTAAATTCAAGTTATTTTCTTCGTTTCTTTGAGATTATTGCGAATTCGAATTACCTCTTTGTAGAAAATCCACCAATGTTCCCGGTGAAATCAACTCAAAGCTGTAAATTTATTTGCTCATTAATCTGCATAGTTCATATTGGAATTTTACTTACATTTGGTCTCGTACTGAGCAATTTTAAAGTAATAATAACTGGGTTTAGTCACCGTGAACATGTACTATTTTGATTTTGGTTGGTTTTAATCGGTGACACTTCAATTTTAGACTACAGGTGACCATCAATAATGACACGAGTAGACAACATACTAAGACGGATAATGGCTGCGAATCGTGCATATATTATACTTCAAGGGCGCTTCGATCGTAAAACACCTGTTCTTAGGTGTGGCCCAGTTAGAATTGGAACATAGACTATTGCGCATATTTCGGATATACATTAACAAAATAGTATTCTGTTTTAACTAAAATGTTCGACTTTATGTGAACTTTAGAGGGAAAATACAAAAAAAAATTAATCATCTCGAATTCGAAGAAATTTGCGGACTTTTCCCGGAATACGTTTCATCAACCGGCGCACATTATTCTCATCCATCGTTTTGGCAATCTTATTCCACTTGGTTCTCAATTCATTGATGCTTTTGACGACACTGCCATTCACTTTCAGCTTCCTCTTCATTATAGCCCAAAATCTCACTATCGGTCTGAGCTGGGGACAGTTTGGTGGGTTGAGTTCTTTCGGTATAAACTGAATCCCGTTGATTTCATACCACTGTAGCACTGTTTTACTGTAATGACAGCTTACAAGATCTGGCCATGACCGGTTCATTGTGGAATATTATTGGAATATTATATTAGCTCTTAGAGACATTCCGTTCTGTCAGTAGGGATCAAGACCCGAAGCTAAGAGTCAGTTCCATTGTGGTTATATCACATTTATTAGAAGAGCAGTACATCGAAATTTTAGGTTTATTGTTCTTTATATATAATTTCAGATCATCCATGGATATCCCAAGTTTTGCAAAATAATTTTAAATCAATTTTTTTTCTCGTGGCTATGATACATTATTTAAGCTTTCAGGTTTATGGTGGATGCGTGGGTCCGTGTACAACTGCAGCAGGACCACAATCTGCAGACATGTAAATACAAACGGAATTATTATCATTTTATATGATAACATCCATTCACTACATTTTGAATGCTTTTTTATAAATCATTTTCAGCTTCGCATTTCTGGATCCTTGTCAGTTATAGCTCATCTAACCTACGTTATGTATTTGAAAAGATAGGAAGGTTTTTAATGTTTTTTTTAGACAGGATTATATTCGAAAAATTCTACTTGAAAAAAGCTCTGTCCTTCTTCATAAAAAATATGTATTACTTCAAAACCTAACAGTTTACAATCAATCATTTCCTATTTTACAGACATAACGAATCATTTATAGGTCCAGATGATCAAGAGCTATCGAAAAATTCAATTTTTTAATTCTTTTTAGCTTAGTTTTTTTAAGATTAAGTTTTTGGATTCATACTCATATGAAATTTATTTCGCCTTATTATTAGCTGTTTTCAGTTTTTCCAATATTATTATTATGTTAATACACATCTATTTTTTATTTTCAGTAACATACCAGTAGATGTCAGATATATCTTGTACCTACGTTTATTATGTTCATTGACTATTATTGTGAAAACAAATTCTAATCTTAGTAGATCTTAATCCAATAGAATTCTACTATAGTTTACTGGCCTGCTGGTATTTTTTTAAATATTATAACGTTAGTTTATTATTTTATGTTATGATTCTAAATGATGTGGCATAATTGCATTTAAATTCATTTCATTAAAATCACTATTCCTGATGAGACTCACTACATAAATTATTGCAAGGAAACGGAACAACACATCGAAATTTAAGGTTTATTATTCTATTGCTATATAATTTCAGATCATCCATTGATATCCCAAGTTTTATGAGATAATTTTAAATCAATTTTTTTTCTCGCAGCTACATTGTCTAAACTTTCAGGTCCACAAATAGAATTGTTATTATCATTCTTATATTCATTCACTGTATTATTTGTCATTACAATATTCATTCACTATATTTTATATATTACTATATAAAATTGAATATATATCGGGATTGGGAAGGGAGGAAGCATCAGAGTATCACCCAAGCTGGAATTGGACAATGGAGTGGTATGACAACCGGCGTCTAGGAGGGAACAAACAGTTTCATTTTCTTCATCCTACCGATTCGATTATGATGCTGTGAATTCTACTCCAACAGTTTCAGTGAGAGTGACGCGCCCTTCTTAACAAGCCATCCCGTAGAAAGTTTAATAAGTATTGCGAATTGGGTTATTCGATTTGTTGGATCGTATTGTTGGAAGGATTATCTTATGTTCCCATGGGTTTCACGTAAATGTCTCTGCTTACGGGTCCGCCCCACCGTTTTTGGCCCTTCATACAGCGTTACTGTGAATGCAACCCGGTAACTCAATTTGATTTTGCTATTAAGGGAGCTGCATACATGACAAGGTCTGAGAAGGGATGGTGGCTACATGGTTATGCGTCAATCTTTTGTTCTCGAATAGCACGAATCGAAGGGTGATGAGATGAAAATGGGATTGGTAACCCTCGATACTATACTTGTGTCGAGGTCTTTTATGGTGAAGCGATTTTGCTTATATAATTCTAGCTACACAGTTTTGAAGAAAAATGTAGTTTTAGAGTACGCATCGGTAATGGACAATGTGGCCGAATTGGAATTGGAACTGTCTGAAGATCTTAGAAATCAGCATACGTCGAGGCAGACCAATATGAAGATAACAACCAACACAAAGGCAAGGGAACAAAAGGGACAGAAGAATGAAGAAACAAAACATCGGTGAGATCGTTCATTTTCTTTTCTTATTATAATGATGAAATTCATTATTCTAAATACGCGCCTGAATTAGAAAAAAAAGTTTGTTTTTTAATTCTGAAAGTGTGAATGCCCTTCATCTATCCAATTGATATATGGTAGGGTTCATTCGGGGCTTATATTAATATGAAGATATGAAGTATATGAAGTATATGAAGAAGACCTCAGAAATCGGTTGTTGGAAGTACAATAGAGCTATCACCCTTCATATTCAGGGCTAAAAATTTCTGCAGCTATGAATAAATACAAATTGATAAACATAGGTGCAAACCAAAAAAAAAAAAAAAAAAAAAAAAAAAAAACCCCCCCCCCCCCACCCCCAAAAAAAAAAAATAAAACCCCCGAAACCCTTAAAACATTTTTTTAATAATCCCCCAAAAAAAATTATTTTTAATACCTTTTTTTAATTAAAATTTTCTATTGAACAATTTTTTTCCTACCGATAACAAGACTGCTCTTTGAATGGAAGTACTGGATTGCATATATCGATATTCTAGATGATGAACGTTGGACCAGAATCTATTTATGATAAAAACAGCATTGAACATTGTATATGTTCAAGCAGAAATTGGTCGTTCAGTGCACCAGGTGCACAGGACACCAAGGAATTAATTTTTTTATTCCATCAATCGGGAAAGTATGTATTTTTTAACCGACAAAATTGGGAAAAAATCAACGAATGATGAGTGTCCACGAATTTACTAAGCACATGCTCTGAAGTGATGCATAGAGTGTTGAAATATTTCCTCAATTTCCTATCAATTTCGTCAGTTTCATCAAGCCTTAGTTATAGCTACTGTTTTTTGCACGTCTAATGTGGGTTTTGCTTGTCCAAAAAACACATAGTTCGTAAAAATTGATATCCGTGTCCGGATCTGTGAACGGCAGTCATGAATTCGAGCAAAACAAGCAACTGAATCACGTAATCTGAACTGCATCACGTAATAGGGAAATAGTTTACGTTTTTAGGTTAAAATCCTGAAAACGTGAACTAGCTCACGGTCCGTTTTCATTTTTGAGAACACTTTTGTTTCTTTGTATAAGCTAGAAAATCTATGCAGTCCAAAGTCAATTGTACCTCAAAATGCCGTTGATTCTACACTTCAGTTCTATTTGATTCCATTAATATTTTTAAGAAGATGTTTGGGGTTTGTTCCTTCTGGACGCTCCTTGATTTATGTTCAGATTAGTTCTGCTTGACTTTATCTCATATGTTGTTTCTTCGTACATCCGGTAGAACGTATTTCAGATCTCTTGGAAAGGTATTTTTTGTTTTCTTAATACCTTCGTTCAAATACTTCTGATGTCTGATATATTTTCAGTGTCATTGCAATTTGTCCAGATTTTTTAAGGAATCATCATCTAGACTTCCTCGAGTTTTCCTAAGGACACATTCCTATAAAAACTCGCCTTATTTTCTTGGCAGTTCTTTCTGACCTTTAAAAAGTTTCCATCAATTTTTTAAACAGTTTTCTTTGGGTTTGTTGTTGTTGTTGTTTAGTTTTTTAAGCTTCTAGTGATTCCCTTAAGATGCTACTGAATCACCTTATTGTAGGATGGGTTCATGTCTTATCAAAACTTCATCTGAACGCGTTTGCCTCTAGAGCTTGTTGTAAACTACTACCATATGTGTTAAGGGGTTATATACCTTTTTTGTCGAAAAAAAATAGGAAAGTTTGGATTTTTTTTATAGGTATGTAGCAATCTTTTTATTACATGAATAATTTTATTTTCTGACCGTACAGTCTGTTGACAATATTTATGCAAAAATTTGTGAAAAAATGTTAAATAGTTTTTAAGGGGTGGCTGTTTCCCTTAAACGCCTTTTTTTGGAAGAGCCTTGCGGTGATAACTCCCCAGGTCGAACAGGTCAACTGAAACCATAAAAAAAAAAAAATCATTAGTCTAGAGTAATTCCGTGTATCTGAACGATCGTTTTTATATATATTTTTTGTGTGCATACGGAAACGTTTTATGCAAAAATTGAATTTTTCGGTCACTAGAGGCTTTACTAAAACATTCATTTCGGCGATATAAAAATTTGTGCATAAAGAATGGATCGTTCAAGCACACACAAAATTCATTAAGAACATTTTTTAAAAAATTGAAGAAAATCGGTTCAGTAGTTTTTTGCCAATCCATATCACCGCAAAGTCATCTTGCAAAAAACACCATTTCGAGATATACGCGTTTAAAGCTGGCCGCTCCGGTTTGGGGCCGGGACGAGGCGCGCGGCTAGGAGCGCTGTAACTTTTTTTTCTACTGCTCAAAACTCTATGAAAATTTGGAAAAATGTTCTCAAGGATAATATAACCCCTTAATTCACTTCGCCAGGATCTTCGTATGGAATTGGTTCGAATCGAATCGAAACATGGTCGAACGTAGTGCCTTCCTCCAGCACAGCCTCTCTCATCGGTACACCTGCAGATCGCCAAACCAACGGAATCACAAGCCGTCAGAACCTGTCGAGGCACCAACATCGATTTGGACCACTACCTAGTGACGGTTGAGAGGTGCCCCAAACTCACTGTAATGAAAATTTTTTGGTACCGACGCCCTTCATGGCACAATCTCGCGCAATCGCTCGAGATTGCGCTGCCAGAAATGGGCGAGTTCACGAAATCCCTCTCGAGGACTGTTGGAACACTGTCGCTGGCCAAACGGCTATCAGCAGCCTAGCGGAGAACATTTTAGGTTACTTGGAACGAAACCGACAGAACGAGTGGTTTAACGAGGAAAGAAAAACGCAGCGCGGTCACTTATGCTGCTTCAAGCTATTGGTCAGAGTGGGGAATGGTACAGACAGAAGCGGAGGTAGCAAACCCAACTCTTCCGGGAGAAAAAAGCTTCGCCAGGAGGAGGAGTGTGAGGAGCTAGAACAGCTGCACCGCTTACATGAAACTCGAAAGTTCTACTAGAAACCCGCAGAAGCTTCGTGTCGCGAGCTGAAATGTGTCGAGATAAGGATGGGAGTATTCTTACGGACGATTTCGAGGTGAACGAAAGGTGTAGGCAGTACTTCGATGAACATCTAAATGGAGTACAGGAAAAGGACCAAGACAGCGAAGGAATTGCGACACAGCTAGTGACGGAGATGTGCCACCCTCGACGATTGGTGAAGTTAAGGATACCACCATCAAGCAGCTAAAGAGCGGTCCCGGACAATTTTGGCAAAGTTGGCCAACCTGGCTGATAGCCAGGATTTCAGAACATCTTGAATCACTAGTAGTTGTCAATTTTGACATCACTTCTATTGACACCTTTCTATAGGCGACAAGTAAAACGGAAACGGATTCGGATATTTTAAAACCGTCCCGATATATTCTGACCCTCATCATAAATTTATCTAGAAAAGGTTCGAAACCTTAAACGGACCATCTTCGTTTTTCTGCATACATCATAAATCCACCGTATTCAAAGTAAGTAGGTATTCCATTTCTTTATCACTCATCACAAAATCGACAAGACCCATTTCAATCCGTCGTCGTCGCTTCTGGACGGACAGAAAGGGGAGCATCGAAGTTCTCACGGGGTCGGGTACGGTTCACCTGCTATCTTGTCCTTGGCCGGTAATTTATTCTCTCTCACGTGTTCCACTTGATGTGTGCGGCGCTGGTTCTGCTGCTACAGCAACAGCTCTGCGAAAGCCTCGCCCAAGCTCCAACAAGACAAACGCTAGACCTATACTGATGCTCATTGTTTTCGCCCTGTCTATTTCGCTCGGTTCTAGATGACGCCGTAAATAAAAAAACGAAAATAATGCAAATGTTCTTTTGCTTCAGAACACTTTTAACCTTAACAAGGAGTGATATACGTAAAAAGTTCGCGCTTAAGCTGTGCCATCAACTTTGGATACGTATATTTCCCTTCTTCGTCTTCTCGCGCCGGGACCAGGACCGCAATTTTATTGCACCGCTGTATAGTTTTTACTATCGTCAGAATTAATGCAAATGCAAATGAAGGGAATCACCCCCGGGGAGTTCGTTTCTTTCTCGCACTGTAATCCGAAAATCGAGACCCATTCGAAAAGGGCAAATGAGGCTGCTACGTGAGACGAAAGCAAGCCCTAAGGATAACTCCGGTCTTGTGACAAACGCTTCGTCATTGCTAATTTCGAATGGAATTTTTACGTTCCTCTTTTTTTCCATTTCCGCTCTCAATTTTCCTCGGAATCATTCTGTCGAAGAGAAAGTTTGGGCAAAACTGCTGTCACCTTTTTTCGGGTAGACACCAGTTAAGAAAGAGAGATCAACACTGAATAACCCTGCTGTTGATGGGTTGGTGGCGCGAAAGAATTCCCGGAATCTAAGAAACATGACCAAGTTTTCTCGTTGACGCAAAAATTTCCGCTTCCAATTTCGGTCTGCATTCATTGCTGCTGGTGCTGCTGCGTTAAAACAAAAGTTAGTAGAAAATAGTTTCTGACAACGAATTGAGTTTACACCCAAGCTAGGGTTCGTCGGAGCAGAGGGCCGCCCGGGATCGCGGCACAACTTGGCAAGTCTCTATCTTTCCTGAAGCGTGTTGGGTGTTTTCCGCTGGTGATTCTTCAATGCTGTTTTAATTGATTAATTACGTTATCGTTTGCAATTACAAAGTTTAATTTTCCACGGAACTAATTTCAAACTTCTCTCGCCTTGCCGCCGAAAGGGATTTCGCTTTTGAATGGGTCTAATCACCTACTGACTGTAGGGGGTATCATAGGGATGAATACATTGTTCCCGAAGTCAGAACTGTGATGAGCGGATGACAAAGTTTTGCGACAGCTTGGCTTATGTTTCAATTTGGGTGGCGAAATGTTGAGCAATGCCTCGCGATTCGACTGTTTGGTGCGAACGCCGGTAGATGTGAATCCGAAGGATCTGTTAGTCATTAGAAGAAAGTGAAAAATTCAAAGCAAATCAGTCGGTTTACCTCACGGTGAAATCAGCTTACGTACATTCCACCGATTGGGTTTACGGTAGAGGGCGGATGTGTCACTCTTTCCCATCGCTGTGGTGAGTAGAGAAGTTCAACAGTTGAAGCTACATACGTATTTACACACGAAACGCCATCCGAGTGACGAAGACAACGAATGTCGTGTATAGTTCTGTTCTGATTCGGTTCGTTTGTAGCGGTGTACCTACCAACAACAACACGGCGATTGGGATTTATATTTAGAGAGGCGCGCACATCCATCCATAACAAATCGCAAACGGTAAGCATATGGAGCAACAAATATAATAACTTTCGAAAGGTGATGTTCGGGCTGGGATGGGGTTCATTGTTGCATACTAAAAGTATTAACGAATCAGGTACATGTTTTCACTTAGTTATGACTCATATGCTATCTGAAACTGATTTGGATCGAATTATTATTGTATCATTTACCGATTCGTTTGTCTTGCAGTAATTTTCGGTTCTACATACTATCAACTGTCATAAATTCCCTTTAAAATTATTCTGTTTGCCAAAAAGAATTTATTTCGGCAATTACAGAAGCCCATAACAGATCAGATCAGCGAACGCATATTATCAAGAAAGAGACGCACTTTCACACGGTGCTGATAGATAGTAATTTGTGATAAATCACAATCTCCCGGAAAAACAGTACAGATATGTCCTGTCCCCGTCTTTGCAACTGGAAGTGATAGAGTAGTGATGAAAAGCTTTTGAGTGAGTTAAGTTACATCCTATTAATTCCGGTTTAATTACTTGTCCTTTGAAAATATCAAAGCGCCAAAGCCGACCAAAACTACTTACATGGGTTTTTCGGTCTTATTTTCGGTATCTTAATCAGGCATCATGTGTCTTGATCCTTTATATTAAGTTCACGTGTCATAAAGCTTGTGTCTTTTAATATCTGGACGCACTGTTTATGTTACTGCAGCGCCCCTAGTGGTCTGATCTGGAATGTTTTGCAGCAGTTTGTATTGAACTGTTTCCTCTTTCCTCGTCACCATTCATTTTGTTTAAAGAAGTTATACTTGATGGAAGCCGCGAATCGGAAATTAATTTTGGACACCAATTTATTAAAAAAAACTTATTTAAAAAATATGGAAGTCGTTCTCAAACACCTCGGTGAGTTTCATACAATCGATCGGCAGGATCATACCAAGCATCGTAGTGGTACTAGGGATCGGAAGTTGCATTTCAATATCTTGAGAACGATTAGGGCAAACCCAAGGCTGTCGGATTATGATTTTGTCAAGAAATTCAATGCACCATCAGACAGATTCGTCTGCGAGAAAGATTTTGATATTTTCGAGCCAGTAAGCAACCAAACAGGACACTGAAGCAGAATGTAATGGCCAAAAGACGTGCCTGGAAGTTGTACAATGAGGATCTTAGGAAGTACGAAGGATGCACGGACAACGAAACGTACGTCAAGTTTAAGTGACAAACAAGACTATGGATTCCAAAATGTACAAGAACCTCGAATAAACGTATTCTGTCTTACATTAAAGCTGATTTGGCTAGCTTCCACTACAGCGGAGAAGTACTACAGAGGTATCGAGACAAAGGCGTGAATTTTTTCGAAAAAACATTAATCCATCCAATTGCCCTCAATTCCGCCCAACTGAAAAACATTTGATAGTTGTCAAACAGAAGTTGATTTAAAGTGAAAAGATGACTCAATTGCAAAAGAGATGAAGAGATGGTGGAACAAAATGGCCGCTCAGGTTAGCCAACAGAGTTTCCAAAATATGATGAGAGGTATTCGTAGAAAAGTTCAAGATTTCAGCAAAACTAAATCTAAATAATTTTTTCGCTGTTTTTCCTTTAAAGTGCAATAAGTGACCTTCATTTTGAGTGCTCTAAATTTTTATTTCATTCACAAGGTTCCGAAATAGATCGGTTTTTGTTTGCGTCCAGGGATTAAATGGCTCAATCTCTAGTGGTAGCGTAGGTTTTGGATGAGTAAATTTTCGGCCTCGTTCGAGCGAATTCACCCTTTATTTTGGTGATGAATATGCCATAAGCAATGAAGGTCTGACCTCGGATCTAGTCTATTCTAATCTACTCTAACTTCCAAATTTCTCCAAACTGATCATATAGATTGCAGAGATTGAGTACAAATCACAACTAATATCTATCTAATCAAGTTAAAGCTCATCATTACAAAGCTAGATATTTCAAAAACACTACTTCACACAACGTTGCTTTTGTATCTTCTTCATTATTTCTCCATAACAGTGGTCGGTCATTTGAAAGATTGAGTTTGAGCGGTCGCACTGAGAGTATCATTATCTGGATTACCTGTAGATCTAGAATCGCAACTCCGGTCGATGTCTGCACCCAGATTTGCCGCACACGTCCATCTTGACCCTTCAGCACCTCCAGAACTCGTCTTTGTACCCACCAGCCTTACTTCACCGAACCATTTCGTTTCGCCAAAATACATCAACCATATGACAACATTAGTCCCAGTCACTACGGCATACGATAGTCGACTTGCCGATCGTTCTCGGTGGCTGAACAACACCGTTAGAACTAATAAAATGGAACTGGTTTGACGTCAGGGTTTCCTGATTGGCGTCATCCTAAGGTAAAGAGGTCAAAAGTCTAGAATTGACAATTGACAACGAAACCTCAGACCGCCATCTACGATGGTTCAGTTGATGAGAAGTGTACAACTTCTCGATGCACAACACGAATGCAAAAATACGTGAATATCGCCATCCATAGCTCCACGCTGCTGTGTTGTACATGGATCGTCAAAAACATCCAAACCGATTAAGGGTAATGGCCGAAAGTACGCTCTTAGTCGAACCGATGGTAGAGGGCCTATCCTTGGTACCGAAGGTGCTGCATACGACGGTGTGAAGATTAGAAGTATGAAATCGCTTCCGCATCTCATTGATCAGGTTACTGCATCTATATTGGTATGCAAAAACTTACGGTGATACCGCATGACGATAAGTTTCGGTAACACGGAGATATCTATGGAGAATGGTGGGGAATACGTAGTATCGTAAACGTAGCTAAACAGTTTCTGCTTTCCATTTGCAGGACACATTTCTCATCGAGGAATAGGGCAAGTTTTTAAAGTTTGCTGTCACTATCAAATTTTGTGACCTTTTCTTGAATATCAATAGCGGACAGGTTAGCTAGTTCCTTCGGGTAGACCCAAATGAAAGATTCACACCTTTCCTGTTACCTCTTCCTGATTCAGTGGACTCTTCACGGGAAATATTTTGTTCTAAAAAATGGGAAAAACCGATCATGATTTCCTGAATATGTTGTGTTTTCGGTTTATAAATATACACCATGAACAATATTCATGATATCATGAACTACTTTTCCGCCGCAATTGAAAGGCATGACCATGAAACTATGAATCAATGGGGTTAAAATCATGAGCTGAATTCCTGATACTGAAAACTTTATTCACGAATCTGGCAAATCTACTTTATCCATTCTAAATGTAAAAAAATAATAAAGCCACCGTCAGGATTCGATCCTAGTGTTGATGTGAAGAGTTGTGAAAGTACTTGGTGGATGTACTTACTACGCTATAGTTATTCTTGAATAGATTCTTGATTAATGAAGCTGATTACACAACTTTAGGTTAGAGGCGAAACAACACTTTCTAAGTTAACGATTCGCATCTGTCCTTTCAATCATGATAACATGAACAAGAGTCATGAACTCATAAAATTAGATGCATGATTTTTTATACATTAAAACAGAACAACAAACAGATTTGTTTCCGTTTTGCTGTAGGATGCTGCCGTGCTTTCGCCTCTGGATTTTCAATAAACCGCGCAACGTATCCGCCGGTTCTAGGCAAGCGGTTCCATTTTGAAAATCTCTCCCAGTCGAAGATAATGTGAATGACGTAATGCTTAACTACCAAGCTGAAATACTGCTCTTCGATTTTATCATATTTCACATCTGGAATTTACGGCAAGTATTCCTCACTCCGATGCAGAAACTCCGGTCCGTCGAACCAACGACCTTTCGGATACAGATTCGGCCTTCCTTTCCACTTGGAAGCATCATCAGCAGCATTCAAGACCGGGTTATCCAATGGCATTCTATGGTCTTTTGTCTTCTCTAGGATCTTCCCTCTCCGAAAAGCTAGGAACTGACGATTTCTTCATTGATCGGAGTTGACCCATCCCATCACTATTTTTCAATCGGACCTTATGAACTTCTTTCCAATAGGTAGAACTCCTACTACCGCTGCTTCGCCTTCCCAGTCACCAAAGTGCACTGTAGTTTTTGGTTAGTAAGCAGATAGAGGAGTACTGATCAAAAGAGTACATCAAACAGTGAGTATGGAGTAAAGTTTGGGTTTCATTAGGTATGCTCTACAAGCGCTTCATTAGGTATGATCTACGCGGCCTGCCATGGAACTAACCAGTGAACTTACCGCCATACGTACGTCGATGCGCACTCCTAGATTTACAACCGCTGGTGAGTCGTCGAGTGATGCTGCAAAGGTGGTTCATTCTCGACGTGTTTAAGTGCAACATCGACTGCAGTAGCCTTCTCGAAAATGTGAGGTTATATGTACCTACTCAGCTCCGAAATCGACAACTGCTGTGGATCCCCAGCCATCGAACAAATTACGGCCTGAACAACCCACTGGATTTATGTTGTAGGCGTTTCAATGAAGTGTGCGACTGTTTCGATTGTATTGTAAGCAAAGCAGTTTTTAAATCTAGGATTAAGAGTGTTGCTTAACCAGTCTGAGCGACTTTTGTGTCGTAGGTATCGATATATTGAGAAGAGTCCCACCCTGATTTGGAATCAATTGAGTCTCTACCCCACTAAATCGATTCTAAATCAGGTTTGGACTCTTCTCCTAAAATGTGTTCTCAGTTGGTTGCGAAATCAAGCTGCACTGGCCCCTTGAAGTGTTTTAGTAGCTCACATGGAAGGTTATCAATTCCTGCAACTTTGTTGTATTCTAAGTGACTAATTTTCTACTCGAATTCCTGGATTTTAGTCCTCGAAAAACAGTCGTCTCCGGTGCGTGTATTTTCGTACCAGCTTCGCTTACTGTGTTCTCGCTTTGAGGTGCTCGTCAAAGTAGAGCTGCCACCTTTCGATCACCTCACACTCGTTCGTGAGAAGTGTTCACGTCTCCTTCTGACTTGGGGATGCATCTGTTTCAACAAAGGTCAGAAAATTTTCATGACTTTTGTACTCAACATGTTCATAAGAAATATATTTCATTTAACAGTTAGATTTTATCGAATAGCATAATTTGGTGAGACCATTCCAATTATGGCGATCATAAAATTCAAACACATTTCACAGTTTTGTTGCATTTGTTTTGTTTTCTCGCTAAAGCGAATTCTAGAATTCCATAATACAATATGATTTTTTTTCGTGCTCTCGACTTCGCTCCGCAATCGTCCTTTATGACCTTCCGTGCCCTAAAGTCGCTGATCCCGTGTTCCTTCGCCATTTTCCTCGTTGAACGCACTGGATTCGCTCGAATCTTACATTGCGGGTGGGAAAAATCACGAATACGCTGTCACTCCGTCTTGGTGCAACTGTCAAACTAAGGAACTGGACTTCTTTTACTCGAAGCCTACTTTGATATGAATCGTAGCTTACATGCATGCAAAGAACCAATACAAACCAAGGCATTGTATGTATAGGTAAAACGGGAACGTTGTGCTAGAATTTGCTCTGTTAAATATGCGTAATAACATAATCATTGCGTTTGTTTAAAAAACATATGTTCCCTTTTCTCCTTTAAAAAAATGTGTCTGTTTCATTTCGCCGTTATTTAAAGGAAAACCCCGTTGACTTTTTGTACCTGAAACATTTCGTATGTATTTGCTTACAACTTTGAAAAATCACATGCTTATTACTCTTTAATTATCTGATTAATTATCAAGCATTTCTGTAAGCATAAGTGCTAAACTAAGTCTCCACAACTGTCTTGGTAAGTGACATTCAAAAAATCTCTCTCTCTCTCTCTCTCTCTCTCTCTCTCTCTCTCTTTAAATCATGCTCGTTATTCAATAATTAAGAGATTCATTGCATTCAATGATATTCTGTAACCGCAACCAAAAAAAAAAAAAAAAACAATTTCATTCATATAACCTCAGATTATTGCAAATAAATGGAGATACGATTGATCTGATTATTCCGCCCGAAATTCGTTCCAACGAGCTTTAAAATGCACCTGTGATCGCCGAAAATGTGCTACCAGAGGACACGCAAAATGCATAGAGGTGTGATGCTGCGGTCCAGTTCACGTTGACACCGGCGGTTTGGTGGAAATAAATGACACTTTTCCACCACGCACTGGGCGTCGGGCAAGCTGATGTACATGAGCATATGGGGTTTGTGTTTTTTTTTTTTTTCAATAGACCCACCTTGCTTTGGGACGGTCTCTAGCATATTGTTCCCAAGCGGATAGCGAAACATAACCATCCAGTGGTGGTCACTTTTGTGGCATCCTGTTCTGGCCGGTGAAGTGAATTATGCTCCGATGCCGGAGTTTCATGTTCTCAACAATGGCGAGTATGTAGGTACTTTAAACAGTCATTTATTTCCCCGCTCACCAGCAGGAGATGGAACGGAAAAAGACGAGTTGACGTAATCCGCTGATAAGTGGAAGATGATGGGACATTTATTGCTCTCTCATTACTTTTAGCCACTGCTGACTGGAGGTTCTTGATGATGATTCTTAAAAGATGTTTTTACTATTTGTGCTTCCTTTACAACTGCCAGATAGATGCTTCCATTGAAATATGCACAACATTGATTGGAAACCAGACCGGGTTAAAGAACTCGTTCGTAGAGAAGTGCATTCCCGAACATTTAATGGATGTGATTATTCAACAAGTCAGTAAAATTTTACTATCTCCGATTAGGATGGGTCCACTATTCGTCCGAGTCTGTCTGGACGGAATGATACTTATTTGAAAATTCCATCCAGATTGAAAACCACATCCAAGCAATAAACTTTCGACGATTGACCACGGATGAAACGCCGCAGGAATGAGAGACCGGGGATTGAAAGGAGCACATCCTTGCACTGCAACAGTGGCAATAAAGTGATATGATCTCCCTAGATTGAATGTTGCTCGTCCGACGTAATATAAGGAGAAACTTCGAACTGGGCACTCTGATGAGTATAATAAAAATCAAAACAATCTAAACACACTCATACTCCAACCCTGCGGTCAACCGAGCCAGCCAGCCAGAAAACCTCTAAATAGCTCGGTTGCTCTAGATAAACTTTTGGAGATCCACTCTTTGAAGCACCATAACTGGGTAACGCAATGCTCCTTATTGTGTTGTCTGTTACATTCATTCCGATCCTGGCGGCTCCTGGCTATAACACACAAGACCTAGACAGATAGACAGAAAGGGCATCGTTCCCATACTTGACCCCGAACACATCTCTATGCTAGCCGGCAGTGAGACAATGTTCATGTTTTTGTTTGCGCACTGACCACTACCAACAGCATGCAGCATGGTGCAATGTTTGAACATAAACCGCAAGGCGTAATAATGTTGCAGAATCTGTCTAATGCGGACAGATTTGCCGTACGGATATTTGCGTGCTCCGACACCGCTTGTATTTGACCTTTTTCTTCGCCACGCCGCGCGTTAATGGCGGAAGTAATGATTTAATGTGATCACTCCAAACTACATCATTTTCCTTCAACAAGCAATTAAACGGTCGTTTCGAAAGTGTACTTCGCATCAACCGTTTTGATGACTAATCGCTCCGGCTGTACTATACTAATACAGCGCAATCGACAACCTGATTCTCTGGTGGTAGGTCGCATTTATGTTAATTCTCCCCGCCCGACTTGAGCGTGTTGTGCCGGCTCAAACACATATTTTGTGTAAGCCCAATTCCCCCCCTTTTTGCTTTATTACCTTCTTCGGCTGTGGTTCTTCCTCGATGACTTCATTCTTAGCGCTGTGTGTATTCGTTACTGTTTGGTCATGCTTTGGTGCCCGCCGTTCGACCGGGAAAGTGAGAGTCGAGCAATTTTTAATAAACATACCCCGTTTTACGGTACCAAAACACTTGGCTGTAAGAAACGTTGGTCGTTTTTTGAATTTGAATCGAAAACGTACACTTGTTCGGCTTGCTTGATGGCTTCACCCAGCCGTTTGTCGTATTATGTTCGAAGTGATCACTATAAAAAGGAGTAGTTGTGGGTACGCAAACTATCCAACCGAATCGTCTTCATGTCACTGCACATGGGTACGGGTAGTGGACAAATAAGAGACACTTAAAATATTGTTGTTTCTATTTTTCGCGCATCTGTCGCGAGGCGGTTTGATACTGACAAATACTGATTTGATATATTTTGTGTTTACTGATGGAAAATTAATTCTGCCATTTTATTGTTGCATGTACGAAAGCCGTGATCGTGCTCATGCTGTACACTTTTTTAACAATCAAATTGAACTTATAATGTTAATGTAACATTTTAAAAAAAGTTTATTTTTTAACAATAGAAAACTATTGATTTTCGCGTCTCAGCTAGTGCATTTCAGTTTGACTCGAGTACTTCAAATTTTAAGCATTTAATGTTGGATTTACAAACTATGTTTGAATTTGAAATAATAAATAAATAAATAAATTAAGTACACAATTATTGTTTTTTAACTGTGCGGGTGAAATGGACAGGTGGTATGGGTAAACTGCTCATGTTAACACAATAAGCCCTGTAAATGTAGCAAATGATTTATGATAGGACCTAACCAAAATTATATAGGGTAATGGATTGTAAATTTGACACCCTCAGTCATTTTCGTATTTTGCAATAGGGTAACGGTATGTACTAATGTCAGTCTAGCTCCTTCATTCGGCCTACGTACTCAAAATGTCATAAATTCAGCGGAAATCTACAGGATCTTGTTGGTATCATGATGATCTATGTATTCTTAAACAGTTAGATTTTATTCGTCAATTCATAGTCATACACTTAAGTGAAATTTTCGATAAAAAGTAGGCTGTGCTGTTGGGCAAAGAGGACGTTTTATTTTTTTCTCCGGAGCTGGTTTTGTGCTCGTTAGTACATGTCTAAAAGTTCATCATCAATTCTGAACTTTTTTCGCGAGTGATTTGGAAATTTGTTAGCGGAAATGGAGAAAAGCGCATTGGCGCATTGTGAAATAGGAGTATGAACTGTGACTCGTGGAAACTATGAATTATTAGTGCGCTTGTGCAAATAGTTTTGTTGAGGATGTCGAGGATGTTTCCATGGGAGGCGGATGTCAGTCGGTTTCTTTGGTCGACGATACAAAGTTCGAACAGTGAAAAAATTAAACAAAGTTATGTTTAGATTGTGTAGAAGAGCGATTTTTAGTCCAGTGTGGGCTTCAAATGGTGAGTTGACAACTTCGAAGGAGGGTGCGACCGACCTCTCGTCCTCACAAGTTCCTACCTCACGCCTCCACGAGTCATATGATCACAAAAGACTGCCAGCAGAAACATGGAGACGCTGGTTGGCGTAGCCTGGGCAATGTTGTCAATCTGACAATAGCGAAGTGAGGGGGTGCGACCGAAGATCTTATACCTTTAAATCATATTCTATATTTTCTATTCTCATTTTACTAATAATTTCAGCACGCTTTGGAATCATCTTTGCATTCCAAAACTATGTAAGAGCCGGGAGCAACATGCCAGGCATCAAAGGCGGAATTTTTATCTCAGCATTTCAGCATACCATTTTATTTAAAATTGCACTTCTGAACTTCAACTATTATATTCATAGAAGGCTGGCATGTGCTTATACGTAATGTGGGATTATATTTTAATGTTGTGGTTGTGGTATTATGATAAGATAAGCCATTTATCTTTTATTGAAATTTTATCTTTTATATTTCGAATGATCTATTCTGTTTTCAGCATTCCCAGGACTAGTAGGATATTGATACATATCTAACTTTTATTTATTTTTCAGTAACAATCCATTCAAGTTTGAAATTTGAATAAATTAGCATTTTTGTCTATAATGGTATCTTAATTTGTTGTGTACAAAATATATTATATATTAAATAACATATAACGGGAAAAGGAAGGGACCATCAGGGCACCCAAGTAAAACGATTTGGATAGGGAGCATGGGACTGCCTCCTCCCTATTGTTAACAATACGTGGAACGAGGGCGGGCTCTTCGACCCCATCTTTTGGGTTTATTCTGTCAATCGAGGGCTCGATTCTACTGCTGTGAGTGTGAACTTGCTTTTGGAAGGAGATTCTCTTCCCTATATTCGCTTGGGTTTCGCGTAAGTGTCTCTGCTTACGGGCCCGCCCAAACGTTTTTGGCCCTTAATACAGGAGCTTGATGATCACAAACAATAATAGAATCCTGATCAAATCGTTTTTCAGATTATTCCACTGCTATGGAAAGTTTCCTTGCTGTAATAGATGGTATTATTACATCATCACCATCATCATCATCATCAAGAGCGATATTTAGTCCAGTGTGAGTTTGGAAGTGTTTCTTGTGGTTTTCTGAGTCACTTGTTCCGGGGGATTAAAATATTGGAGGCTTGTTGGCCCTTCCTTTGTTCTGTCCGTGCAAAGTCAAATGGGACTTGGAAAATTCTTTTCTGGGGAAGTTTGAGGGGTCGGGTTATAAAAAATGAAGTCTGACGACTGAAGAAAACGAGGAAAAAAGATTTTGTCCACAGTGCTTTTTGTGATGCAAAAAGAGTTTAATTTGGTTTGTGTGCCTGTTTTATTCAAACAGCCACTACTTACTAGCGTGCCTGTATTGCCAGTGTACATTGCATTCGGAAGAGGAACCCCCTCAAGTAAACGGAGAAAAATCTGCAGCACCAGAGTGACTTTTTCTTTGTGTCCGAAATATAAGGTAGCGAAGTTAGAAAATTGCGAGTGAAAAACAATAAACTTAATTGTGTTCATCATAGTCGGATGAAAGGAGGATCGGGTAATGTTGGCTGAGAACAGCGAGCAAGTGGTAAAGAAAATACAAAAAAAAATGAAATTGCAGAATCTGACGACTTAGATATTTAAGTATCAACATGAATAGGTATGAGAACAACGAAACCTCAATCGTTTATTACCATTGTGTGTGTGTAGGGGGGGTGTATCACGTTGTGCGGCGTGTCCTTCTCTTTTCAGAAAGCGAGTAATGGCGCTATAACCATAAGCCATAAAAGGCTCGGACAAGAGTTAGTGCTCATGTTCCAACCGACAGACATGCCCTCACGCAAGAAAAGGCCCTTTGGCCTTGGAGCCTGGATACAACTAGGAAAGGTCTAAGTTCCAACCCAGAAACCGGACAACAAAGGAGTGCATTAACATTCTTAGCTTCGTCACACCCAACGACCTATAAACACATAAACATACATATGCTTTCTCGCCAAGGAAAGCCTCCCACAACATCCCATCCAACTTCCAACTCCAGATGTCTATGAAGGTAGCATGAGTTCTCAGCATCTTCTTAAGTAGACATCTAATCAACACTTCCCTCCCATCCCTTGCTGATCATAAGGACCTGGCCAGGTGTTGTGCAAAGAGATCGATAGATGAAGAGCCTGTCATACCCAAGGCAGCTCTTCTGGCGCTTCCATCGTCTCTACAACAGCCAACCCAGGATTGTGTATGGTCGGAAAATGCTATGCTATGCTATGCTATACACTTGAGTGAAATTTTCGATTTTCTTAACTTTTGAGCTGATTAAGCTGACTACATTAAATTTGGCTGAATTGAGCCGATATACCTAGTATTACATCCCAGATGTGAAGAATGTGACCACACATTATAAATGAACTCTTTACATATAAACTTATTTCTTCTTCTTCAGCATTTCAAGCTTATTGCTTAAACAATTAGCTTATTGCTTGCTCTCAACTTAGTGTTCTAAATGCACTTCCACAGTTATTAACTAAGAGCTTTCGATGCCAAGTACCATTTTTGCATTAGTATGATTGTGTGGCAACTACAATCATACGCTATGCCCAGGGAGTCGATAAATTTTCCTTAACGAAAAATTCCTAGATCAGACCGGGAATCGAACCCAGCCACCTCCAGCATGGTATTGCTTTGTAGCTGCGCCTTTACCGACTGAGCTAAGGGAGGATCCCATTACATATAAACATGAACAATGATTTTACAAAAAATACGTAGACCCAATTTTAGGACATATTGTTTTGTATGGCCCCAGCTATGGCCTAATGTATTTATTACATTATAAACATTGGTATTGGTAAAATTTTAAATGGCCATGTATGAAAATCTGGTTGTATACTTTTTAAAAAGCGTAAATAAACCTAAATATAATCAACAAATCCTATATAGTAGGAGTTATAATGTTTTTAAAATGGATTGGTCGGTAGATCATACGTTAAAATTGTTGAAGTTTTTTTTTATAGCAATTTAATTTTAATTTGTTCTATGGATTTTTCGAGTATTAAGAAAGTAGTTTGAAACGTAATGTCTGAGATACCTAAATGATGAGATAAGGTAACATCCACAAATAGACGCAATATAGTACTCATAGACCGATATTGCATCAATATCCGTCCAAAGATTTCTTGAAAAAGTTTTTTTTTTAACTTTTCGTGCTTCAGAATAACAAACGTCTCAATAAGCTTATCGAAGCAAATGCAGAACTAGTTGAATATTGTTTCCAGGTCAATTACTTTATGAGTTCAGCTCTCGTGGTACCGGGGATTTTGAAGATAAATCAATTCATTCGTTTGGTTTGACCATTATGTTGTGGTTTTTTCATTTTGACAGCTACACACTTAGAAATTATGAATTTTACACGAGACGTAATTCATGTTTAGAAAAAGTCGGGGAACGTAAAGAAAGATTTCGTGTTAAATTATGTCTCTTGAAACTGACACATACGCAATTCGACGAAAGATGTGTTAGATTGAATTTATTTTCTCATCTCTTTCAGCTCATTCTTATGTGCTAAAGGACGCTTGCATGTGTCGGTCTCAGGGGACAGAAATTTACATGGCATTTTGGTAGTGTGTACGAAAACACATTTTTGCTAAATTCCCAAAATGTATCCTGATGATGATGATGATGCTGATGGCGATGGGCCGCCGCATACCCCCACAAAGATTTGAGCTGGGCAATTTATCTTTAAGATAATTTAATATCGAACAACAAGATATTTACACACTACCAAAATGTCATGTAAATTTCGTTGCCCTGAGACCGACACATGTAAGCGTCTATTTGCACATAAGAATTGGGTTGAAAAAAACATGACAACATAAATTCTATTAAACACACCTTTTGTCGAATTGCGTATGTGTCAGTCTCAGGAGATATAATTTTACACGAAATCTTTGTTTACGTTCCCCGACTATTTCCAAAAATGCATTACGTCTCGTGGAAAACTAAGAATTTTTACAGGATGGTTTGTTAACAAGAGCGTTTCACTCTCACGGAATTTTTTGGAGTAGAATACATAGTACCACTATCGAATCGGCAGGATAAAGAAAATGATATTCCTGGAGAGTGTGTGCTTTTTAGTGGAATACCTGTAACTAGAAAACTAGAAGAAAGCTTAGTAATTTCCATTTAATTCCAATTACCTTTATTGCTTATCTTGACAGATACGCGTATTTCGTCTACAATGTGTAGACTTTTCAGTGTCGTGTACTAATACTCGACTTGCAGTGACATTGTTCATTCCCTTTCGTTGTTGCAGTGACATTGTTCATTCCCTCTTAGACTCCGGTTATAATACCACTCTATCGTCCAACTTCAGCTTGAATGATACCCTGATGCTCCCTTCCAACCCAGTATATAGTCAATGTTATATATGTTATTGGAAAATATAATTGTTATTTATTATAATAAGATGGGTAGATAAGTATTTGTCCTGACACATAGATTGCGCGACTATAATTAAATCCATATGATTTTCAGATAATGAAAACCTTCAAAAGATACGTGTATAAACTTGACAGCTGTCGGACCATTAGTTTGTGAGATGTAGTGTTTTGAGTAAAGCAACTTTTGTTTTTGTGAAAAAAAAAAATGAATAAAATGGATTTCGTGTGTTGATTCATCACTGCTCTTTGATGGGGAAAAAAATACTGTGCAGACCCAACTATGGCTTGATAAATGTTACCCGGACTCTGCGCCAGCACAATCAAATATAAAATATTGGTTTCGTGAATTTAAACGTGGTCGTACAGACACAGACGATGCACAACGCGATGGAAGGCCAAAAGAGGTGGTAACGCCAGAAGACATAAAAAATCCACAAAACAATTTTGAATGACCGTAAAGTGAAGTTGAGCGAGATAGCTGAAACTCTGAAGATATCAAAAGCACGTGTACCTCATATTATTCACGAATATTTGGACATGCGAAAGCTCGGCGCAAAGTGAGTGCAGCGTGAGCTCACAATCGATCAAAAACAACAACGAGTTGATGATTCGGAGGAATGTTTGAAACTGTCAAAATCAGCAATAAAGCCGAATTTTTGCATCGATATGTGACAATGGATGAAACATGGCTCCATCACTACACTCCAGAGCCCATCGAAAGCACGTGTCGAACTGAATCCATAGCGTCGAAAGACGCAACAGTCGGCTGGCAAGGTTATGGCGTCCGTATTTTAAAATACACCGGGAATAATTTTCATAGACTATCTTGAAAAGGGAAAAACCATCAATAGCGTTATTAGAGCGTTAGAAGAGCGAAATAGTGGAAAACGAAGAAGAAGAAACTGTTGTTTCACCAAGACATTGCACCGTGTTACAAATAAATGAAAACGATGGCGAAATTGCACGAATTGAGTGTCGAATTGCTTCACCATCCACCGTATTCTCCAGATTTCACCCCCAGCGACTATTTCCTCTTCGCAGATCTCAAGAGAATGCTCGCTGTAAAGAAATTTAGCTCCAATGAAGAAGTAATCGCCAATGAAAAAGTTGGAAGATCGCTATAATAGCTGTATTGTCCTCGAAGGCAGCTATGTTGAATAATAAAATTGAATTTTGCACAAAGACTACCCAACTATTATATATATATTTAACGCTACATGGCTATTCTGCTCCTCCAACTATTGACTGTATTCGGGTGTTATCCATCTGGCTTGTTGAAATGTACATTGAGCTCATATTATTAGACTCTGGAACAAGGTTTTATCATCAGGAGTCAACCAGTGTCCTGATGATACAACCTTAAATTAAGTAGTATAGAATATGAAGTAGATAAATTAAATAAGTTCGAGGCCGTTACAACTAAATCCAACAGATATCGAACAAGAGCATACCCCAATGGATAGGGAGAAGACCGCACCCTCTATGGACAAACTGTTAGCAACGGGGAGTTGGCATTCGCACTCTCCACATCCAATTCGCTTCATTTGGGTGCCCTGCTGGTCCCTCCCATACCCCGATTATATGAATATACACGTGGGAGTATATAATATGTATGTACAACATATATCGGACATCGTCTGGTTTGTGACTAAAAACAATAGCTTAGTATGATTATGAAAAACAGAGTAAATTATTCAAATTATCATAGATAAAACTTCAGTAGGAGCAGATTATTCTATAGAAAAAATCTCTATACCGTTTTAGTTACCATTCAAGGATAGCAATTTGTGCGATCGAAGAGCTCGGTTTCATGATTTCTGAAATCAATGGATCATCTAATCATAATACCACTAAACACAATTATTCAAATACAATCCTATACGGTTTAAGGCGAATGAAAGTCTGTTTTGGAATAGTAGTTTAGATTAAGAATAAATGATAAATAAATAAAGATAAAAGCTTTTGAAATGCTAAGATTATTCCAAGGCGTGCTGAAATTATTAATTAAATGAGAATGGATTGTGATTACCAGGTACACGATCTTCAGTCGCACCCCCTCACTTCGATATTATCAAATTGACCAGGCTACGCCAACCAGCGTCACCAGGCGACGGAGGCGTGAGATACGAACTCCTTACAGGTAGTCAACTCACCATTTGAAGCTCGTAAAAAAACTGTAAAATTCAGTTAGTTTTTGTTTTGAGTAGATACCCAGCCGGAACCAAATTGCACTGCCACTAATTTCGTTTTCTGCTAACTCATCCTGTGGCAAAAAAAAAACGACTTCATTCATCTACCTTCGGAACGCAATCTCTCATCGTACCTGTCAGCAGTTTCCAAGACACAAAACTTCCGTCTTCGAAATTACACTCGCGTTCTAGAAAATTTTATACCACTAAATTACATTTCGGAGCACATGCTATGGTTTTTTTTTGATGCAGCAATTTGCTATGCGAATCATGAATTCGATACACGCTCAAGCTAAACTTTCTCGTGGGGTGTGTGAGACGGTCGCAAGTCAAGGAATTCGAGTAATTAGAGCGCCATGCACGTATCTGTTCGCATTCGTTGGCGTGCTGCACAAGGCAAGTTGGTGCAGTTCTAGGATACGCGACTCGGTGTGATTTTTTTTTCTCTATCTTTCTACAACAGTAGGTACATGAAGTGTTGCATAATCCCACCTTCCGACTTGATACCAAATCCCCTTGCACTCGACCGTTGATGGTACTTTTGTGGTTGCTGGCCCCGATCAACTGCATCGTTGCAATGCAAGGAATCGATTTTCTTTTCGAGTGTCGCTCGTCTTTGTTTCAGTTTTTTTGAAGAGTACTTTCAGCTTGGTGAAAATGTGTCGAAATTGAGAAGTGTCGAACGGTGATCTTTTTTTATTTCTGGTCCATTCTGAACGAGGGGATATTGAACACAAGTGGAAAGAAGCACATAGGCACCACGGGAGAGTTTTGGGGTGGGTAAAAGCGGCCGTTTACACGAAATTACTCATCGATCTACTAACGTTTAACTTCGGTAAGAAGATACATATCTATTTTTGTCTGATTGGGTGTTGTCAGTTAAAAGTGCATTTTTTTGGCAAACGGATCTTTCTCGACGGAGAAAGTATCTCTGCAATGAAAGGCGAAATGAGATTTGGATTTTTTTAACATCACCTTTTCGGTTTGGTCAGGTGTGTAATTGTTATAACAGTCCTCATTATTTAATGGTTTAACAATGCAAAAGTTATTTCTGCCTCTTTTTTTCTGCAACATTTCCAAAGCTGATTTGCCTAATAACCACTTAGAGTACTAAATAAAGTTTTGTAGATAAAATTTCATTTATGTAAGGAGATCATCTCCTTGAAAACAAATTTCAAAGTATGTCGTTGAAATTAAAACTTTTCCCCCTGTTCTCGGAGATAAACGTTCAAGCGGCTAGCAGTGTATAAAGCTAGAATACTTCTCATTTTACATTTTGCAGCTACAATCGTAGCTTGTCGGTTTATCGGTGTTCTGACAAAATACTACGAAAAAAAAAATCTTGTCTGAAAACTTTTTCTCGCTTCCACCTTGTTTATGGCCTCTTCCAATGTCGTGTGTTGAGCAAGGACTCCCGCAAACATTCAATTCACAGGAACATTTCACTCTCGCGAATTCACGTGTCCCCAAAATTAATTACGACCAAGCACGACGGAGTTGAACACATTTCTCAGTTCGGCCTCGATGCTCGACATGACATGATCTTGTTTGTGTTTATCCTTTTCTCATTCCTTTCCATCACCGCGTCATATCCTGAGACATTTTGCTTCCGCTAATTTGTATGTACCTTCTCGCTTAAGCTTCCTGTCTCCGTAGCTGAAGGGTGTTGACTTGTCTCATTATTTTAGGACATGGAACGAAACACCTCTACTGTAGGCCCGTGTGTCAACATGCTGCTGGGCTTCGTTAATTCTCACGCTTTCTCCGGTGTGGCTTTGCGTGGTTGTTTTTGAAGGGACATTCCTGATGATTTGTTCGTTTGAGTAGAACATGCCAGAGTCGGATGCTGCTGTTGCTGCTCTTCTACCGTTTTGTTTGAATATGCAGGACTCGTTGGGGTGAAGAATCGCGAAAAATTTCACTAGAACCATAACACAAATTTCCCATCTCTCCCATCTACAGTGCTATAGCTCTAGCCCGCCTCAAAAACTGCTTTCCGGGCACAATTGTTTAATGGTTGCCAAAACTCCAAACATTGAAAATAGGTGTTATACAAATTCAATATTCTTCATGCACAGAAAAAAAAATCAAGAATTTTCTTTATGATGTAAATATCCGAGCATGTAAAATTGTATTTCGTTCCACACGAAGCAGCAACTTGCATGAAATAGTTCTAACAAAGACGAGCTTTTGCATACAACATTATCGACAATGTATGGAATGTCCCAGACTTTACACGATTTATAATGTTAATTTGTAAGTTTTGTGATGCTCCATTTATGTGCATCCTCTTCCAAATGTCCCGGTCCCTCCAAAGCCCCTCCCCACCCTTTTTCTCCAAAACCAAAACCCCCCGAACCTCCTTTTAACCAATTTTTTTTTTCCCCTCCAAAAATCTTTACCCGAAAAAACATCCCATCTTTTAAAGGTGTCCCACATAAAATTGCATCACGGAAAAAACGCTGTAGAAAATTACCTGGTTGACCCATTTGGGTTCAAACTGTCAGACAATAAAATATAACCCATTAGAAAGCACTTAGCATATTTATTTCACTCAACTTCAATACCATAACCTTACGCTTAACTCCACTCATTAAGTTCTGTACAACATCTGGCTGCAGCTTCTTCTGTACGGAAATCACTTTTTCCTCATGTCTTCCTCAGATTTTACCTTCTTGGGATGCTTCCGTAGTACCTGCTTCATAATAGCCCAGTATTTTTCGATTGGTCTTAGTTCCGGTGCGTTGGGGGGGGGGGGGGGGGGGGGGGGGTCATGTCCTTGGGTATCGAAAGTGACCCCGTTGGCTTCGTACCACTCCATGACTACATTTGAATAGTGGCACAAAGCTAGATCCGGCCAGAAGATCGTAGTGCCCTCGTGTTGCTTCAACAGAGGAAGCAGACGCTTCTGTAGACACTCCTTGAGGTAGATCTCCCCGTTTACAGTCCCGGTAGTCACGAACGGCGCACTCCGTTTGCCACATGAGCAGATCGCTTGCCAAATCATGTATTTCTTGGCAATCTTTGAAACTTTCTGCTTCCTTACTTCCTCCGGAACATCAAACTTGTGCTGGGCGGTGAAGAACAGTAGCCCCGGAAGCTGCCGGAATTCCGCCTTGACGTAAGTCTCATCATCCATAATGAGACAATGAGGCTTCGTTAGCATCTGGGGGTACAGTTTCCGGGCCCATGACTTTCCCACCGTATTTTGCCGATCGTCACGATTTGGAGCCTTCTGCACTTTCTACGTATGCAGTCCTTCCCGGTCCTTGGCTCTCGAAAGACTTGGACAGATTCAACTTTTTGGCCTCATCCCTGACCGACATCCATTCTGACCGCATTTCCTCTTCCGTTCGATGCTCAGAGTTTCGTAGTAACGACTCACCGTTGACTGCACGATTCCGAGTTTGGTCACATTTTAGTGCTATTCTCTGAAAAGTCTCTATTTTTAATGAAAGGTCTCGAATGTCTCTCCTTATTTACTAAATAGTCTCTAAAGTCACTGTATTAATTTCACGTTCGAATTATCTGAAGGTTGGATTAAGGTGAATTGCTGCTCCGTGTATTTTTTCCTATCTTTTATCTCTCTCTCGCAAATTTACCTCGCTATTTCAAATTGACAAATCCCGATTGTTAGAGAATGAACATTGAATCGAACTACATCAGATTGCTGAAAGCAAGCAAGCATACAAACTGATGTTATTAAATATCCAATATCTAGTACAGATTCGGAATTATATCAATTCTAAATTTTAAGGTAATGGCTACCGTCGAGAGTGCTTCAGCGTAAGTCCTTAAGGGTACGTCGAAGCCTAAGTATCTGCTGGCGAGAGGAACCGAGCGCTAGAGAGCTCGCACAGGCAGAAGTGTGATTATCGACGGAGATGAGTTCGAGGTGGTAGATGAGTTTGTGAACCTCGGATCATTGGTGACGTCGGATAACAATTGCAGCAGTGAAATTTGGAGACGCATAATAGCCGGAAGTTGTGCTTACTATGGACTCCACAAGACCCTGAGGTCTGGTGAACTTCAGCCCTGTACTAAGTGTACCATGTACAATACACTGATAAGGCCAGTAGTTTTCTACGTGGATAATGCTCGAGGACGACCTGAAAGCACACGGAGTTCTCGTGCGACGTGTGCTTAGGACCATCTAGGGCAGTGTATGTGAAAACGTGTATAAAAGAGAAAGATGAATCACGAGCTGGCGCAACTCTATGGCGAACCCAGTATCTATAATGTCGCTGAAGCTGGAAGAGTACAATGGGCGGTACACGTTGTAAGGATGTGTTTGCCTCGAATCCGACCGGTGCAAGATTCAGAGGAGTGTAGCGAGCTAGGTCGTTAGATCATGTGGAGCAAGACCTAGGAAGTGTAGGACGTTCTAGAACCTTGAGACAAGCACTTTACTAATTACTAAAATTACTAATCATTCTTCTTATTTTCTAGTTTTTGAGACAAGCAGCCCTGAACCAAGTTTCTTGGCGAAGCATTGTGGTGCAGGTGCGGCCCTGAATCGACATTGGACCAACGATAGTCACTATTATATATAGATTTTAAAACAAGCTCTATCCTGATTACTTCTCGACTGTCTAGCCCGCACAAGTAATACTTACGAAATATAAGACCTGATTCTTTCTTCAGCAAATTTGATATAGTTTTTGCTCAGGGTGCTCAGGGACAATTACGACTAGTAAGTACAACAAAATGCAAGAAATATAACTATTCAACTGATGTAAAAAATCAGAAAATCTAACGAAAAATGACTAAGTTCTTCTTCTTCTTTAGCATTTCAAGCTTATTGCTTGCACAATTAGCTTATTGTTGCTCTCAACGTAGTGTTCTAAACGCATTTCCACAGTTATTTATTGAGAGCTTTCGATGCCAAGTACCATTTTTGCGTTAGTATGATTGTGTGGCAACTACAATCATACGCTATGCCCAGGGAATCGATAAATTTTCCATTACGAAAAATTCCTAGACCAGACCGGGAATCTAACCCAGCCTCCTCCAGCATGGTGTTGCTTTGTAGCTGCGCCTTCACCGACTGAGCTAAGAGAAGGACCAATGACTGAGTTATTAACGTTCAATAGGTATTGTTTCGTACTTGTAAAGTGTACCCCAATTAAGAAAACAAAGACGTAGTATAAGTCAAAAGTGAGAAGTAAATAAGGAATGAGATACTTGCTTACGCTTCGGTAAAGAAAACAGGAAGAAGTTTGAAGCCTTTCGAATACTTGGATACTTGGAGATCTCAGACAATTTCTCTTAATACCATTTATGATGTTTGTATCGAAGGTTGATGCCAATTTGGAAATTTTAGCTCCCCCATGCTTAATGATGTAATATCGCGTTTTGAACAGCGTCTTGAGATTATAGCACATTTGATAAGTTGAATTTTAAATTTTCATGATAATTGATATGGAGAAAGGAAACTTTTCGTTCACAGACTAGCTTGGTCATACCCCACGTTATGAAAAGTTCTCATATGATTTTATTTTGTTTTTCATCCAAACGTCAAATGAAAGAGCTACTTGTTATTTTAAAGATTGATAATCGTGATCTTGAAAAGTTATCCGGTATGGTTAAGCAGTTGCACTAAACACTAATGTGAGCAAAAGTAGTCATGGTTTTTAGGCACAATTACATGCTCTAAAAACACCAATGTTGCGTGGTGAGCAGAAGATCAACCCTAATTATAATATAATAGCAACTTGAATGATTTACAGCTTTAGTTCCTCACATTTAATCGAAAATGGATGTGCACCAAAGTTGCAGCTAAGGAAATTATCTACTTGAAGTCGACCACTTGACACTGAAGAAGCCTGTAAGTCACAGATGAAATAGCCCTACCTAAAAATAAGCTTTTTCTAGTGGAATTTAAAAAAAAATTACTCGCGTTTGCTTGTGATAATTTGAAAAAAAATTTCAGTTCTTTATCTTTTTATTTTGTTTATAGTGATCAAGTGAAGTGATAATTTAAATTTTCCTCGCTTTGCAATCCCTTGCTAACCTAAAGCTGAGTAATTTTGCAAGTTATAAGAGCGATGCAAACACGTATTCGAGGTTTCCCATAGTAATTCCAATATAAAATGTCAAGTTGACACTGTCAGTTTCAAACTAAATGCGATCAAATTTTAGGAGCCATATCAGGATCTAATTTTAAATCCTTTAAGCATAGTGAAGCAAAAATTTCAAAATTTGCACTAATCTAATGAAGGATCTCTTGAATTTTTTTCAAAAATGGTTGTTCCAATATGATCTCTAGAGAGCATCGAATAATGCCGATGTAATAGTATCTATTACATACATAGTGATCCGAAATGATCAGGAAGTATAACTTTATTATTTTATTCGACTTATAGATACTTTCGATTTCAGATATCTCTCGAAATTTGAAATAGAGGAAACTTTTGGAACGATTGTTTGAAGAATTCAAGAAAAGATTTTTTTGTAATGGTGTTAATTGGAGGTAGATGTAAAGAATAACGTAAAACGCTTAACCAGCCTTGTTATTTGAATAGAACTGAAAAACCGGAGAAAGCTTATTTATGCAAAAGAAAAAAAAATGTAACATAAATTCAAAGGCAGATAAGAAAAATTTATTCAACATTTCTTTCGCAACTTATAATAAAAAAAACGAAAAAATTTACCTGACCTTTTCCGAGGAAAAAACTAATGTTTTTAGAATTTTGATATATTTTTGCAGACAAAAAATCAAAACCTGCAATAATGAAAGCTCTCCATTCAAATCAGTATTGCTATAAATGTTTTGCTTGTCTCTAAAAACTGAAACTCAAGTGTTATCATATTCAGATTGATAATTATTGTTGCTATGATTTAAAAACAACAATTTCAGTCAAATTTTATACATGTGAAACACATTTGAGATTTTTTGCCAAATATTATTCTTGGCTGAACCACTGTGCGTGCGGTGGGTACACGACATGGAGAACTGGTAGTTTTGTGTGCAAGTTTTTTTGGACCCTAGACAGATTGAAGTGAGACAGAAAACACGCCGTGTTCTACCGGTATGCTTGGTGATGGATTATAATTCGTCACTACCAACTACTCGTCACGTTCCCGTGCTGGAACGTTGGATATTCATGTGAATAGCATATAGGTGGTTGAGTTCTGACTGTTTTAATTATGACGACACTCTTTAGGAAGTAGTCTGAGGATTTCTTTACTCGGTGCAGTGCTTTCCTTGACACTTTTGGTGTCAATAAAAACGTCATTCGAGTTTTGTTTCTTCTCTTTCGCGAACATTGCTGAGGTATGCAAATTTAGTGTTCATCATCGTGGTGCAATAGCGGATGGTTTCACCCATCCATTATTGTGTAGTGTGAATTTGTGTTCCGAAAACGAATATGAGATACTACTGAAGCATCTTGGAACACGGACTAACCGAAGCGGTTGACCGAAATACTCTTGCAGTGGTAATCAATCAGCAATTATGTTGCATAAAGGCCGTAGTCGCAGACGTAAACAATGGCGAATTTCTCAACAATGGAGTAATACTCTCTTACGTTTGAGAGGTAAGGCCCTTATAAAATACATGTCTATGTTGAAATGTGTTGTCTTTAATGTCAGAGTGAGTGAAAAAAAATTATTCATATTTTTATATTATTTTCCATTTCTAAGATAGAGTTGCTTAAATATATATTTAAGATATTTAAATATAAGTACCGATTTAAACCAACAGTTAGGATGCTGTTGGGGCCACTCACAAAATTTGATGATGGTTTTTAATTGAAAAAAAAGGTGAATTTTAAGTTACGCTTGCGATTTCTCATTTAAACCAACAGTAAAGAACGCTGTATTGGGTAAACACTTTCAATTTTTACAACTACGTTCTACTAACTATTTTACTACTGGATCTAGTATCTGCATCAAGCAAGTTGCAAATTATGAAGAACTGAATCATAACCGAAATGTGTATTATTTGATCATAATAAAAATAAAAATATGTTCCATATAATTTATCAAACGAATGTATTAGACTGATGCCATTTTGCAAGCTTTTGCTTAACAATATTTAATCGATTGCAGATCGCGTCCTGAACTAATCTTATAGGAAAAAAATCCTATAAGATTAGTTCAGGACGCGATCTGCAATCACCTCCGACTAGTTTCAAAAAGTAGTTTAGAGATTGATAATCTTCTGCCATGATCAAGCAGCTTTTCAGCCCGGATTGTATTGTGCATTAATACAGTAGCCACGATGAATCCTGGTGAGTGTGAGTTTTTTAGTATTCCACACCACATAGTAAAGGGTGTCCACAGTTAAATTGCATCACTTTAAACTCGTCCTCAAAAACAAGTCTCTCAACCGATTGTCATGAAATATTCAGGTAAAAATAAACAATGTATAATCTTGGTTTGGGTATTTTTATTTCACTGTATTTCTTTACCCAATCGAAAAGCCCGAACTTTCTTCTTAATACCACCCATACGATTTTGTACAACGCTTGAACCGACATTTTTTTTCCACTTTCAACCATTACGTCAACCTTTCATGTTCTGTGGTGACAACTTTAGGATGCTTACGAAGTTCGTGCTTCATTATAGCCCATTATTTTTCAATTGGCCGCAATTCTAGAGAGTTTGGGGGATTAAGATCCTTCGGCACGAAATTGACACCATTCGTCTTGTACCACTCCAGAACATCCTTGGAGTAGTGACAAGAGGCTAGGTTCGGCCAATAAATTGTAGGAACGTTGTGTGTTTTAGGAAACGGAAGCAGTCGTTTTTCCAGGCATTCATTAATGTATACTTGACCATTTACAGTTGAAGTTGTCACGAAAGGCTTGCTCCGTTTACCACACGAACAAATCCCCTGCCAAACCATGAATTTCTTGGGGAACTTTGACACTTGCTGTTTCCTGAGAACCTCTGGAACATCGAACTTGTCTTTCGCAGTCACATACTGGTTGCCGGGAATTTGTTTAAAGTCCGATGTTACGTGTGTTTCATCGTCCACGATGCAGCAGTGTGGTTTCGTCAACATTTGTGTGTACAGCTTACGCGCACGTGTCTTAGCTGTCCTATTCTGTTTTTCATTGCGGTTTGGAGCTTTCTGAACTTTGAATGAACGGAGCCCGGTTTCTTGGCTTTGTGCACGAAACTTTTGGTCAAGTGCAGCTTTTTTCCGACATCCCGAACGGAAAAATTGGGTTTGCGTTTAAATGCAACAACCACTCGCTTGTGATCCTTCACACAGTACGGAACACTTTTTCTACCACTCACCTTCTTCCGATCGACAGTTCAACGTTCCCCGAAACGTTTTATTACACGAGACACTGTAGACTGGTGAATTTTCAACATCTTTCCGATGCCTCGGTGCGAAAGAAGTGGGTTGTCGAGGTGCGTGTGCAAAATGTTCTCTTGCTGTTCCTTCGACTCCATTTTCGAAACTACGACACATTTCACAATGAAACTCACGCAGTGTAAACAATACACGCTGAGGTCATTTCACCCAAAATTTCGTTGAAATCAACCTAAAGGGCGAAATGTTACAGCTTATTGAAAGTGATACAATTTAACAGTGGACACCCTTTAGCCATAATTTTTTTGCCCTATTCCAGGTGCCAAAAATACTAATGGTGCCTGTGGGGTAGAAGTTTCAGGCTAATTATAAAACTAAATAAAACAAAACAAAATAAAACATTTAGATTTTGAATGTTTTAACGCAATATCGTATAGCGCACCAAAACGCGAAAGTAATAACTAAACAAACGGAAATCTTATAATCATGACTGGTAATATCACATCCACGCATTTATTTTTTCGTCTTTTTTGTTCACATTTGCTTCTAGAACAATAGAACAATTTCTCCTTGCCTCTACTCTGATGCGATATTCAATTTTGCTGTGAATAGTGATTTGAATGATCAATAACTTTTGATTCTTGCTCGTATTCGAAAAGTCAACTTTAGCAATGTTGTAGCTTTGAACGTTTTCAAAATATGTTTATATACAGATGCATTTGTGATGCAAACACAAAATTATTCCCAAAAGTACTTCAAACAGTTTGAGTGGAGTCAGTTTCAAACTGAATGTATTTAAACTGTGAGAAATTAATAAGGATCTTATTTAATACTGTTCAAGCACTGTGAAGCGAGGTTTCAAAATTTGCTCTCCTCTAGGTATGTTTCACATTAGGATTAATCAATCTAACCTATCAGAATCAACGAGACCATGTTTTGAGGTTCGAAAAAAACCTTAAATTTTAAAATTATCAGCGTCACCATCCTTTGCCTTTATAAACGCAATTTCGTGGGCCATTTTCTCGCAAATCGTAGACTACCCACTCAAACGCATTGCAGTTAATCATTCCCATACATGCAAACATTTGATGCCATGGCTTTGCGTCAGTTGCCTATGCTTTTCAATTCCTGGTAAATTGTTCAGCAAATGTCCATAAATACCGATGAAAAGGTAGAAATTCAAATTGAAGTCCAGCGGTTCGATGTTCGCTTTGATCATTTTGCAATTTCCATGTATTGAAAACGATCCAAACGCAAACAAACGATAACAATGAACCTGCGTTTCATTCCCGATACCATTAGTGTAATGATTCCCACGGCAACGAACGGTTCAGCCATTCCCAGAAGAAGTTGTCATCGGTCAACTGACTACGCGTTTCGAAACACCAGAAGGCATGTCAACAGACGACGCAATCAGTCTCTATGTCGAAGTCAATGTTTTCTTTGCTTCCGCTGGGCGAATGCAAAGTTGGAGGAAATCTGTGTACTGCATTATTTTTAATGACTTACATGTTCTTCAGATTTTTTCAGTGGTTCCATCGGTGGTCGTATCCATAACTATGACTGTTGAAGCTCCATCTGGATTACGATGTGGGCTGATAGTCAATCCTTGCGCGGAGAGATATAAGTCAACGGAATCGGCAAAAACAGTATATTCCTGGCTTTTATCTCGCCCACTGCTGGATTTGTCAGATTCATCCAATATCGTCATCGAAGGAAGCAGAGCTGGCTAAAAAAAATGTTTGCCAATCCATTCCTCCTTCATTGTTAGTCAAGCTCAAGGTTGATTGTTATCCGCCTCGCGTAGAGCGCACGTGAACTTCTGGGAAGGAGAAAAAACACACACACCGTATTTTGGAGGTGAAAGGACATCGATTCGGCTGTCTGTTGAGACATTTTTAAGGTGTAGCTTTTTTACCGCCTCACCCGTAGTAAACTGAATAACGGCGCTACTTTAAGGTGAAATGGTCGCCATCATGGCTGATTTGCATCGCCAGTTCGAAATTTTGAAAGCACAAATCTAAGGAACTACAAGGATTATACTTGCCCGACTTTAAATGGATTCTTACTGCACTGCAGCATACAAGTCTTAAGGATTTTGACACATGGAATCTTTGAAGTTTCTTGGGTTTATGCCTTCAAAAACTGGCGATGCTAATCAGCGATGATGACGACCATTTGTTGTGTTCCTGTGACCTTCACCTTAAAAGAGTTTATTGATTTCCGCATGGTCGTTAGAATTGTGACTTCGATCGTTATCGATCGTCGTTATTCGTATCGTTATCGAAGGTCACTGATGAAATGCTGCATCAGAGGTCGAATTTCATGGCCCGGAAATCAGATGTTTGGAAGGTTGATAAAAGATGTTTAGGTTAAGCGCACGTTATAATTTCTGCGATTAGTTAATCTGTCCGTAACAACTTAGCTGTTAAACACTTAAGTATCAAATTTATGAATCCAGTTCAACTGAACGGTCCAGTCCAAACAATTAAGATGAGGCATTACGAATTTTAATGGCTTCAATTAAACAAAGGCAGCCCAAAGATGAACTGAATCCACAATTACGTCCCCATTTTTTTGAGGCAACAAATCCCCAATTAGAATTCCGCCCGGCCAAAACTACCGATGACAGCATTAATTCCGCCTTTATTTTATTTTTTGCTTACCCTACATACTGACTCGCTCGGTGGAAATAATATTATCGTTTTCCGCACCCGTGCTCTGATGCTTTTCTGGACCTCATGAAATGGTTCCTTTCATTTCCCATGGAACGTTCGTTTGTCAAACAGCGAGCAGCGCTAGTTTTTGGTTTTTAAATATGATTCCATGCTTTATTATGAGATTTTAATGCTCCATTTTTTTCATTCCTGTTCGTTTGTTTTCTCTTTCTTCTTTCAGGTAAGAGGAATTTACACCATCGCTGGTTTTTATTGGAAACATTTCCCGGGCAAAAACGGCTAAAAAAAGCATCAAGGTTGGAATGACAACATAAGCGACAATGTAAGCTGCTTCCAAAATGGTACACGATTTTGAATTACAATCACCTTCTTGTTCGCTGCTCTTTGGAATGCGGCAACCTCAATCGGATTGGATGATGGGAGAAATTTCTTCCCGACATAGTTAGTATCACATAGCCACACATATACTGTCAGGCCTGAAGAAAAGGGTAGAATTTTTCCGTAAGCTTCGCGTTGTGGGTGGGTGGCGAATAAAAGCATGCCAAAGTTGGTCACAACGGACGGTGATGAATAATTCATTGCGGTTGGATAGAAATGGCACTATCATAAAAATGAGGTGTGCTTTATTGTACGGGTATGATGTTGAACTCGAGAGCAGATATATGTTCTCTTGGTCGAATGAATGGTTGATGGTGTTGAACAGGGTATGAAGTATTGTTAGTAACATTTGTACATGATTACTTAATCAACGTGACCAAAACCGAGGGCGAGTGTGGTAAGCATATTGTTTCATATAAACAAGATTCTGTTTGCGAAGTGGCAAGCGTTTACCGTCGCATTTTATTGACCATCGTGCACAAAATAGAAATATGCAGTTGTAGTAGCTAGTTAGCATCTCGAGGGGTTCTAATTAAAAACATAAACAATCGGAACCTTGTTCGTTGAGAAAATGCCGAGTATGGGCAAGAAATGCGTTCGCTTTGATTACTATCACAAATTGGTCTAACTGAACATCACCTCAGTTTTGTAAAGAGAATTCATGAATCCCTCATAAGCAGAACCGGTAGCGAGTCCTTTTTTAGTGACTCAGTCCGTATTTTCAAGCTTGCGAACAATTATCACACTATAAAGTCAAACATTGAATGTTAATTAACTAAAGGCTTTTTTTTTATCGATAGGCAATAGTCACTATTTACAACAATCTTTGCGATAAATAAAATCATTGTTCATTCTTATTTCATTATGCACTACAACACAATTCAATAAGAGGTTTTATAAAAAGAATAGATTTAGTAACGTCATCGTTTTCGATTGTGCACAGTGCAAAACTAGACCGGCCCTAAGAGTGGTCAGAACGTTCGTTTATTTGACACTGTCGGATCTCACTACAACTCGACTAGTTCGTTTTAACAATTTTTTTTAGATCTTCTGGAATACAATAATAACTGTTACGGAGTGTTCTGAAGTGTTTGAAAAGATAATGTTCATAATTTTTCTGTGGTATTGGTAGCTTTTAAACTCATGATACTTGCTTTGGCAACATAGACAAAGTTTATATTTCTTTTGAAAAAAAATAGGAAATATTATTTAAAATGTAGAAAGTTCGGATGAGTTCAGTTCTTACTATTTGATTACTTTAATCCTCATTAGAGTCACTGAAATAACTATGTTTTGATATAATCGGCCTCAAGAAGCTTATAACAATTGCGGACAACATTCAAAGGAGTTTAAGGTACGTAGAAATCAAGAGCTAATTCTCTGGGACCTTACGTCCAATTCTAAGGGTGTTAATGGTAATTTCGAGGGATTTCAAGCTATGTTCCGAGGAAACTTAAACTAATTTACAAGAGTGCGTAGGACATGATCCAATGGAACTTAAGATACATTCCCAAGGAGTAAAGGTAAATTGTGAACTACGAAAAAACATGGAAAGATTTCTGAAGAAAGGGATACAGAGAAATACTAGGACGTTTATAGCAAGTTCTTCAGAAACTTAGAACAAATAAGGAAGCTTATGATTAGTTTCAAGGACATTTAGGGCCTGTTCCTAGAGTAATTAGAGCAAATTCTGAATTAACTCGAGACAAGTTCCAAGAGAAATTCATGTTAAATTCTTCGAAAACATAGGATAAGTTCTAAGGACTTATCAATTTTTATCTAAGGAAACAGCTTCGATCAAGCTTACAAGTTTCAAGAAGTTTTATGACATATTTGGAGGCAACTTTTCACTTAAGACAAGTTATGAGGAAATTTCGGTCAACCTTCGAGGGAACTGTAGAAAGATCTACGGAAACTTAGGTCTTGTGTGTAACCCGGTGTGTCCACTAGCATTTTCTATCTGAACATTTGTGTCGCTGTCAAAGAATATGGCTAGTTAACCTTCGTGAATGAACCATCACAGCAATTCGCTAAGTTGCCGTTTGCTGTAATTTTCAACATTATAATTCGCATACAGTTCGGCTTAAGGTATGAATCTACAAGACGAATCGCGTAAGTTTTTCATACTTACTTTTAGTTATTCTGAGATTCAGCGAGAAAATTCTTTCAACCAAATATAATTTTGATGATATGTTCATTCGACTGCGTTTCATTTCAACCAAATGTCTTTCGCTTTCATGTCGTTCGACCAAATGTCATAGATTCAAGAAGTAAAACGGTTATTTCACACAGTGGTTTCTTTCTATCGGGTACAGGGGGTATCAACAGTTATACTATGATTCTTGACTTATTTCAATATATATATTAAGCATGAACGTGCGTGTTTTCTTCTTCTTCAACTCAAGTTTAAGAAAAAGCAAAAAGCTCTTACTTGGAATTAAAGTTTAATAAAAAAAAGATCTTCAGCGAAAGCGCGATAGGCTTTCTCACTCTGCATTATTGCGTATATTTCCGGAGGCTCCCAGGACCGCCCAAAGCAACAAAAAACCGACAAAAATGGTTGCAACAACTTGATTGTGACTTAATTGAGTCAATACGGTTTTTTTTTTAAGAAATATACCGATGGTAATAAAACAATGAATGTTAAGGACAAGTATGCTTAGGCTTCAAAATGTATGCATGTATGTAAGGTAGCCGCCATCCCTTCTAAGGCCTTGTCATGTATGCAGCCCACTTAATAGCAAGATCAAATTGAGTTACCGGTTTGTATTAACAGTAACGCTGAAGGGCCAAAAACGGTGGGGTGGACCCGTAAGCAGAGACATTTACGTGAAACACATGGGAACATAAGATTCTCCTTCCAACGAACAATCCAACATATCGAATAGACCAATTCGCAATGCTTATTAAGCTTTCTACAGGATGGCTTGTTAAGAAGGACGCGTCACTCTCACTGAAACTGTTGGAGTAGAATGCACAGCATCACAATCGAATCGGTAGGATAAAGAAAATTATACTGTTTGTTCCCTCCCTAGACGCCGGATGTCATACCACTCCATTGTCCGACTCCAGCTTGAGTGATACCCTGATGCTCCCTCCCTTCCCAATATATATTCAATGTTACTATATGACACTATATATAAACTATATTATATATAAAATATAGTGAATATAAGACTGACTGACATGACTGATTTTGCACAAGTACTGTGCAATTTATTATTACCTGTAATTAGCCATACATCTCGAGTACTTTTTCAGAAGGACGCAAGTCGCAAAATGTAAACAAACGCGTTGTTCGTGGCATGATTATTACAAAATCATGTATATATGCCCATATTTGATTAACTTTTTGATGGATTATTCTTGAAAGTTTCAACTAACTTTTTACAAAACGGTGTAACTTCACTTTTGCACATTTTGGGAATAATGAAGATACGTCGCTTGTGTTGAAAAGTAACTTGCGAAACATTGTATATAAATGTTTCGCGAAACATTGTATATTAAATATCCTTCAATGGAAAGACGACTTTTGCTGCCACTCAGACGATTTACTTTGTCCCAAAGATCCTTAGAAGTACTGTCAGGGTTGATAGCGGATATGAATTCCCCTAAACGACGCGTTAGTTAAAGGCTTTATACCACAAGGTTAACAATTTAGATTTTTTTAAGTACAAATTGTTTTTTTTTTTAGAAAAATATTTTTACGTCGTTTTGTTGCAGAAAAAAAAATCATCATTTTGATAAGTTCGACGTATCTGTGTGAAATATGACAACTTGAGAGATGTAGATGGAACTGGCAGCAACAGTGCTTACGATTTGGCACACTTTGAACCAGTTCGTATTCTAAACAACAACAGCGCACATGAAATCGCTGTTGGGACATTTCGGTAATTTATCTCGAGACAGTTACGCGATCATTGTATTGGAGAAGACGGCCTTTACCGAGGCTCAACTGCGAAATAACTCGTGTCGAGAAGTGACGACAGCAAATACAGGCGTCGAGAAAACGACGTCGTCGAGTGAAAGTGAATCCAATCTTACATCAACGATTGTTGAAGAAGCAGCTGGTGGAAGCAGTTTTTTCTCAGCCAAATCCCACCTTACAACGGAATTTATCAACGATATATACGGAAATTTCCTGTGCGTGACCGATCCGAAAGTAAATCAGCTAAAAGTGACCATAATCTACCCTGCCAGCGAAAAACTTATTTCGAAATATTCAACACACGCAAGATTTCTGGTTGAGGAGACTGTGCACGACTATCGAAGTGTGACGTTGCCTCACCTGGAACAGGAACAGCTTAGTTTGGAGGGGCGGCCCAACTTGTCTTATCTCTATTTGCAGGATATTCACAGAAAAGAGAGCGTGCCGCTGCTTATGCCTGCACACAGGCAGAAAAAACGATCACCATTATTTACGCATTTACGGTGATTAGGTCATGCCGCACTATTCGGGGTGCGATGCAACTGGCGTTCGATGTTCTGTTGCTTGGGCCCCGGGGAAACCCCCTATTAATCTCATTGTTCCTATATTCATCCTACGATGAAGCAAACAATTGGGGAGGACGTTTCTTTTCTAATAATGTTTGCTTACGTTAAATAACTACAACAATAATACTATTTTATCCTCCGTTATTCTTTTTTTCAAGTAAGATGAATATAGGAACAATAAGATTAATTTTGGCGGATAGCTTCTACTTGCTGCATACTTTCAGCGTATCGTTAACCAAAACGAACCCTGCTGCTGACCTTTTCCCAACTATCCAACATCCCAGTGATTTCTCGTGGAAGTGCAGAGGATTTCTCGGCTTCCTTCGAAGTGAGTATCACGTCAACACGTTCCTTCCCATTTCCCACTTGACCAGCATTCGGGCACGGCCGGCGCCGGTATTGTTATATAATGTATCACCAGTTTTTACACATTGAGGATGTATGTTAGTCCCAAACATCATCTATTGGATCTTTGTGTAAATACAGCTGATCTGGCAATAACGGAGTTGCATCCGTGGGCGGTCAATCATGCTCATGCTCATGCTCTGTGTGAAATATGACAACTTGACGTAACATTACGACGTAACAACATTGTAATTCGCAAAATAACGTATCATTTTGACGAAAGTAACATGCCATCTATCATACACACTTAGATTTTTTAACAGAAATCTGTAAAAGTTTACCGAATTCTCACCAGCTGAACGTTCGGTATTCCGATTTAACGGATTTCGGTGAAATTTTACAGTTATCTGTAAAAAATTTACTGAATTTCGGTAAAATTTTACCGAAATCCGTTAAATTGGATAACCGAACGTTCAGCTGTTGGGAATTCGGTAAACTTTTACAGATTTATGTAAAAAAATCTAAGTGTGTACTGTCCTATCAAAATGACGTATTATCTTTTTCTATTGCAGACCGTTGTAAAAAAACATGTTTCTAAATGAATGCCTCTCTCCTTCTTCTCTCTCTTCTTTATGTTTCTAAATGAAACTTGAATTTCCACTCCTGGAGTGATTTTTAAGCACAGTGATGTAACATCTTTTACCAATTAGCCGTTCAGTGGAATAGGAATAAAAATAAACTCAAAAAATTCAATGTTTATTTTCTCACTTTTGTCCAAATGTTACTTACTTCCATTTGAAAAAGTATTCGAGATTTCTCGAGTACTTTTTCAATTAGATGTATCTGATTTTGTAAACAAAGAGGGGAAGTAAGATTCAAACGTAAATTTCTCAAAACTCTCAGCACCCTTACGGAAACTAGCATCACCATCACGTTAGGCAAATGTTATTCCTTGTGTTAGTGGTCGTAGTTTGTATGGAAGTGCTAAGGGTTTCAAGAATTTAACGTTTGAACCTTACTTCCCCTCTTTGTTTACAAAATTAGGTACGTTTGTTTGAAAAAGTACACCAAGTTTGATGATTTTTCAAAAATCAACCCGTTTTGAAAAAGGGTTAATGTTGACCGATTTGGCTCAAATTTGAACCAGAGCTTCAGGGTGCCTTGGGGCCCAAGTGGCTCTGTCATGCGAGGTGAGGGGGTCTTTTTTCTTAGTCTCCATCATAACCGCTGAGCTACCCAGCTGTATCTAAAATAGTTTCTCGAACGTTGGTGTTACGAAGCCAGCGTCTTCACCATTTTGAAAATTGAGAAAAAGTATCATGTACTCGAGAAAAAAAAAATTATTATAACAATACTTGGAAATTCCATGGGTGATCGAAGATTATATATCGTATAAAGAATAGTTTTTCTAAAATTTCGATGTGCTGCTCCGTTTGCCTCGCAATAATCATTTGTAGTGAATGTCATAGGTACTGCAGTGATTTTGATTAATTAAATGAACCATTTAAATTCCTTTTGTTCAGGGGTAATTATACAAAAAAGTGATCAGATAAATACTCTAAGGTTTTTTTTTTACACGGGGGATACGTTCCACTTTTACTATGAAACCGTGTAAAAAAAGACTAAATAGAGTTGATAAATTCACAGGCATAAACATTTTAAATTGCTTCGATTTTGATGCATGTGTTACCTTCCATACAATGGTGAAAATACAGTTTTTAAAATTTTGAGGTGTAAACCAAAAATTATCATTTTTTTTGAAAAACTGCTATACGATTACTTTTTGCCCAAAACCTAAAATGTGATTCGAGTTAGGTCGATTGGTTGTTCCGTTGTAGAGTTATCGCCGAAACCGTGTAAAAAAAGTGTAAAAAAAGACCATAGTGGAAAAAATAATTGATGTGATATAACCACAATGAGACTGAGTCTTAGCTTCGGGTCTTGACAAAGAATCTCTACTGAGCCCTTGTGGCACAACATGGCCGGCTTGTCCATCGCAAGGGCTCTGTAATATAATTGTTATTTGATATGCTCAGAATAAGCATCCGCTTAAGGTGCCCATTATGCCCCTAATAGAGGTTTTGTTGGAAATCTCAATAATGAACTGTTGGTGTGCTGCATCTAGAATGGTTTTAAGTTGCGAGCCGACAAGAAGCTTTCTACAGAAACATGGAACTTTAGAACCTCTGATGATTTCTGATTCGTTATTTCATATTCTATAATTCTACGTAGCACGCATCGTAATTAATCCTATCATATAATAATGCACTGCACTGCCTAAACAATGCGCAATGCACTACTGCTTATAATGGACGAAATCAATCTATTAGTACCTTTCTAAATGCCAAAAACTCTGACTATGAGCACTGCCGGCAGTGCAAATTCAATTCATTGGATCCGATTTCGTGGCATACCGACAATATCCAGTACATCGGTGCCATAACAATTCTCGTCGGTATCTGATTCCTCGTTATGATCCATACACATTCCAACATAATAACTCGCTGAACGCACCAATATGCCAAAACACGTATATTAGCGACGCAGCGGCCACCACAGCACCAGTAGAGCAACAATTCCCATTTTCCCTCGTGCCATTTGTTACCTCCCTTTTCCCTTGATGTGCGTTGCGCCATGAAATCAATATGCTTTCCACTAGAAGGCGTAAGTGATGTTCAGATGTGCTTGGGTTGAACACTACACGCCTATAAGCGTACGAATGCTACTACTACAACAAACCGGTCGCATGGCAATATTGGTACTCTGCCTGCCAGGCACATGACAAAGAGGACTTGCTAGCTGATAAACAGGCGGGCCATATGTTTAATTAAGGATTTACATCGATTGCATTTGCCCGTGTTCCGGAAGCTCCCTACCAGCAGCTTTCCTTGATGGACGAGAGGCGGTGGTAATAGTCGTTGGGGGCTTAGATTACTATCCGAGTAAATGCTTGTAAACTATACTCTTCAATGGTCAAGGCACTTCGTTACATCCAGACAGCCCCTCCACCTTTCTTCGGCCTTCGGTGGAAAATGATTTTTGTCACGGACTTTTCGTACTTTTGTCTCCATTGGAGGGATCCGGGAAACACAAACCACACCAGCTGCATGTTATGAAATAAGTTGACGAGATTTCGTGGATTATTGACGAAGTTCTAAAAGCCAGGTCAGAGTTGTCGGTGATACTATAACAGCGCTTAATTAATGTCACTTTACGGTAATCTGGTTAAATGACAACCTGCTTATGTGGGTTACCCGTGCAGCCATCGCCGTGTCGTCGTTGTCGTCGCGTCAACTCATCATCACCGAAGCGATGATAATATCAATGTTGTGTAGTAACTTAGGTTCACCGCTAAATCATACTATTGATGGCATTGGCGAGAGAGATAGACTGCGGTTTGCGATATCGATTTTTGATATTGTCTGGTAGATTGAAATCAATTTTCAAGTGTTTGGTTTTGGTGGATTGCGTTGGGGTGGGAGTGCTGATGGAAATTTATCCCTGAGGTTCAATTTGCAATGCTGATTTTCGAGCTTGAGCATATGAGCTCTGGTAGATCCTCACTCAATCCAATTTTCATTAAAGGGTGGGGGGGGGGGGGGGGGTGTAGTTCGAATTCTGTTTCTGTTGCAGTGAGCATTCTTTGCTATTGTTCTGTTCTGTTCAACTGGAAATGCTAGTGGAATTTTTAATTAGCAACAGCACTTTTGCTGCAGTAGAACCGATCCTACCATTGGTACTCACTTCGTCATCATTTGCTGTCGAAGTGGTTGAGATAATGCTACAAGCTACATTCTTCAAACAAAACAATAGTTGAAGAGGATATTCGCCGAAATGGTTGAAATGCTACTTCTCGCGCCATACAGTCGCCAGAATATGTGAAAATTGACCCAACAATGTAAAATTGTGCATCTCACTTCGATTTTAACGATCTTGCAAAGTGGCTAGCCGAAAAGATTCGCTTAAAATAGCTTGTTATAGATGTGTCCACGTGTGGCTTGGTGTGATAGGTTACAAGTGGTCGAAGTCGGTTGAACGGTTTGTGGATGGGTGGGTGGTGCTAACATGGTAATAAGATTGCATTCTCCATCTGCTGGCAGACGTACCATAGAGTTTGCCGAGTGCATTGTGTGTTGGAAACGCTATAATACTGGCCGTATGTACTAGTATAGCGAGATGTTCTTGATCGACTAAATTGCTTCCTCTTCTCAGCTGCTCTAACGTATGCTTTCGCACCCAACGGGTTTATAGAATGAGCGAGTGTGAACCATAGGATGCAAGTCGACTCTAATAATATTTTGAAATATCGAGTGATGGAAATTGATATGCTTTTAATTTCATTCATTCACTTAGAAGGCTGTATGGGTGGAAACTTGTACAATGGTCGTGGAAGCCAACGGGTCTACGTGGATGAAAAGGGCAGTCTGTGCAGTCAGAAGCGTCTGGTTTTATTGAATTGTAGGGGGCATAGCTCTTTTGAAAATATATCATTTGTCATTCTCCATTGATAGGATACATCATTTTTGCTTGGTTTAGTTTCTATTATTCTTAAAAATAGCTCGTGGAGCGTCTTCTTTAATGATGTCTCCTGCTTAATAAAATATTCCTCTAACTGCTTGTGTTGTTAATGTTCATAGTCTGATGGATATTCAACTTTGTGAACATTAGTCTTAACATCAGTCATAATGTAGTCTTATCAATACCAGTGCTGTAAATAGTCATTTCGTCTCAATGCGATTAATATCCCGATAACTCGTTCCACAAGTTAATTTCCAAAATATCATGTATGATGACACTGGTGTCCTTGATTGATTCCATTAAGTTGTCTCAGAAAGCTCTAATTACTCTAACATTAACATCTGAGAGAGCGGAATAACCGACTATTCAAATGATATTCACCATTGAATATCATTTGAATATTACAGTGCATAATACACTTTCGATATTACAGTTAGGGTATTGTTGTAGTGTTAAAAAAATGTAGGATTAGCCAAGAGATACAATTTCCTAATACATCATACAAAGGAATTCAGCTTCTGAACCAAGTTACCGGAAAATTAATCCATCTGACTCGAAATGACTATATAACACTGATCAATGCCAATCTATACCTAAATAACAAGTCCAAAATTCTAGGCTAGTGTACTCTTTAAAATTAATAATTTATGGCAAATGTATAACATTTTTCATGCACTTGGCTTTGTAGCTGGAGGTGTGAATTTTTTAACGGGGCATCCTAATCGAGACACGGTGTGCATCCTAAATTGACGGATTTCTTAGAAGGATGCTGGGCAGACTTTGTTCAAAGCCCTGTGCAAGATTCCTCAGGGTCATGGGCAGAATTAGTTAAGAATTCAACGCTTGGTTAAATCGAAAACTCGATGAAAATTTGCTCAAAATGCAAAATTCGCATGCCTAGAAAAAAATCTTATCACATTTTATGGAATTATAACCAAAATGTTCTCATTAGCTGAGTATGATACGTCAGCCATCCTCTGCTAGTTTTGTATCTTATACTCTCTAAGAATTTAGAACATGATACGTCACACGTCCTCTGCTAGTAAAGTTACTCATACAAATAAAAAATAAAATATATAAAAATAAAAAAAGTAAAGGGTGATACGGTCAAAATTTGGTCAATATCAACTTGACGTATTTCTTTCAATTTTGCATTTAAAAAAACCTGAACACCCCCTCCTTTTGAAGGTGTGTGTGTGTAGAATGTTGCTCCTATTTTGATTTTGGAATTCACTCTTCAGTTGTCAAAATGCCGTCCAAGCAAGAAGAGCAGCGTATCGAAAAATTTTGCTCGCGCACCGCGAAAATCCGAGCTACTCGCACACAAAGTTGGCAAAATCGCTAAAAGTTGCCAAATCAACCGTTACAAATGTAATTAAAGCGGTCGGGGAACGTTTGTCGACAGCCAGGAAGTCTGGATCGGGGGGGAAATCGAAAACCGAAAGCCGCTGAGACGACAAAGAGAGTTGCCGGTAGTTTCAAGCGAAACCCTAACCTATCTCTCCGAGATGCCGCAAATAAGCTGGGTGTATCGTCTACAACCGTGCATCAAGCCAAAAAACGAGCCGGACTATCGACGTACAAGAACGTAGTGACTCCAAATCGCGATGATAAACAAAATACGACCACAAAAGCGCGATCCCGGAGGCTGTACACGACAATGCTGACGAAGTTTGACTGCGTGGTAATGGACGACGAAACCTACGCCAAAGCCGACTACAAGCAGTTTCCGGGACAGGAGTATTTGTACGGCAAAAGGAAGGGGAAAGGTAGCAGATATTTTCAAGCACACGAAACTGTCAAAGTTCGCAAAGAAATATCCGGTTTGACAAGCCATCTGTACCTGTGGCTTGAACAGCAGCATTTTCATAGCTTCCGGGACTGTCAACCAAGAAATTTACGTGAAAGAGTGTTTGAATAAACGTCTGCTGCCTTTCCTGAAGAAACACGGTTGTTCCGTACTGTTTTGGCTGGATTTGGCATCTTGCCATTACGGTAAAAAGGCCATGGAGTGGTACGCTGCCAACAACGTGCAGGTGGTTCCCAAGGACAAGAACCCTCCCAACAAGCCAGAGCTCCACCCAATTGAGAAATACTGGGCTATTGTCAAGCGGAACCCAAAGAAGACCAAAAAAACTGCTAAGGACGAGCAGCAGTTCAAGGCAAACTGGCTTTCTGCGGCGAAGAAGGTGGACAAGGTGGCTGTACAAAATCTGATGGCAGGGGTCAAGCGTAAGGCCCAGCAATTCGTATTTGGAAAAGCGGAAACCTAACTGAATATTTTTCCTGAATTTTATACTAATTGAACTTGAAAAAGAAATTAATTTTGATTTTTCAAATAAACGATTTCACCGATTTACCTGCGTTTTCCCTTGACCAAATTTTGACCGTATCACCCTTTAAACGTCAATGCTATGCTATGCTATTTCAACAGAGCTCATGTCACCTTTCTGGATTGTGTCGGCCACTTCATAACATCAGGAAGCGACTCCGGCGTAGTGGATAGCATTCGTACCTCTCACGTCAAAGTGACGACTTCCATTCTCACCCCCGGACAAGTAACAAAAATACTCAAAAATGAGTTAGGGTGACTGCGACGGGAGATGAACCAGCTGAAAATTTGGATAAGAAAACAAACTCATGACTTCGTAACAGGTTCTGAAGGCCCTAGAGAAAGTGATCAAACTTACATTGCATCAAGTACCTATCGAGCGACATATCAATGTTTACAGAAGTTGTCAGCCATTCCAATAGAGATCATGTTTCCTTTTTGGATTGCCTTGGCTACTTAAGGACCTTTGATAAGGTTCGGAAAGCTCTGTCGGAGTGGTCAAATTTCCATGGCAACAAAAACCAAATTTTCTGGTCAGATTCGGGAAGCCCTGAGGCCTTGCGTCTAATTTGTTTAAAAAAAAACAAATTTATGGTTATCGAAGATGAGACCATGACACCATCGTGGATCGCATCAACCTCCAAATCCCTGGAAAGATACCTGGAGATCTCTATCCCTCCTGTATTTAACAAGCCATACAAACTTGAGTTTGGATTTATAAAGCCCATTTTTTTTTTAATCCTTCACGACGGGTTTCTCTGTATCAAAACTGATATTTTGGGCTTCAGATTGAAGCGCCTTTTTTTAGATTTTGTTATGTCGGGTCATACCAATACCCTACGCTTAGCTGAATTATAATATTGGAAATAAGCGTTTTGCTATGATTGGTCATTCGCGATATTGAACTCGTCGTAATATTTATGAGGTTTTCTTCTATATTATTTTTTTTTTCTATGAAACAACTGTTCAATGAACACGTTATATATGCGGACAAAACGCCTCAGGATAGTAAATGTGGAAATGTAAATCACATATATTATTTTTTCGTTCCGCAAGTTTAGGAACTGTTTTCGGTTGTACATGGATTCCGCACGAAGTTTCCACACCGCATGTAGTCGACTTTCACCGATTTGCAATGAACTTGGAGGATTTCTTCATATACCACCCACGTGTAAAAATCCAAATTTGTGCCGCTTGAACCATCCCTCGGCCCATCGCCACCTCCGTTTTCTCAATTAAAAAAAAAATTAGTAAATTGTTCAAGGAATCTAAAAATATATGTAATTTTCGAGCGGCGTTGTGTTGCCAAACATGCTTTTTTTTGCATTTTAAATCTAAATTGCGTTTTCGGTCAAAAAAGTATCATTTAATTTTAAAAATTCCATTGCCATCGTGTTTCTCATCTTTGTTATCTAAAACCTCAAGGTTTGTTTTTTTAGTTCCTTGAGATTTTCAGCCCTGAGCTGGTTCATCGCCCGTCGTAGTCACTCAAATACCTTTTGGGTATTTTCGTAACGTGTCCGAGGTGAGATTCGAACTCGTGACTTTGGCGTGAGAGGTATGGATGTTAACCTCTACGCCGCGGTCACCTCCAGGAAACCTCAAGGTATTCTGGAGTTACAGCCATAAGTAAAGAAGAATACTCACGTTTCTTTCAGTGGGCTAATGAAACAAGCCATTCCGCCAAGCCCAAAGTATTCGATTATCAATAACGTTTGGACAGATTTGGAAAACGTGACGATCCATACAAAAAAAAAAAAAAAAAATCAAGGTCTATATGAATATCGTGACCAAAGGGAATTTGGTAAATGGCCACTAAATGATGTTTTTGGTTGGCATATTTAATTGACGTTACCTAAATACTGTTCCGCTTTGAACGAATTGATAGAACACTTGATAGAATACTTCTAGACATAATCGGCAAAAGGTCGAAAGTTACAATTGTAAACAAACAATTGCAAATTCTCAAATTTCCAGGTAATGCCAGCTTGCTAACGTCAATCAATATCCTCCACCGTCGAGAAGATAATAACTCTATCTGATTCAGGTGCTATTTTGTTTGTGGGAGCTAGCGGATCTCAGAATAATACATTTGTTACTCTCTACCTTTTGACTATTTTGTCTGAGTCAAATAGACTAACGAACATTTTTCTAATCATATTTTTCTTATTTGACTAGTATTTTCTAATAAAAAATAGCATACAGTTACCAAAAAAGTATCATTCTATAGACTCTTTAAGTCATAACAATTCCGTAAATATTCGCGAAAAGTAAGGGTTATTGAAAATAAACAAGTACTTATATATTTCCATATGGTGTGGCTCCATAGCGGCTAAGAATACCCTGAGGTTTTCAGCGTTTTTGATGTGAAAAACACGGGTGGCAATGGCAATGGAATTGGAATTTTTTAATCTTATTATTATATAACGAGAAATGCAATTTTTTAAATAAAAGAATAGCATGTTTTGCCACCCAAAAATAGTATTTTCAAAGATTTTCTCAACGATTTCCTTCAAAAACCATCCAGCAATTTGTTAATAGACATAATAGTTCAGATTTGGAAAAAGAAAATAATGAATAACGCCAAAAAAGGACTTTTTAAATAATTAAAAAATAGCGTATTTGGCAACACTGGCGAAAATAAATAGTATTCTTCTTGGATTCCTTGCACAATTTTCGTCAAAAAGCTACTAGATGATTGATTTACGACAATAGTAGATGTAGATATAGACTTAACAAAGTAATTATTTTAAACAAATTACTTATAAATAAGGACTTTTATGCTTGAAGGTAGACCCCACCGTGAAAATTCGTAAGAATCTAATTGCTTGTTTTGTGGTTTTGGGTTGCTTTACCTTCTGAACTTTCTGAACCTTCTTGTGCCAAAAGAATTTTTCGATAACTAGTAACTTTTTTGAAAATAATTAAATACAAAATACCACGCATCGTTGAACTAAACTATTATTGCATTAAATATTGAACTAAACTATTATCTCAAAAACATGTCTTTTAAACTCGTGGTCGCTGTATCTCGGGTTTTACACGCCTGATTCGGCTGAAAAAAAATTCAGCATGTAAAAATGAAGTATCTATCTTGTCACGTACTGGATTTTGAAATTTCGAAAAACATGCTTTGGCGACCATTTAAATAAAAAAAAGCTGTTTATTTCAACAAAAATTGCCATAAAATGGTCATAAACAGAAAAAGCAGTTAAACTTCATTTTTACATGTAAAAAAAATATTTCAACCTCATCAATCAACATATTTTCGAGATAAATGCAAATAAAGTTTCGTTTAGTGATGCGTGTTCGTGATCGAAGCAAATCATCTTGAAATGAGTTAATAGTTATCGAAAAATTCTTCTGACACAACGTTTTTGAGGCCATCGGCCTCCAGAAAAAGCAAAACAAAATATTCGATTTTACGAAGTTTCAGGGTTGGGTCCCCCTTTTAAAAGGCTGTACCTTGGCAACGGCTCAGAATGTATTTAATTGATCAACGTAAAACAAAAGTCTGATGAACACGATCAAGTTGGAATTTTTTAAATAACTCCATACTCATTTGTTGAAAACTACAATTTAATTTTTTAAATGAAATTTTTTTGTGGCAACACTGCTCCAATAACAATACAGCAGATTATTGTTAGACATAATAGTATCGAAGACATAGACCGAAGAAAATAATAGTTTTTGACAAATAACTTATAAATATGGACGTATTTGATTTATAGTGCTGTATCTCTGCACTCTGCTCACTAAGTGTGAGGAACGCGATAAAATTGGAATTTTTGAAATCAAATAATACTCATTTGACAAAAATGCAATTTTATTTTTATAATGCAAAAAAAGCATTTTTGGCCACACTGATTCCCATAAACAGTATTGAACAGACTCCATGAAAAGTCATCCAGCCGATTGTTTTTTTTTTTTAATATTATAGAATTGGCAAAAGAAAAACTGAAAAATAAATACTTCGTTGTTTAAAATGCTGTAACTCCAAAACAGTTCAAAACACCTTGAAGTTTGTAGTGATTTCTAAATTTGAGGAACACGATGGCATTGGGATTTCTCAAATTAAATGATACTAATTTGACGAAAAACGATATTAATTTTGTAAAAGACCCAAAAAGCATGTTTGGCAACACTGCCGCCCGAAAATTTTATTTTTTTCTGGATTCCTTGATCAATTTCTTTCGAAAAGCATTCAACAGATTAGAAATAATGGTTTCGAAGATGAAAGTAATTAAAAAAAGCATACATAATGTTTTTTTCTACATGGGGGATGCGTTCAACTATTACTATGAAACCGTGTAAAAAAAGACTAAATAGAGTTGATAAATTCACATGCATAAACATATTAAATTGCTTCGATTTTGTTTGCATGTGTTACCTTTCCATGCAATGGTCTAAATACAGTTTCTAAAGTTTTGAGTATTCACACTAAAAATTGTGATTTTTTTTGAAAAACTGCCATATGATTACTTTTTGCCCAAAACGTAAAATGTGATTTGAATCAGGTCGGTAAGTTGTTCCGTTCAGGAGTTATCGCTGAAAACAACCCGTGTAAAAATAGATTTTTATCGAATACTTGAAAAAGGGAGTGGTCCCATTTGCCCAAGGATGGTAAAACCTAAAAAAAAACTGTGATTTTTTACCTAAATAAAGCAATCCTTTAAGTTTTGTGTAGATTGGAGAAAGTCGAATACATGCGATTTGCACTTTTTCACGGTCACTTCGAATGGAATGACCCATATTTTAGTTCAGAATTGAACCAATTAGTACCACCAAAGTATGACTTCTTTCTAAGTTTGATCTTAAAAATGAAACTGTTTAACGATTTCGTTGATAAATCGTTGTTTACAAGTGGGTGTTGTGATGTTCATAGGAACATTTTCATCCTTCACAAAATTTCTCCCTAAAATAAATTGCTCACCAAAAATGTGTCAGAAGTTACCATAATCAATAAATCGGCCAAAAGTTACTGTTCCTTTAATAGTGGCTGGATTTCTGAATAAAAAAGGGGAATGTTCTGGTAGATAAATAGATTTTCTAATTTGGTAAAATGGCCAGATTAGGTTTAAAATATTCTCAAACAAATCCAACTATGAAATTATGTAGTTAGGTTAGGTTAGGTATCTTTATTAGAGAGACTTTCAGCCATTATGTTGTGTGATAGTTACCATCATTTGAAAATTTCAATCTTTATTTAACCTACATGTCTCGGACATAGAGTTATGGTCAATATGCTTAGTACGGAATTTAAATTCTTTGATTGTAGAGTTAAATTATAAGATTAAAAGATTACAACGCTGCTGTAGGCAGCCATGCCCCCTTCACAACTTGGCGCCTATGTGTGTATCAGTATTACGTTTCATCTTACAATTCGATTTGTTAGACGAGTTGTTCTGTCCAATGTATGCGAAGCAGTAGTGCACGCTAATGTGTGGAACGGTTCCACGGAATGGTTTCCATCGATGGTTTGTGTGCGACGGGAGGAAAACAAGATCCAATTGGTTTTAGCTGGTATCAATCAACACGAGCTCCATTCAAGCTACTTAACTTCTCGAGCAGCAGCTGCAGCAGCAGCAAAAGCAGTTGTAGCTGCAGCATTTACCAAGATGTGAATCACGCTTGAAGGGGAGAAACGTGCGGTCACGATTCACTGAAGTGGATGCAGTATCTGCATCACAAAACCACACTCCGCTAGCCTTGTTGCAGCCGTCTTGTGCAAACTAATGGAAAATGAAACGCCGGATTTCAAGTGCGACGAGCGACGCGCTGCAACAGGGCAACTCGGATGCTGTTCGCGCCACGTGAGGTGGGTTCCGATGGCGATAGTTTCGCTTATTCAATTTGCTGAACGATGGAGACATTTTTGGATGGTGAGTTATACTGCCACACAGGAACACTTTCAAACTATAGACCTTATTTCAGAGATCTTGAAATCCAGAACTAGAACAGTAATCCAAAGATGTGTTTAGCCAAATTTGGTCATATGATATCAAGATTTTAGTTTCAAGACATTTGGGAGAACCTTGAAAAGTTCAGGATTTTCAAGAGATATTTTAACAATATAAAAAATTGATAAATGTCACATTGTGGAATTGTGGAATCAAGGTCATTTTATGCACCGCAGATGCCTTTCGAGGAGTTAACATTGATATAATTTAATAAATAATTATGAAAATTACCTATTGAAACGTTTCTACACCGCCGTCATCCATTCTGATGTGGTGAATCTTATTCCCCCGGGCAGTTCAGTCCCGTCCCAAGCATGCACGACGGTGGTGATGCAATATCCTATCGCGACTCATCAGATCACCGAACGTGCCAAAGAGATACATCGTCCGGTAATCAAACAGCAAATTAGCCTAACGAGCAATTAACGCATAGAGGAATGAAAGGAGATTCACTCAACACTCGGTATGTTTGGTATACACTGGGAGCCACCACCGCGGAAGATGAGATTACTCAGCACCGTCGCCTACCTGAAAGTGTGTGTCCGATAGATATCATGCTACCGAAATCACATTTCCTATGAAAGTGAACGGCACGACCATCATCGTCGTCAGCAGGCTCAACACCGGGGTTGCCGTGTGACAGCAAAGTGACATAAACGCCACTGCATTTCACCTTTAGGTCATTTTATTTCGCATATTGTATTGAAATCACGTTTTGGCTTATAAGTGATTTATGTTAAATCGATTGTTTCTTACTGCAGAGATAATTTCGATATTGGCGCTTACGTCACATCGTTGTCACACGGCGCAGCTGCAACTTGTGTGCAGAGGATCAAATAATCACTATGCTCTATTTTCATTCCATTCACAATTAGCTTCGCTCGTCGATACTAACCCGAGTACTCGGGACTGCTCTCCAGGGTTATCAATCTTAGAACGAGGAGTTCTTTTGAACTGTACTAACCCATATCCAAGCTTCACAGTATATACAAACACATCTCTGTAGCTGGTATCACCTGGGGTGTATCTACTTTAATGGCTCTCTGATAACACTCGCCAATTCGAACATATCAGCAAGTTAAATCCCGGATCAGGCACTCCTGTGTAGGACTCTAACAAAATCTACTATATCCTGGTCATCGTCCATGTTCTCCTGCTACCCATTAAGGTGCAGCGACAGGCAGCAAGGCTTATGGCATCCTGACAGAGGACAAAAGGTATTCCACTCTTAGATCACTGTGAGCCTCATGCTGGCTAGACATGCACTATACTGTTTGTACATTGTGAGCTGTTGATTAGGCTTATTAAAACCACCTCATATGGGTAGTCGTTCGGTGGTCTGTTAACTGGTGGTTCAAAGGCTATAATTCCACGAAGGGTAAACAAGTGAACCGTTCAATATGGGATCGAAATTTTTAATTACTGACAGTATCTTTTGACGATTATTCTTAGAATTTGTGTTTTAAAAGGTTGAATAAAGCCTGTCCGAATAAAACCTTGTCATCACGGTTGGGCACCTTTTTCACTTTATACGCCTTCATTTCCATGCTTTACGTTTTGTACATATAATTTTGATTTTCCAACTTTGCGAGCCACATTTCGCTCTGAAAGGTTGCGATTATTCTCAATAATGACTACAACTTACTTGTCCATTTTAGCGGAAGCATACTTTTCGGTGTGTTCCACTTCCAACCTTCCGATCCACAGTCAAGCGCTGGTCAAATGATTTGCAAACACAAAACACGGTCCTTTTCGGTAGTTTTAGTTTCTTGGCAAGATCGCGTACCGATAAATTCGGATTTTGCTGCCGTTCGTACAAAATACGTTTGCGCACTTCCACTTGATTCGACGCCAGTTAACCAAATGCAATAAAAATGTAAACATGTTGTACCACGAAATTAAGTTGAGAGTTTCAGCTGTCTTATAATTGAAACGTTTCAGCGATCTGCGAATTAATTAAAAAACTACACCGAAGAAAACTGCCGAAATTTAACGTTACTTCAATGAATACGTAACCTTCATCCAGCGAATATACAAACATTTTCAACGTTGAAAAATAAAACACAAATGTGCATAATTTTTTTTTTATGTTGATGGATTTAAACAAAAAAAAATCAGAACTTATCGAAAAAAAACTATAATTTTAGGATTCTGGTTCGTTAAAGAGTATGGTCAACGTGGTTCTGAAGTTATTCCGGGATGTCTGGAGGTGGCCAACAAACATATTCACCCGATATTTCACTGCTTAAGATGTTGTTCAGCCATATTTCATTTAAAATTATTATAAATGGTCTTCGGATATAACTTGAACGATTCAAGAAGTACCCTAGTACCGTTGCCAATGTTTTGAACCATCTACCTTCACGTGGAATCCTCGGGAAAGTTTTGTATGACCTAGGGCTTAATTACAATGGCGAGTTTGATTTATAATTTAACCAGCACGTGGTGCTAGTGACCAAACAATTTTTTGAACTTCTGTATCTCCAGCATCTGATGAGAACGGAATCTTGGAGTACGTTTTTCTGATGACCAGGGGCTTCCTGATTATTTCCAAATTTATCAGAAATTCAACCACCGAAATCCGAAATTCAATTTTTCGAACTTCTATTTCTCTAGATGGATGAAATCTTCAGGAAAGTTTTTTTTTGATGATCTAGGGCTACATCACAATGACCTAAGGCGAAATTCAGGCCTAAGGTTGAATAAGGTGTTCTAGTGAGCAAAATTTGTATCTGATGCGCTAGGACCGGTGGCGTGTTGTAGATTTTGAAAGCACCTGTACACTTTTGTATTTTGCATTCACTTAGATTTGATAAGCTCATCAAACAAAATTGTTTTTGTTTTTGTTTGTTTGCTGTTTTTTTTTTTTTTTTTTTTTTTTTTTTTTTTGTTGGGGCGTAGAACCACTGAGTTGAACTTTTGTGGTATACCCCTGTTTACTATTCTAATTCGCATCTTAAAGCTAGATCACCATTTGTCAAGTGACCAGCCCAAGACGCGTCTCCCAGTCAGGCAAAATTGAGTTTATAAAACCCACCACCTTTCCAGGATTTGCAGTCCAAATTTCTTTAGGTTGCATACAGCCACTGTACAGAAATTTAAGTCTGCTCTTGTACAAAGCATCACAACTGCAAAGCAGATGTTCCGAGGTTTCACGTTCCATGTTACAGAAACGACAGATATCATTCTGAACCTGGCCAATGTTTTTCAAATGATATCTACTCGGGCAATGTCCGGTTACTAGGCCAGTATAGGTACAAAGAACTCTCTTATTGAGCTCCAGAAGCTTTTTACTGATTGTAACATTTGGAATTATAAACCTTTTCGCTTGAACACACTTTGTGGCGACCAACCAATTGGTCATCACCCTTTGCACTTCCCAAGATTTTAATTCCATTTTTATGGCACAGTATGATATACCGCAGAATGGTTCTGGGCCAATAAACTGTGCATTTGAACCTTGTTTAGCAAGCTCGTCTGCCCTTTCATTGCCTTCAATGCCACAGTGTCCCGGAACCCAGAATAAATTTACCGAGTTCTCTTGGCACACCATTCGCAATGAAAGAATGCATTCCCAGACAAGTTTGGATGTGCATTTATAATTACTTAACGCTTTGAGTGCCGCTTGGCTGTCTGTAAAAATACAAATATTTGCATGTCTATATTTCCTCTTCAGACAAACGTTAACACATTTTATTATAGCAAAGATCTCCGCTTGGAAAACCGTTGGATAGTTTCCCATCGCCACTGAGATTTCTACCCCAGGGCCGAAGATTCCTGCTCCCGTTTTTGTTCCAATTTTTGAGCCATCTGTGAAGAATTTTATGGAGCCATGGCCAGTCCCAATCTATACGTGACGTTTCACATATGTTGTAAGGGATGTCATGGTTTTCCACAGGTTTCATCCAGTCTCCATTCATATACATCACTGGCCCATTTTGAAAGCTTTGTGAAATGCTCAGGTGACCGACTAAGTCACCAGACAGGAAAGTTTTCAGCCGTTTAAGTCTAAGCATACTCTTTTCCGCTTCTAGTTGCACGTATTCGTGCAAAGGCAGCAGATTTAGAATTGCATTCAACGCATTTGATGGAGTGCTGCGCATCGCTCCCGTTATAGCAATGGATACTAGCCGTTGAAGTTTTGTAAGCTTTTTCTGTGCAGTAGCCTCTTTTGTTTTTGGCCACCACACAAGAGAAGCATACGTTACTTTTGGACGTATTATGGATGTATAAATCCACATTATCATTTTTGGTCTTAGACCCCATTTTCTGCCAAATGTTTTTGAGCATATCCAGAAAGCACTGGTTGCCTTACCGATCACACACTCAAGATGAGCATTCCAGTTCAGTTTGGCATCCAGTATCACTCCTAAGTATTTAACCTGTTCACTAAGATGAATCTTTAATCCTCCTAGCTGAAACGCTTTTAGACTAAACTTCCTTTTCCTAGTGAAAGGTACAATTACTACTTTTGATGGATTTATGCTAAGGCCCTCCTTGATACACCAAGACTGGGTAAATTTTAGGGCCCATTGCATTCTTTCTGAAATGATGTTGTCAAATTTTCCCCTCACTATAATGACTATATCGTCTGCAAAACCTACAACCTCGAAACCTTTTTCCTCTAAGCTTCTTAGAAGATCGTCTACAACTAAGGACCACATTAGTGGTGAGAGGACTCCTCCTTGGGGACAACCTTTTGTTGCCCGTACTGTAATAGACGTACTTCCCAGCTCTGAAGTGATTTCTCTTTTTGCTAGCATGGTATGAACCCAGTTAATTATGTTCATGTCAAAGTTCCTTTTCTTCATGGCACGAGCCATAGACGAATAGGAAGCGTTGTTTTTGATTCTTGATACTTGATCGATCTACCTCTTCTCGTTTTTATCATTTTAACTGGGCTGTCGTCCGACATTCTTACGACATGCTCAGCCTTCCGTACTCGACCGATTTTAGCGGTGTGAACGATGGGAGGTTCTCCCAGCAACTGATGCAATTGGTTCATTCGCCTCCTCCAAGTTCCGTCTTCCATCTGCACTCCACCGTAGATCGTACGCAACACCTTCCGTTTAAAAACACTAAGGGTTCCTTGGTCCTCCACGAGCAATGTCCATGTTTCCTGGCCGTAGAGGACTACCGGTCTAATTAGTGTCTTGTAGATGGTCAACTCTTTTCGATCTTAGCGTCCTTCGGAATCCAAAGTAGGCACGATTGCCAACCATAATGCGCCTTTGTATATCTCTACTGGTATCGTTATCGGCGGTCTCCAATGAGCCCAGTTGCCCGAATTCGTTTACCGCCTCGATTTCATCACCATCGATCTGAACTCGTAGTGGGAGGCCACAAAGTCTTCGCGTGAGCCTTTTCCTGTCATGTCTTGTTTTTAACGCATTAATGACAAGCCCAATCCTACTAGTTTCAGTGTCGAATGTGATGTACGTTTCCGCCATCTTCTCAAAGCTGCGTGCTACGATATCTACGTCGTTGGCGAAGCCAAAAATTTGGACGGACTTCCTGAAGGTCGTGCCACACGTGTCTATCCCCGCTTTGCGAATCACACCTGCCAATGTTATGTTAAATGGCAAATACGAGAATCCAAACAACACCTTTCTATTACCTCGAGAGTGTCCCTGGGACTCGGACGACAAACATCACTCGTTCCATCGTCGCTCTGACCAACTGCGTAAATTTTCCTGGAAATCCTTATTCGTGCATGATCTGTCGTAGCTGGTCTCGATCGATACAGCTGATTTGATATCGATGAAAAGATGATTTGTGGGCACGTTATATTCGCGACATTTATGCAGCACTTGCCGTATCGAGAAAATCTGGTCCGTAGTAGCGCTCTGGCATCCATGAATTCCGCTTGGTACTGCTCCGCGAACTCCTCTGCAATTGGTGTCAGGCGGTGTCATATCATTTGAGGGAGCGACGAAGGCCAACATTCCACCCTTTTTAAAGATGGGACACACGATATCTTCCATTAAATCCTTCGGTAAATGCTCTTCCTCTTGGGCATTACCCAGTGCAGCGCCCCTGCCAGTGCTTCTCGATCGTGATTCAATAGCTCGGTTGGAAGTTGGTCAACACCAGCGGAAAGTGTGCTTAGAAACGTTTTCGTATCTTGGTTATTGCAAGCATGGAGCAAAACTGAGTTCAAGTACATGATGAGGGTTATTCCGGGTAAAATCTCGATAATCAAGGAACAAAAAAAAGGGTTATTCCGAGTGTCGAAGTGACGTTTGTCACTTGGTGAAGTGAGAAAACTCACCTGCAGTTATGTAACTCTTCTGGGTAAATCAAATGGAGGGTCACGTCACTGCAAGTGACTTTTCTCACTTCACCATGTGACAAACGTCACTTCGACTCTCGGAATATGAGTATGGATTTCTAACGACTGCTTGCGTCCCACCTGGGATTCCTGACATAACATTGGCTACGTAATATTTCCGCGCTACCAACTCATTGTGGCATTGTTGAGTCACATTGATATATTTTTAACAACGAAAGAAAGTTGCTTACATTATCTAAACTAACGAATCTTGCGACAAGGGTGTCTGATAACACCTTTTTTTTTTTTGGATACACACCTTGCTCAGTTTCACAATTTAACCTTTAACGACAAATAACAATTTACAAAATCGCAATGTGTATGCAACCTGGGATTTTCTAGCAATATCAATGGTTTCATCATCCATCCCAGCAACAAATTCAGAATCTTGCACTACACGGCAAATTTTATCAGTTATGTGGGAACCAATGACGTACAAAAGTTCCTTCTGGTTGGGAGCGGATGGAAGCGAAGATACATTGTTGTTGATAATGAAACTGGAGAATGACAAACCCCTGGATATCAGAAATTCACAGAGATCACTAAATCGATGAACGTCTTTTTGGTTTGTTTTGATAGTTCAAAATACATCAACAAATGAAAAAAAGTTATGCACATTCAATTGTATTTTTTTTTTCAACGTTGAAATTGTACCACCCCTATGTTGCAAGACTACTACCGGATCCTCATTGCTAAATTTCAAGCGGTACGCATTGCGTTACACAATCTTCTTGCATGCATTTAGATCTAAGACAACATATTCCAAGAGAAATGGTGTTCTGATCCTAAACAAAAGCATCACGTAGACGAATCCGTTTCATACGTACGATTCTCCCCCCACTGGCCATTACCATAAACTGGAAGTACTCAGTATATCCCGTCTCGTGATATGCGTAGCAAACACAGTGATTGTGAGGATAAATAAATCAATTTAATAAAATAACTCACAACACTGTTTGCCTGCAGTAGCATATCAAAAGCACTTGGTCGTTATCGTCGTCGTTACCGCCAATGTTCACTGTTGCTGCCGGTGAAAGTTCCGCCACCCCGACTCAAGTCATCATCAGAAAGGAGAAAATTATTCCATCCCAGTTAGAAGGCGTAGAGAACTTGCTACTGAATCCCAATTTGCAACATCATCGTCCGTCGGAATGCGTCTATTTGCTCATCCATGTTTGCTAAGCTGTATACTCTTACTCTCCGTCTAAATCAAAAATATTTCTCCGAGCCGAATGAAACAACAGAAGAAGGCTACCGGAGCGTGTCTGATTTTCTAACTTGTTTCACAAACAAAAACACCCAACGAAAGATGACAATAATATACACGTTTTACGGCCAGATGAATCTCGTTGTTGTGCAGAGAAGAAGCCGCAACTAACAGCACAACTCGTGCGGCCAATTGCTATCCATTGTTAATTAAATGGGACGGCAAATTAGAACCGATGAATTAAAATGTGTGAAACATTGGATGATCATCGAAAAGCAAAGAGGTAGAGCCAGAGCTAAATTGAACGTTCCCAAGCGGAATCGTTTCATTCGAAGCAATTATTGACTTAAGTTGAATTGGAACGCTCGTTGACTTCGTAACTGATGGCAGTAGAAATGTTTCAATTGTTCCAAAACAGTCAGGGACGGCTTCTTACGCCACATGCTACTTTCGAATTTTGAATACCAACTTCTTTTGATACTTTTCGGGGAAGAAAACAGTCTATTTACTGTTCTGTTAGTTTTGAATTAACCTCTTATCATTTGCTGTATTTGCTTTGTTGTCGTTAGTTACTGTAGGCTTTCAGTGGATTCTCCCTTAGCACAGTCGGTTAATCAAACCATGCTGGGTTCGATACTCAGTGTGGTTTAGGCCTTTTTTCGTAAAATAAAATTTCTTGATTCTTTAGGCGGCATTGGGTAGGGTATGTGTCCCTTGACTCTGCCTAATATGCAACAATCAATTACATTATTTGTTATAACTCATAACTCATAATAACATTTGAACTAGAAGCAACATTTAAGTTTATGCCTTTCGACGGCTCAAACTTCATGACTATTTGTGAACAATCTACTTCTAGTCATTAAATAGACGAATGACCATAGTGACCATTCCGAGACAACCCGGATACTGCGAGGAAGCCCTTCAGGAGGAGACAAATACGGGGCTTTCATAACATAAGTGAAAGAAGACTGGATTGGGCATACCATTTTTTGGCTTTTTTTTTGCACCGATATTTCAGCATGGTCAATATCGGGTGAAAAAGGGAAATCCTCATGTTGGTGCGTTAACTTTGATGCCAGCTGAAGTCTAAACCACTTGATAGAAACAATTCAAATTTAGCCACATTATTTTCTATAATGTTTTAGGCTATGGTAAATTTTTTAAAAAGGTACCTAAATTTTTTTTACAGAAATACAGATTTTTAAAATTGGTATGTCCAAAAACATATATATGTTGTTCATATATGTTATGAAAGCTTTATAAATCCTATAAATTCAAAACCTTATCAACATGACATTTTAGTCACATAAGGTTTATACATTGGTTATAGTGTTTCTGCCAAAAATATTGATAATTGACAAAGTTACAGAAGGCGATTTTTGGAAGTAAAATTTTGCTGGGTTTTTTTTTGCTACTGAGTGTAGACAATAGTCATGTAAAAAAAATTAAATCATTCGGTTTCAATACGGCTGAGCAATAACGATTGGCGACAGGAATTAGCCCACTGCCAAGACGGCCCCGCACCCTATGTTGACGACACGAAACATGAAGTTGTAGCTAAGGTTTCAAGTTTTCACAGCATATTTACATTTTTGCGTTCACTTCATAAATATAGCCACTACAATGGTTCAAAGAAAAGTTGGTACCTTCAGCCTCACCTTACACTAAATTTTTTTTACTACTCCCATATTCTACTTCTTGGATCAGGTTCATCAGTTTAGCATATATAATTAACGTTTTAATTATGGTTCATTTTCCGAATATCGAAATGATCAAGACAAAAGATGATCTTTTCGGGTCATAGGATCAATTTGAAAATCGAACATCGACATCAAAAGGATGGATCTCGCACTGAAAGTTTATCTAATCTAATCTAATCTAATCTAATACAAACGCAGCCAGTACGAGAAAGCATCCTGGAAATAATTGGGTTAGATTTTTTTTTTTTGTCAATATTGATGCTTGCAGCACATCAAAGAAATTATACAAGCGTCAAAGCGGCCAGGCCTACTGCGCTGCATTAACTGCAAAAGATGATTCTGTAAAATGAGTTGGAATAGATTTGAACCACAATGCATTTTGTGAATCTACAGGGGTGGAAGGATGCGTGGACATACCGTACCTTACGCTCCGAGGTAAGAAATAATAATAAATATAATAAGATTATAATAAAAATGTAAAATCAATATGCTATGTCATATAGAATAGTATATAAAACATAGTGAAGGGAATATCCCTTCGTAACGTAACGTAATAACGTATTATGATGATAAAAATTACACATGTCTGCACATTGTTGTCCTGTTGCAATGGTAGAAGGATTTGCGTATCTATTATGAACCTAAAAGTTTATACAATATATCAAAGCTAAGAGAAAAAAGTTGAAAGTTATTTTACAAAACTTGAAAACTCCATGCATGACCTGAAATTATGCATACAGAATAGTTTATCTAAAATGTCGATGTGCTGTTCCGATTCCTTGCACCACTATACTCATTTGAAGTGAATCTCATAGGTTTAAATGACGACATCCACTGGTTGGTCACTGATCTAATCTAATCTAATCCAACCCAAACGTAGCAAAATAGAACAGCATTTATGAATATAAAAATTAAATAAAATAATATTCGCTGATCTAAATTAATAGAAAAATACTTAATGATAAGAGGCAATAAAATATCTATACAACCTGGAATCACCTTCCTTGAAACCTTGATCTCGCACTAAAAATTTATTTTCCTAAATTAGCTTTCACTCGCTTCGTAATCATCGATTTTGAACATAGAACAAATGTCTCGTATATTGTATGAAACAATCATATTGCTTTTTATCTACACTGCAAGTTAATTTTAGTTTATATAACGAAATCGAAGGTAGAACTAACGAATCTGTTCGTTGTTTTCAGCAACGAAACTGATTTGTTCTTTTTATAAAGATACCTTCATAATTAATGGCACAAGCGCGACTGTCATAAGCACGAAGCATTTGTTGACACAGAAACAACATTCGTGCATTGTACGGAACAAATGCTATCATTACACCTTTTTGAATAATGCACGAAACAGATTTTGTGACGACCAGCCAATCGCTGCTTCGCTGGTTTTGCTGCTGGGATGGGCGGGAATAATTTATTTATCCCAAAATACAAATTGAGGCGCTGTCGAGAGTTATAACTTCATACACATTCAATTATCATCTCACGAGTCGCCATGGCATAGTGAGATGAATTGAGGATGTGGTATCAGCTCTTTCCAAAAATGCAGGTTCGAATCCCATGTCAGAAACATTAAAAAAAAAGACGCTGGACGACTCCACGTGGTTGCGCTTTTTAGTCAATTACATTTCGATTTGATAAAGTATTTCTCTCAGTCATTCAGGCAACCATCAGAGAAACGTTTCTTTTAAATTGGTAACAAAATATTCGTAGCTCTTTGTACTTTTTTTCGTACAATGCACGAATGTTGTTTCTGTTTCAACCAATGCTTCTTGCTTTTGAAAGTTGGGCGTGTGCCATTAATTACGAATGTACAGGGTGCGGCAGAAAATCATGCGAAAATTTGTTCTATTTCTTTCAAATCCCATTTTCAACTAATTCAAGCAATAATATCAACATTTTCGAGTGCAGTTATCTATATAAAGTACTTTTAAACAAATTTATTGAATGTGTCCTCCATTTTTATTAATAACATCCTCGAGCTGACGCCGGAAGCCAGAGCATGCCTTTTGGACGTAGTCCTCCGACATTGACTGCCATGTGCGTGTTATGGTTGACTTCAGGGTTTTAACACTAGGGTGTGATGTTTTGCAGGCTCGTGCTTCAACGTATGCCCAAATCGAATAATCCAACGGATTAAGATCTGGACTGCTAGGGGGCCACAAATCCTTCGGCCAAAACTTCATGTTATCGTTCAACCATTGTTGGGTTCGAATGGACGTGTGACACGGCGCTCCATCCTGCTGTAGGACAACGTTTTGGTCCTCGGAGAAGTTGGCCTTCACCCAGGGAAGCACTTGGTCTTTTAAAATACCGATATACACTTCGGTATTGATTTTAACTCCAGCATCAATGAAAACAGGCGGCATTTTCAAACCGTAGGACACCACCAAGCCAAACATCATGACACCAGCCGGATGTTTGGTTTGAAATTTGAATTTCACTTTTTCCGGAACGTTCTCCATTTTCTGCGGTGAAATGGACCGGTCCGTGCGGCTGTTGGCCACAGCATCGATGCTGAAAAGCTTTTCGTCGGAGAACAGGATTCTCATTTTTTCCTTCTTCAACAAGGAAAGCAATCTCTTGGAACGAGTCACTCGTAGTTCCTTGACCCGGTCCGTAATCAAGTGGCGTTTCACTCTGGCTCTGGAAGATGCATGCAGGTCTTCTTTGATGATTCCCCGCATGGATTTCTCCGAAATATTGGCTTCCTTTGCAAGTTTTCTTATGGAACGCACCGTGTTGCGAGCAATTTTTGCACGGACCGATTTGATCACGTTCGGCGTGCGTGTAAAGCGCGGACGTCCGCTTCCCGGCTTCCGCTGCTTAGGACCATCCTGCAGGGACTTTTTTATGCGGTAAACTGTTGCCAAATGGCACCCTACCACCTTGGCAATCTCTTTCGGCTTCTTCTGGGCGAGCAACAAACTGGTGATTCTTTCGCCAACATTTTGACGAATTTGCAATAAAACAAATAGAATGTTTGGATGCAGCACTTGAAAGTAAACATAAACAAATACGCTTTCGACAGAAATTAGTCACTAGCTACACGAATTAACCCAATACTCATGTTTGAACATTTTCGCATTATTTTCTGTCGCACCCTGTATCTTCATAAAAAGAACAAATTCTGTCCGTTGCTGAAAACAACGAACAGATTCGTTAGTTTTACCTTCGACTTCGTAATATAAACTAAAAATAACTTTTAGTGCGTAAAGATCAATTCAAGATAACCCAATCTTAGTTCGTATGTAAGTAAAGGCAACTGTGGTTGGTCCATTTCAAGGCTAGAAGTAGACTATTCATGAAAAATCATGAAGATTGAGCCGTCGAAAGGCATGTTTCGGCGAAAATCCGTTATTATCCCATCTTAAAGGGTTCCCCTGGGCCATCCGGATTGTCTCGGAATGGCCAATGTAGGCATTGGTCCATTTCAAGGCTAGAAGTAGACTTTTCATGAATAATCATGATGTTTAAGTTTGAAAATTTGTATTGTCGCTGCCTCATGGATCGTGGCAAAACTTGCCCTCTTCCGGCACAAATCTTTGTAGCCAATCGGGTTAAAAAGGGCAGTATCCACCAGAAACTAGAAATTGGAACCTTAATAAGCATTATAAAAAAGACTTTTATCCTATTTATCTACATTCAATTTCTTTTTTACTAGAAATCTTTCAATTTCTTTATGAGTCGTTTATATTTTTTTAATGCCATTTTCTAAGCTTTTTTAAATGCCATTTTCTCAACAGCATGATTGTGTGGCAAGTGCTATCTTACTTTTTGCCCAGATATTTTCATTTCATTTTCTTCTACGACAAATTCCTAGACCAGACCGGGAGTCGAATCCAGCCACTTCCAGTATTGTGTGGCTTTGTAGCCACCCCTTAATCGACTGAGCAAAGGTAGATGTTGCTGTTATGCCGAGTTCAAATTTTCATTCATCAAAGCCACTGATGTCAGTTAACTAAGGCTTGCTTCATTTAGAATTGGAACAAACTTTTGCTCATATTGTGGCGCTCCTGGTGGACGGATTTGGAAGTTCTTGGCGCTCACGTGTCAGGAATTTTGTCAGCTTCACGTATGTATTTTTGACATTCCGCAAATCGACTGTACTTTGTAAACAATCAACATGGAAGCCGAAAGAAGGGAAAAAAATGTGCACAGTTATTTGGAAAATCCATTGTGGTCTGCATCTAGGCTAGCTAAACAGCTGAAATTGCCCAGAAATACCGTATGGCGCGTTATCAAACGGTATAAGGAAACATTGACGACGATTCGGAAGCCTCAAGCCAATCGTCGGAGTGGAACTGTCGACCGGAAACTGCGTGGTAAGATTTTGTAGACGATTAAGAGGAATCCCAATCTGTCGGACCGTGATTTGGCCAGACAATTCGGTGCTGCCCATAGTAGCGTGAGGAGAACTTGACTCCGGGCAGGAATCAAGTCGTATCGAGCTAGCAATCAGCCAAATCGGACCATAAAACAGAATAGTGTGGCCAAAATCCGTGCTCGGAAGCTATACGACCAGGTGCTGACCAAGTTCGACGGGTGTCTTCTGATGGACGATGAAATTTATGTCAAGGCTGACTTCGGGCAAATCCCAGGTCAAAAATTTTACTTGGCAACGGCTCGGGGGGATTTTCCAGCCAAATTTAAATTTGTTTTTGCCGACAAATTTGCACGAAAATTCATGATTTGGCAGGGCATTTGCAGCTGTGGCAAAAAAACGAAAGTTTTCGTTACAAATAAGACAATGACGTCGGAACTATACCAAAAAGAGTGTCTCCAAAAACGAATTTTTCCGTTCATTCGATCCCACGACCATCCCGTAATGTTTTGGCCAGATTTGGCAAGCTGTCATTACAGCAAAGTCGTTCAAGAATGGTATGCAGAGAAAGGGGTCCAGGTTGTTCCGAAAAACCTTAACCCACCCAACTGCCCCCAGTTCCGCCCTATTGAGAAATACTGGGCAATCATGAAGAGGAGACTCAAGGCAAAGGGAAAGGTTGTCAAAGACATCAATCAGATGAAGACCTGGTGGAATAAGATAGCTAAAACGATGGACGAAGAAGGTGTGCGCCGCCAAATGAGCCGTGTTACAGGAAAAATTCGAGAATTCCTTCGAAACCGTGACGAATAATTTTATCCGTATTTTTTCTTAAAAGTATGAAGAAAACGCTACATTTGTATAAAAAAAGATCTTGAATTCAATAATAAATAACTGAAATACAGGCAATTGTTTTTGTTCCAATTCTATCTGAAGCAAGCTTTAGCAAATCAATAAACTTCTAAGAATTTTGGTTTTACTTATCTAGTTTATGTCGGCCCTCTCTTAAGTAATTAGTGTAATAGCTTTCGTAAATAGGATCCACTGGAGTGTAGGGCAGATAATTCTTACCACTCATTCACTTACATAAATATCTGGGCAAAAAGTAAGATAGCACTTGCCTTCGTTTTTTTTTTTTCTTCAAGAAATGATTTAACAACCACCATTCTGTAATTTCCTACCTTTCAAATGATGCAATAAATTAAATAATACATTGCTGCTCTAATTTATACATATTCTTCCAATATATTCACCCCTCTGCATTCATGTATCGGAAGCTATTTTGAAGACGTAAATCCGATCTGTATCGGCATAATTTTCTTCTATTTGATAACGTTCTGAACTCTCAGAATATTCAGAAGAACTCTCGTGCGTAAGCCTACATTAATTCTTATCCGAATCCATTAACTCTAATGTCTCGTGCTAAACATGGCACAATGTAGCCACTGATAAATGGCTCATCCCGCCAGACGAATTATGGAGCGGCATATAGCTACTCTTCTCTGCCCTTTCTATGGCATGAAATTTATTAATCTACTCACCAGCTGCTATCGCTAGACATTTCGTTGGCTTCCTCGAACGTGATACGCAGATTTCCCTCTCGCTCTATGACTCGTCGTCATCGCCTTCCTCTCAAAAGGCTAGCTGTTGCCTTCTACTCCCGAGACCTAGTGAACGCCGAGATTGAACATTGAACCTCGACCGGAAAGTGTTACTTTATAAAATCAATATAACCCACTGTCGTACAACGCTCATACTGCTCAATGTTGTCGGACTTTGCACGGAGTGCAAGAGGAAGAAAGTGTTCACAACTTTGAACCGCATCGTGTACACCGAGGCGTACGTTCTATCCCTTTGATCCTGACCTTAATCCCCCGCCACTACGAGGAAGGAAGATGCATGTTGGTACTATAATCTTCTTTCAGACGGCCCAACGACTTCATAATTCTCCAATTTATTCTTCGGAAATGGTGCGCCATTTGCTAACGACATTTCTGCAGCACAGCCGGCACCAGGGGTCTCGGGTACTGGAATTGTCTTCCATCCGTTTCTGCTGGTTATGTCTGTACCGTGTCAATCCGTGTGCTTGCGAATTCAGTTGACAAGCATGAAGCAGAGTTATTGGATTGTGTATTATTGGTGAATGGGTTAAGAGCAGGGGGACCATTATTTTAAACAGCACTTTCGCACGTCCGTGAAGCCTGTGTTTGAAAAGACACTTGAGCTTTGTCAAAAATTGACGATCCTTTTTTTTTGTTAACAAGATTGAAAGTAATCGAAAGCCTTCTCGCGTAACCTTTGAAAAGTGCCTATCGTCGTTGATCGATTATCTTCATCGACTTTTTCTTCTGCGAATAACGCAATTGTAAGTAGAATTTATTGTTGAATGTACAAGCTAACAACGTCTTCTCCCGACCTAAGTTATTAGCAGAGTCATAAATTCAATTGCTTAGCCATTATTAACCAAAGAGAAAGTCTATTAAGAGAATCGATCGACGAAGCTAACCGCTTTGCAAATGTTACGTGATCCTTGATTAATTTGAACTCGTCATTGGAGTCCGAGGTTTTGTTTTATTTTCGAACTAGCTCAACATATGCGGTAGTATATTCTATAATACTGCTCGCAGCTTGGATTTGGTGGCGTGCGTGTTAATTGGTCAGTTTCTTTGATTATTGATCGTCTCGCTCAACTCGAAAACGGGCAAACTGAACATCGGAAATCTGTTGTGGCTGCAGCTACTGTATTCTAATCCAAACAGCATCATATCGAAACTGAGCACAGCTAAGAGAGTGTGTGGTTTTGAATCCAGTCTATGTCTCTCGGGTAGGCTGCGGCCTCGATATGATGATTGATTTCACCTTCCAGCGAAAAGTTGGTGGAGGAATGGTGAAAAGCGAGGATTAACAAATCCTATGCCATACCGCAGAGCCAGCAAATGGCACATTGTGCGAATCGTATTTCAACTCAAGTGCAGAGACTTCTGATGTCTATAAATTATCAAATCTAGGTGCATCAAAGCGCATTGGTTTTAGCCAGCTGCTGTTCGTTCGCCGCAGGGTGTCAGCAGTGGATCCTAGGTTGAGAACCAGTGATTGACAAACAACCAGTCAAGATGACATAATTGATATACTGGAGAATCCAGTTTTGGTTAGCCAAATCCCGTGAGGCGGGGGACAGGTTGGTGTTTGGTTTCATCAACTGTCGACTGTGAGCAAGAGTCGTTTATTGGATTTCTCTTGACAAATTCCGCATCCGGAAATGTCATTTGATTTTCTGCCAAAACAGAACTTTAATTTAAAAGTAACAGTAAAATATTACATCCGTTCCGTCTTACTATTCAGTTAGTTTGAATATTGATTACAATCACGCCTGCTACTTTTTTGCCACTGACGTTAGAAAGTTGTGCTAGCATTTGCACAGGCGCTCCAAATTTCCTCAACAGCCTTCGTTTAAGCACAGTAATGGAAAGAAAGGGAGAGACAGAGAAAGCTTGCTCAAATCCTGCCGCGCTCGCAGAAAACTCTTTCAATTTATCATAATCAGAAGGCTGTCTTTCGAGGTTCTGAAGTAATCCTGCAATTATTGATGTAATAAAGTACACGTTTAACTCACTCGAAAGCAAAGCCCGCTCTTGTAGAAGCAAACCCGACAACGGCTGTTTCATTAAGGCTTCAAAGTTGACGTTTCCAGATATGAATCGTCTATCGTGCTGCAAGTGGCATTGGAAAAATTGAACAATTAAAGCTATCATATGGCTGTGGTTGCTGGTGGTGATGGTGTGGTAATCGTGGCATTTTGGGCATGCCTCACACCCGATAACGATCATCAAGCGCAAACGGTTGGAATAGATGGATCTCGGTCGGATTCAGAGCGTGAAACGGATTTATATTTGTATCCCACGCTACGACGTTGAGCCCTGGCTGAGTCCGGGTGTTGTTGTAGCCCACACGCACGCGAATTGTAGGTTTGGTTTGTTAGCGATAACTTCGTGGACAGGGGAAATTCCGTGTCAGTACGAAGCCTCCGTACCTGATGGGTGCAGATTGATTATTTGACGTAGCGTGAAATGCTGACATAAGTATCTCAGTTAATGAAAATCGTCGCGCTTGATGATCCGACGTGAGGATGATTGGTTGTTTCATGTTGTGTTTTGTAAATGATGATTTTCAATCGTAAGCTTCTTCATATTGTTTTGCTTTATTGCGTCCCCACTGAGTATTGATGTTGAGGCATTTTTTCAACTTTGCTTTCTTTGAGGAGCGGCACAGCAGGTACCATTTCTCTTTTTTGGCCGTGGTATATGTTACTTACTGAACACTGAAAATCTATTTCTTGTTGAAAAAAAAAACTTTGTTTAAAATTCATTTTAATATTTTGGCTCATTCGCAATGTTGCCACATGGGATTTTTGGATGAAGGACTACGTCTTTGTTTTGTATTCTGGGGTACAATTAAAAAAAAAGACCTAGTGGGACAGTCGCGAAAAGTGGACAGGTTTTGAGCGTTAATATCTCAGTCGTTTCTCCAATGATTTCCAAAATGTGTGCCCGATTCCAATATTGAAAACTATTGATATTCAAAATTGAACTATTGAAAATAACGCAATTATGAGGTAATGTCGTATAATTACTATATCGCCTATCGCCTTTGGTTAGACAGCCATTGGTTATGCAGTCGGATAACCAAGCCAGTGGTGAATTTGTAGCCAGCCGGTTGGCGCAACCACGAGTGAAATAAGTATGCTCTAGTTGGCAGCCATCTTTCGGTAAGGCGGTTGAGTGGTATGAACGGTATAAGCCAGCCACCATCATAATCGTCAATGTATGTAGCAAATGCAACATAAGCATGACCAGCTACTAGTAATTAGTAGATAATAGATTTCAATTATCTGCTAACAACTGTTGCCAATATGACGATAGTATTGCTGGCTAATGAATTGTCGCACAATATTAGTAAAGATGTGAATGGGCCATACGACAGCGCCATAAAAGATCGATGAAACATGGATCTTTAAAAATCCGTCTTCTTTAGGACAACCAGTTTGATTTTTCCAGCTAAAGAGTTTGTTTGGATTGGAATATATCTAACACACCGTTCCAAACTATTGTCAATTGAAAGCCAGCAGTGGCTTAAAAAGTTTCAGCTTTCTCTTCGCCGCATACCTTAAATTTTCTGTACAATTACAAACACAGCTCGGACATTTAAATGGTCTCTATATTATTCCGAAGCTCAAGTAAAGCAAGCTTCTGCCAGAGGAGCATGCCAAATAGAAAAATCACTGTCCGATCACGGACACTGAACTCGGTGTGGCAATCCTCGGCTCGGAGGATTCTAGCGGATATGGTAAATCCCCCCTATGGGAACACCAACATGAACAACGAAAGCTCGACTGAAGAAAATGTAAACCTGTAGTCCTGAAAAAGACTGTTTGTTTTCGGCTTGTTCGGAGAGGAAAAAAAGTCGCAAACTGTATAAAAACACTTTAGTTATTTATTGAACTGTCTTCTTCAATGGTTATGGACTGTATGAATGATTTGTGTAGAACGCGCACTTTTAAATGCTTCTCTTCGAATAGAAAGCATCAATAATATCAATGGATCTATTATGCACAAATCGGTAACAGGTTTCCATAAGGGGTATCTGCAACAGAAAGCCTAGTTGAGCGCATTTCTACAATCACTCTTCTTGTTTTAAAAAAAAAGAAAGAAGAAGAACATTCAGAGCGACTGGACATTTTAACCGTCGCCGGTAGAACTAATCTAATCAAGTACAATGGGGTAGAAAGTTGGGCTGAAAAAGAGCTACTAGATTATTGATAATATATCAATAAGCTAAAATGATTACCCCAATTCAGTGATTTCTAGGTAATGGTGAAAAAAATTGGAAGTCATTTGTTACAGAGTCATTACCGTTCTTTTTCAAGCCCGTTGGCATAAGAGGGATGCAATTCGGTTAGTAAGACAGAAATAAGATCTAAAACCATGAGTATGAAAAATAAAATGTAACCAAAACTCATTAACATAAATAAGTTTTAGCTTCGGATGTTGATCCCAATACATTTGTAATTAGCTGCGGATCAATGCTGCTTGAACTCAATGTTGTCTGAATGTTCTAACGGAAAAGGGAAAAAGTATTTTCTTTTCGATGGCTGAATAACGATTAAAGCATCTTGAAAATCTGTCTATTGCTTTCTGTGTGGATTGGTATTCAAAAAGTAAAAAATGTCATTGATTTGCTATGTTTGGTCGTTATATTAGCTGAGGAATATGACACTTCAAAATAAATATGAATGTCAGAAATGTTGGCGTATCGTGTGGCTTGTGCTTCTGGCAAATTTTAATGTTGGGGTGCTGGTTAAAAGAGTAGTATATTTCTTATTATTACTCTAACCATATCAGGCCTAAGTTTTTCCCAGCGTGATTATACAAGCAACTATTATACTATTTCAAATAATTTCTGTATTATTGAGTACCAGCTCAATAACATAGAAATTATTTGAAAAAGTATAAAATATATTTTTGAGATGTATTAGTGCGTCCAAACTGTCCTGGAATTGAGAACTTAAGATCTACAGTTGTAACTGTAACTTTATCCGGTATACAATAAATCAGAATATTTATTGAATATGGTTGAATATTTATCGTAGCTTTGTATAGCCAAAAAGGGATCGGCTACTACTGTACAACGGTTACTTCTATATATCTTAAGTTTTGAACTCAAGGTCACTTTTTATGAGCTTGAACATCTCAAGATAATCTAATAATTACTAGTTACCTTACCGAAGTTTCACTGAATGTGTTTGAGTGCATATCGTCACCTTTCATAGGTTATAAAACTACTGTTACGACACAAGATCCTGACTTCTAAACTCAAGGGCAATTTTGGTTACCTAGAACATCCCAAGATATATCATTATATCTGTTGACCTTCCAGAAGACTGACTTAATTTGGTCAAATACATATTGTTACTTTGTTTAGTCCAGAAAGCTACAGTTACAGCTGTAGATTTTCAGCTTTGAACTCCAAGGATGGTTTGAATAATCAAGAACATCCGAAAATTATCTCATAATGCCTGTTGTTCTTCCAAGATATCCAATGAAAATGTTGCAATACACATCGTAGCTTTGCAAAGCCCAGAAAGCTTTTTTTCCCCGCTGCACGTCTTATGTTCTGATCTCAAGGAAAGTTTGTATGACCTAGAACATGTTATATTACTTTATAATGTTTGCTGACATTTACGAATATTAATTCATTTTGTTTGAATATTAATTTTTACATTGTATTGCCTAAACATTGCTGTTAGGATGCTGCCATGACAGTTTGGATGACCTAGACCATCCCAAGATTATCTTCATTTTTACGTTCAAAAATATTCACTGAACATGCTTGAATACGTGATGTAACTTTGTATAGCCTATTAAGCTGCTGTTACTACCGATGATGCCAAGTTCTAAACTCCTGGGCAGTTTGGATTACCTATAACCTCACAAAGTTATAAAATAATGACAGATGATCTTCCAGAAGATTCATTGAATATGTCAGCTTATATATAAATTATATAAATATCACAAAAACGACTGCTACAACTGTAGATCATATGTTTTGAACTCAAGGGCAGTTTGGATGACCTAGAATATCCCAAGATTATCGCATTATGTCTTTTGACCTTCCACTATTCAATGAATAACAATAGGCAATGCATTTTGTCCCTTTGCATACTCTAAAAACCTACTGTTACAACTATAGATCTTATGTTCTGAACTTAAGGACAGTTTGAATGACCTAGATCATGCCAGTTTATCTCATTATTATTTTTACGTTCGAAAATATTCACTGAAAATGGTTGAATATCCCAACAAGCTATAGTCATAATGTACTTCTTAAGTTCTGAACTCTAGGACAGTTAGGATGACCTAGAACATCACAAAATTATCAAATAATGACTGTTGGAGTTTCCAAAAGGTTCATTCAATATTTTTGAATACATATCGTAACCATATATCTCTCTAAAAGATACTGTTTCAACTGTAGATCTGAAGTTCTGAACTCAATCACATTTTGGATAACCAAGAACATCCCAGAAAGATACAAAATGGTTAAACGTTTATTAACGAGAATTTAATAATCTGTATGCATATCAATGCTAAAACAACGCTCTACACTATTTTATTTTTCAAATTTTTCTTCTGAATTTCTTCATAATCAGGATGTTCTAAGTCGTCAATTAGACCTTAACTCAGTTTTTTATTTTTCCCATGTACAAATTTTTTTCCATTTTCCTTTTGGAGTCATATATGACCCCTTAGGCCTGAATGGGTTAAGCAAGAAGCTTATGGTTTTCTGGCCAATTGTCACCTAAAGAATTACAAGATATAAAGTTATCACATCTTATTTTTGGCCCATAAATACTTCTATCTTTTGAATATACATAAGTCATACCCAAATACTTTGTTTGAAGGAAATGTGCATCATAATTTTCTTTACATCTCCTCCGAAGAGAACCTTCTTGAAACATTTAAAACAAAAAAGTTATGCATAAAAACTCTTTCTTTTAAGTGCACCCTGATTTAAAGCTGGGAGAGAAACCTCTAGGTCCTATGTAGAGGTATAAAGCCTGATTTGGCCTCTTGTCACTATGCGAAATCCGTCCTGGAATGGTATTAGATACAAGAGTTCATAAAACGTGCCAAAAACAGAAAATCCACCAAACTGTCCAGAACTTCGCCCAATAGAGAAGTACTGGGCTCTAGTTAAGCGGAAACTCTTCGAAACTAAGAAGAAAGCCAATGGTACCGATGATTTCAAGAGAAGATGAGGATACCGTACGGAACCTGATGGCGGGTGTACCACAGGAAGTGCGAGAATTTTACAGAAAGAAGGATTAACATCTTAATCAACTGTTTCTAATGTAGATATAACTTTATCATTGTGAAATTAAAAATTGGTTTTGTTGAATTATGTGTAAATATTTTTTGCTGCTTTTATTTTGGTGTCCGAAATTTAACGTGGACAGGTTTAAAATGACTAACCTTTAATCTTAAGATTCGTTAAAAAGTCAGCAAAAGTGCCGCCACAGCAATAACTTTTGAAATCACGAGTTCTGTCTCCACTTGGCCAATATTCCTAGAGTCAATTTCATGCAAGACACTATGTTACCAAAGGCAAACCCCAAGAAGTTATTAATTTTACCGTGAAAAATGCTTCTCCGTCTACTATGGGGCGGTGGAAACTGTAATTAGTTTTTCTTATAGTCTATATAGCCAGCAGAGAGGCAACATCGAAATGTGTCAAAAGATCGTGATCGAAATTAGCTTGAACATATTATCCATAATTAGAATGACCTCACGTATAGCTACTATTCGTTGAATTTTAGCTTCTTGAAAATCTTTCAATAAAAATTCGTGGAACTCCTTTGAGATGTGGATGAGTCAGATCCATATTTCTTTGGGTTTCAAATGCCTTTAACACATTTCCTAGCTCTCATTTTTTTTCCAAGATTCAACTCGATGTACATGCTGAACTTTTGAGTTCGAGACGCCTCTGGATTTATGTCTCATTTTTATTATAAGTAGCCCAAAAATTAGTAGCTATTCAATTGGTCAAAACATTTTCTTGACCGGACAAGTAATTTTAACGTACTTAAACACGTGAAACAAATTTGAAATCCTATCACAGATCAGCGCAAGTAAATAAGTCAATTCAAAAACACTTCATTAAAATCTCCCCAGTTTTACGGCGTTAAATTGAAATATTAGCCAACGGGGATCGGCTAAATTGACCTCGTTCATTTCCAACTTCAGTTAATCCTATTCACAGGAATTGACTCGTATAATCATTGCAACTGTTCCTAATCCTTTCCGGTTCATTTTCCAAACCGATTTCTGACCCAGTAAGGCAGCGATAAAACTAAATGACAGGCTATTTTTCACCACAGCGAACCAGTCATACGCCATGGGCGATGTATTCTGCAATCGGCTTCAGCGATAGGGATTATGACCCGAGGTAAATGTTTTGCATTTCGCTGAAACGTACATCTATCTCAATCGCTGTTTAATCTTATTGTCCAACTTTTCTGATGCCATAAAATTACCATGTCCGGATGGGCCGCAGAAAAGCTGGAAAGCCTACAAACACACATCGGAACAATCTCGTCACCAACCGATCCGCCTGCCTGTCTGTCGATATCGAGAATCCGACAGCGTCCATTTAACCTATCGGGAGGGCGAGGTTTCAATTAATTTGATTTCGATCTAAATCGGATTACACAAATTTTGCGTTGATGTTTCGATGGTTCCAATTTGTAAAGCTGGTTCAGCGACGTCAAGGGCAATTCTTCCCTAGAGGAGAACCGTTTTTCAATCCCAGATACAAGCGTTCCTGTTTCGAATGTCAACGAGTCAGGACCTTCCACTCTCATAATCAACTAACTGCAACATAGTATTACAATCACGAGCATAAATCATTCCTTACCGGGTTCGAATTCGATAGGTACGTGGCAGTGTCCGTTGGTTGGATGGCATGAGCAATAGAAGCTTGAGGCTTTCATTGAACAATGAACGACGACGGTTCGTTCGGTACGTTAACTTCGCTATGAGAGAGGATCTAACGAGACACCATTCATCGTGCCCCCAAAGGGAGCAGGGACCGCAATTAAATCGGATTAAAATGTCAAACAAACACATCTATTACACTCAGCTAAGGATTGAATGTTTTCTAGTTGAAACGCCCGGTCGGCTCCCCACCACTGTCATCACCTAGTCATAGAGCAGAATGCAATAACCATAAGAGTCCCAAACTGGATGTTTGTGTCATTGGGTTCACAAAGCACTTTCTATTGGAAATTCCGTATTTCTATTGAACATTGGAAGATTTAAACATCTCAATAGGGCGCCCAAATTGATTCATCATTGGTATGATTCCTAACTCAGTAGAGAGAAGCTTTTCTCAATAAACAAGCTCCTATCTCTATTTTTCAATCAATTCTTAATTGATTGTTTTTGTAACAACCACATCGCATCACTTCATGAATGGGAAAATAAATATTCCTCGTTTATCCAACCCACCACCACCACCACGGCTAAGGTGCGGTGGAATTTCCATTACACGATGTTTTTCACGTGTTGATCATTCAACGAGGCGCGTAAAAGTTCATTCCGTAAATTGAATTTCCAACTTTCAACAAAGCCACACGAGAGATACGCACACACTTCTGTGATGATGGCTTCAGGATGTGTGCTTCGTTTGGGTGTTACAAGAACCATGAACCGTTTTACTACTTAGCACAAAGTGGATCGGGATTGTGCACCGTGCATGTAAGTGTTTGGTGTGCCCCAGGAGATATTAGGTAGACATTGAATTGCTCTGAAGGAAATCGTAATTCATGAACACAGAACATGAAATTAACGTGTATTTAAACTGTACCTACAGGCTTTTACTGCAATTTGTAGGATATCATAAGTTGAGTTAGTAAGGTTTTATCGTAAAACCATTTTTTCAAACATCTCTAGGCACCTTTCTTAGCTCAGTGTTTAAAAGCAAAGCTATCAACAAGGCTGGGTGCGATTCCCGATTTCAAACTAGATATTTTTTCTTATGTTAAATATTTCGATATCACTTTTCATAGAGTATGATTGTACTTGACCTACAATTATATAAATACAAAAATAGTGCGGAAAAAATGCGAAAATTCTTAAACTTTAATATTTGTTAAATTTGTATAACTAATTACTTATTTCTGTTGACATTGTGTTTGTTTATGTTTTCTTTTAAGTGCTGTATGAAAGCATAGGAATTGTTTTACTGCTAATTTTTGAAAATGTTCGCCAAAAAAGTGATTACTATCAATCGCCCAGAGGACGCCGCAGGAAATTGCCATGGGGGTAAGATGTCATTTGACCACAGTTTATCGCATCACAAAATCCCTACAGTATGGATGGTCTTTTTGAAAATACCACCTGTTTTTTTTCCTCATTTTTAAGAAGATCTAGGAGTTAAGAGCTCGGTTGTATGAATATGCATATATACGAGTAGATTCAATTTACCACCTGTTCATTGAATAGGATAGGATGGATGGTATCTTGTGTCCCATCCATAAAAAGGGTGACAAGCTGGTTTGCTGCAACTTTCGTGCAAAAACGCTACTGAGCGCCGTCTACAAGTTGTTCTCCCAAATTCTATGCCGCCGAGTCTCTTTAAATCTCGAAGAGGGTTGCTGCAAGGTGATGGATTGTCCTGTCTATTAAACATTGCATTGAAGGGTGTTATTCTAAGAGCGGGAATAGACACTAGTAGTAGGATCTTTAGGAAGTCCGTCCACATTTTTGACTTAACCGACGACGTTGATATCGTAGCACGCACCGTTAAGACGATGGCGGAAGCGTACACAAGACTTGAGGCTGATACTAGTTAAGAAGAAAATAAATGAGAGAAAAAACATCACGAGAAGACAATGTTAGCCTCCCACCACGAGTTCAAATCGACGGTGATGAAATTGAGGCGTTATACGAATTCGTGTGTTTGGGTTCATTTGTGACCACCGATAATGACACCAGCAGAGAGATACAAAGTTGACCATCTACAAGACATCAATCGACAGTCCTTTACGGCCACGAAACGTGAACAATGCTCGTGGAGGACCAATGTGCCATGGTGTCTTTGAACGGAAACTGTTCCGTATGATCTACGGTGAGGTGCAGATGGATGGACGGTGGTGAGCTAGGCACGTCGTTAGAACGTCGGACAACAACTCAATTAAAATAATTCTCGATAACGATCCGACGGGCACGAGAAGAAAAGGCGCAACGAAAAAGGTGGTTCGATCAAGTAGAAGGCGACCTGCGGTTCCTTCGCAGACTGCGAGACTGGTGAAGTGCAGAAAAGGACCGAATAGCATAGAGTAAAACCTTTTTTTTTAGAGCAGAGGTCACCCCGCCCTTGCCCGATTTGCAAGGTAAGTCATTGAATGGGTCGAACAAGCTTAGTAGATGAGTTCTCACATAACTCTTCAAAAATATGTTAGTAGCAATGAAACCTTGTCCTCTCTCGTTATTTAAAATTACGTAAACTACTTCGTAGCGGATTCTTTCTATGAATCGAAAAAATATGGCCTGCACATTATGTAAATAATATGACTGAGAATGGTTAAATGAATTAGTTAGCTCTGAAAGAGAATACAAACAAGTAGAATGTTTTAATACGGCCTTTCAAAAAAAAAAAAAAAAAAAATAGACATGAAGTTATCCAAAGACAAATTTACAGCGAAAAAGTGGAACGAAAAAAATATTTAAAAGAGCGAAAAAAAAAAAAAAAGATAATGCAACCAAAACTACGAGAAAAAGAACAAAAAAAGCGTAAGAGAAAGAGGGGAGACAAAAAAGACAAGAGAGAGAAGCAAAGAGAGGGTAAGGGAAGAGAGAAGAGAGAAGTAGGAATGATTCACCAAGTTATGCGTCCATGAAAAAATCAACTTTTCAAAAATCAGATGTTCAGACTTACACCTACCAAAATGACATGTAAATTTCTGTCTCCTGGCCCCGCAACTCCTTTACACTAAGAAAATAAAAGAGATGAGAAAATAAATCCAATCAAACACATCTTTTGTTGCATTGTTCAGTTAAAAGCTAATTTTCCGAAATATTTTTTGGGTCGCTTTTTCAAACATGAATTACGTCTCATGTAAAACGGTAACAAGAGTCGTGATGAAAAAGAGTAGAACACATTCACAAGATATATAGAAAGGGAGAAAAGGAACAACGGCGTTAGAAAAATTAAGATAAATGATAGATTAGAAAAAAAAAACGTTTAAAAAATATAGACAGAGAAAATGTTAATGAGAAGGGGAAATAGACCGTACGAGATATAAAAAAAATGATTGAAAAAAATAGGAGGAAGAAACGAAACAGTGAAGAAAAAATACAAGTGAAAAAAGGAAAAAGAAAATTAGCAAAATATAGAGCAAGCGAAAATAGAAAGAAAAAAATAAGGAAGAAGGAGAAGATATAATAACAGAAGAAAGAAAAAGAAAAAAGGAATAAAGTATAGATAGAATAGAGCATAGAGATAGAGATAGAGTAGAGATAGAGTAGAGATAAGAGTAGAAAAGATAGAGTAGACGTAGAATAGAGATAGTAGAGACAGAGTAGAGGTAGAGTAGAGATAGAGTAGAGATAGAGTAGAAATAGAGTAGAAATAGAGTGTAGAGACAGTAGAGACGAGTTAGATAGAGTTAAGGAGAGAGTTTATATAGTGTAGAGGGAGTGGTGGGAGAGATTGGAGATAGTTTAGAGAGATTGGAGAGATAGGAGGTAGAGTTCATTGCGTGGTGAGATTGCGTACGGTTAGGTGGGGATAGGGTGGAGGGGGGACGGAGAGAATGAGGGGTGGTGGTCATCGTGGGGTGGTGGAGTTATTGTGCGGCGATGACGATTCCACCAAATAATATGCCGCCGCTTCTAAAATATTATTGCACCCCTCGAAGAAGCGCGATACTGCTGACAGCTTGTTTCGATCCGAAAGGATTGTTTATTCAGTGTTAAAAACTTCATCGAGATTCATGTACATTTTCAAAGTTATCAAAGATGGAACGCGAAAAACGTGAGAGAATTCGGCACACTCACGTTAAAAACGTGGTCAGGAGGAATCATCACACAGGTTCTCAAATTTACAAAACCGACTGTACATACCGTTCAGGAAAACACTAACGTTCCTAGTAACATTGTCAAAACCATCCAGCTTTATTACGTTTTATTAAAGTTTTATGAAAGTCACTAGAAATCAATTTGGTTTTTATTGGGGCACCAAGAGGTGCCAATAGGTTTCATATATTAGTCAGCTTGTTTACAACGATTCACAAATGTACTGTAGATCGGAGACCAATTTCGGCATTCTTTTAGATAACCTTATTGAATTCCATCAAATTTTAAGGAAATTTCATGATTAATTTATCGAATATATTTGATTTAAATTTGTTTTGGGTATGTTCATAAGCCATGTAGACTAATTTTTGATAATCTCAATCCCCCCTCCGCCCTTGTAGACTTTTCGCCATAATTTTTTTTTGAAATTTTGTATGGAGCGTAGACTTTGGTCAGACCCTCCCCCCTCCTCTCCCCAGAAAAGTCTACGTGTTTATGAATAGCCCCTTTTGAAGTTGTAAACTCGTATAATTTCCGAGGTGCATTAATTTTCGGCTATTATCGTGCCAATAATCACCATACAATTAAATACGAATATGATACGCTGTAAAAAACTCAATTTGCTCTGGATATTTTTCTATCAATCAAAATTTCCCGAAACACTAGATCTTTTTTCCTAGATATTATTTAGTGCAGAACAACAAAAACCAACATCATATCAAAGTGAAGTTTGACAGCAATGGCCATTTGGCCGTATACTGGGTTTCATGGCAGCCAATTGGTTTTAAGAAGGTTCTCAAGTGGTTATAACACCTTTCACTAGAACATTTTCGAAATTATTATGGTCCTATAAAGGTTTTATTAACTTGTTTTCACACTTTGTACAAATTGGTAGACAAAACAGTTTTGAATGTAGTTTTATCAACAAAGCCGAGATAGAGTACTTGGAGGAGTAATACGGCTGGAATAAAACTAATAAACTTACTTGGGGATGGATCGAGCAAAACAAAAAAAACGTACACCCAAAATATAAAAAAGGATGATTGTTATTGAACTTCACAAGCTTTTGTCTCATGTCTCGCTATGGATTGCAACTTGAAGAAAAAATGCAACTTTGGTTTAAAGAGTCACAAAAAAAAAAACGATCTAGATTCGGAATCGAGATTCGAACCATGGCCGACGGCTCTTGATGGTAACCGTTCGGCCATTTTGACAAGTTGAAAAGAATGGATTAAAAACCCTACAGTTGCTACGATTGTCGAGACACACAGAGGTAATGAAGGCAAAAGAATATGTTTCACACCATCTGTGTGCCATCTGTGTTCACACATACACTAAGGTTTTTTTTTACACGGGGCATACGTTCAATTAGCTATGAAACCGCGTAAAAAAAGATAGATAGAGTTGATATTAATTCACATGTACAAACATTTCAAATTACTTCGATATTGTTTGCATGTGTAACCTTTTCATGCAATGGTCAAAATATAGTTTTTTGAAATTTTGAGTGTTTAAACCAAAAATGATGACTTTTTGCCCAGAACGAAAATGTGATTCGAATTAGGTCGATAAGTTGTTCCATTCTGGAGTTATCCCGAAAACAAACCGTGTAATAAAAAGAGTGTACTTGCATGACTTTGTTTACTTCATAAAACACTTGGTGGATCAAGAATGGCAAAATTGTCTTTTCCGAATCATGCGGCTCTCTCAAGAAGTGATTGCATGGCGCATTGGTTGCTACCATTTCAACATTTGTATGTAGAACTGGAACATACGAAATGCTGAAAAAAGATGGCATATAAAATGGACAGTAGTGCTGTGCAAAAATTAAAAAAGAAAAGTTCGATAAATCATCCGAAAAGCTATTTTTTCCTTTGGAGCTTAATGTAAAACCTACATAATGACATCGTTGGATTTTTTGTACGTTATTTTCTCTAGGTGACTTCTAGCCGTTTTGTTTGACTGAATTCTAAATTAAACAGACTATAGTAAGATAGAGAGATAGAGAGGATAGAGACGATAAAGAGGCTAGAGAGGAAAGAGATGATGCAAAGTATAGAGAGTATACAGAGTATAGAAAGAAAGGTTAAGGGTATAGAGGTTAGAGAGAATAGAGAGATAAGGAGATAGAGAGATAGTGAATTATAGAGAGATAGTGAATGTTAGAGAGATAGATATATAAAGAGAGATATGAATATATAGAGAGAGAGAGAAAGAAGAGAGCGTAAAAGTAGAAGAAAAATGGGAGAGATAAAATAAAAGAAACGCAAAAAAAAAGAGAGAGAAAAGTGAAAACATCTAAACTACGTTTGAGAAGAATGAACAGAAGTGAGCCACTCTTCTATTTTGAACTGAATGAAAATATCGTTCAGTTCTCTTGGTTCTAAGATCAAACAATGCAAACGTCCCTTTCCTTTGTACTAAACGGTTATGTATCCATAACTAGGACATTTTCCCTTCATAGTTCAAAGTTGAGGTACTCAAAACTTAGTCACCTTAACTGAGTCGTTGATCGCGTGCAAGCCATTAAAACTGCGCCAAAAAAAAATGCTGAATTTGTTTTGCGGATATGTTAGATATAATATGTTTTTCTAATTGCAATGAGAGGTTCGTTTTGACAATCAGTACACTGAATCAAGGTTAGAATAGGCAGCAGGGGTAAATGCACCCTTCTTTTTAGGAAATGCTCCTTAAACTTTGGAAAAATGCTCCTTAGATGCGTTTGCCCGGAATAATGCAATCGGAGGTATTTACCTTCTGGTTAGCGCTTGCCGGTTGTTTTGACGGGTCTTAAGTTCCTTCAAGATTGTATAGCGGAGCTTCGCTCTGCAATCTTCGAGGTAGTTTTGACGGGTTTAAATTTCATTTTGACGAGTCTTAATTTCATTTTGACGACTCTTAAATTCAGAAACTTAAAACCCGTTAAAACTATACAATCTTGAAGAAACTGAAGACCCGTCAAAACACCCGGCAAGCGCTAACCAGAAAGTTAATACCTCCGATTGCATTATACCGGGCAAACGCATCAAAGGAGCATTTTTCCAAAGTTTAAGGAGCATTTCCCCAAAAAGAAGGGTGCATTTACTCTTTGCCGTTAGAATAATGTTTAACCGCAGTTTTAGATTATTCACCAGACTCTCAATATCGCAATATTATTAAATCAATCACGTTTTGCAGTTGTGCTCAATTTTAATAGGCAATCTCTCCATCCTCCATTGGCGTTATTTATTTGGAAAAACAACTGATGTCAACACCTCTTGCCAAAACCAGTTGATACAATCGTGAACGAACAACCAATTCACAGAAGCACTGCAGTTGCAAACACACTGGATCATCTGTAGAACACCAGAACTTAAGGCCCCAGCAAAGTGTTTTTAAACGACTGATTATATCGGACAACAATATTGCATTTTTGCTACAACACCATTTTCCACGCATCATAACCAGCCGTCGGAATGTTATTGTTTTTGTTTTTTTTTTTGTTTTAAATTTTCGTAAGCGAGTTTTTGTATTTCTGTGCAACGGTTGGTTTCCCTCGATTGCTATCGTGGTGACTACTGCATAAGGTTATTTAAAAAAGAAAAGCTTCAGATGTTTGTCTCGTTCCAACCCCTTGTCTTTCTTCCACAGTTTGGTGGTGAATTTTAATTAATTGAGCCATCAAATTATAATTTATGAAAAGTAACGATCCACGGTTGCTGCGTGGCGGATGAGGAGTTTGACGGTATAACGAGCACGGGTGATGTCTGATGGATTTTCACCAGATTAATAGCAATTTTGCACGGACTGACTTTAGAAATGAGGAAAGTGATGCGATGGTCGATGCCGAGTGGGTGGTGAGCTTTTGGTTGAACTGAAGCTGTGCAAAATATGACATAATTGAATTGGACGGTTGATGGATCCACCGAATCGAAACTAAGTGTCCGGTGTTGCTTTAAGATGGCTTGGGAGGCACTGTTTAGTTGGTGGTGCAATTTAGCAGCCGGTCGCGGATCAATGTTGGATGGCTTTGTTGCCGATAGAATATTGAATAATTATAAAACATAATAGCTCGTGCAAAGCCATTGTTATTACTGCTGATTTAGTTTTAGAGCTTTCAATCCATCGTACAACGTCTAATGTTTCGTTCTTGTTCTGCCTTACAAAGCACTGGAAATTGTACCATATCATGTTTCATGGTTTAGAAATCAGGATTGATGTTTGCTTTCAACAATCGCAATGTCACTTGTACTCGGAAATGTTCCGAACACACTTGTGAAATGTTTCATGGCATATTTTTCCTGAAGCTTAAATCGTTACCCTTTTTCTTTGTGATAACACTTTGTGTTCATTTGTAACTGCATTGTAACTTTACATCACATTTCTTAGTGTGATAGTTCATTAAATGAATTTCAAACAATTCATTGATATCCATCGCTTGCGCCATATATCCGGTTATGTAAAGTCCAGTTGATGGCTTCGCAATCCAGTCACAAGATGATCAGCGAAAGTACACGAAATTTGCGTCATCGCGGAAACTGGCGACGATTTCTGTCATCGGCATCTAAGTAGGCTATTCACATCATCAACATCAAGTCATGATTGTGAAACATTACCGTCAACAATTTCACTTTTGTTCGCTTTGAAATCTAATACTCCTCCGCATGATTCAAGAAGTGCATCATCATTTTACGACTTGATGGTTGGAGGGCGTTTCTCTTGTTCGTCTCATCATTGGACACCGGATAGCATCATAATCATGTACACACGTACACAAAGCGGGTGGTAAGTTGAAAACAATGTTATCAGATCGCTCGCCAAAGGAACTTACCGACTAATTAGCAATCTGGAGTGGGTTCTCGTATGGTCGAGTGATGAAATTTGCTGGTACGTAATGCGATGATGATACTTATTAACAAAAACATTGAATTCTGAAAACGTATTGGTTGGAGTTCGTTGGGAGCCACCGCGATTGAAATTCAGTCTATTCAAAATATTGATGACTATTTATAATGTATGTGGGAGGTGGATGTATCCATAACTAACTATTGGTGTTCTTACTAATTAACTCTTCAAAGAGCACTCTACACAGTGCGCGGTGTTCTAGAAGCAACGGAAACGATCGAGTTGTGAAACAATGAACTTGTGATATCATCATAACGAGGTAATGATAATTAATGGACGACGCGAGGAATGAACCAACTTTTAGAACAGCGTAATGCAAAGTTTTACTTTAAACCATCTTGTTAGATTTTTTTCTCGCAAGCATCATACTCTGCATCATAAATCATTTAGCGGATCATTGGTATGAAGTGCTCTGACACGACGGGCTCGCTCGCTATGTAGCTGTGGAAAGGTTACGATGCTGTACCGGGAAAAGTTCTTACCCCTTGCAACGTTCAGAGAGATTTTCCTTAATACTATGTATAGCCCTCGATTGCAACGGGAGAGGTTACTATATAGGGAAGCGGTAATACCATAAGCGAATTAATTTAAATTTATAGGATTACACCTTACGGTCTTGAACCAATTATGATCCCACACTAACTATTTAATTATCATTTTTGTATTATGCCGTCTAGCCTGCAGAGCTTACATCACGTACGCTTCGATGTGCGTCGTTTAAATGCCTCCCAGAAATGGTTCATAATTAATAACGGCCATAACTAATCCCAATTTATCTCCTATTTCACTCTGTTTCGCAGCCATGTCGATATCGCCACCACCTACGCGGGAACAAGTACGCGTCTGTTTGGTAGGTGCGGTCGCTCACGACAAAGCCAGCCTGGCCGCGGTCCACTCGTTAAAATTACCGCTCATCCTGTCGGAAACTGGAGCCGAATACCTAACCGATACCAGCATGGTGACGTACTTTGTCCTAAATCAATTCGATGGTCCAGTGTACGAAACGATCTACCGTTCCAAGCATAGGTAAGTGAATACCAAAGTTATGGTTAATAGTTTCATAAGTATATAATTCAGCATATTCGTGTATCAACCAGCAATAAAAAATGCATAAATGGTGCAAAAATAGCCAGCTCGGCTGCCAGACAGGACAGTGTACATATGTAAATTACACCCCGCTGTACAGTGATGGACAAATCAATAAAACTTAAGTCCGATTTTCATGCAAAATTCCCATGTTCCCGTGCAATAATTTAGCTTTGGTTATAGCCTAGAAATAACCTTTATTTTTATCTGTATTAAATCCATAATTTTACATTCATCACATTAACAAGTTACAGAGTGCGCTTACGACAAACATGATCGGGCTTTGGTCTTATTGTATTGTCCGTCACTGTATATCAGAGAGCGTTGAGTTTTAAACAAGGCCAATTCTACCAAAAAGCGTGAATACTACATTCGTAGGCGTTACATTACATGTGTCCTATTACAAGTAGCGAGATAGTAGTCGCCGACTGGCATCGCGTGACTTTATAATGCCTCTAGGTAGAACCTGTACAGAGGCGGTTGACCATCTGGTTTGCGGGTTCAGCAGACAGACCGGTGACCCAGTAGTGAAGTGGAAACGTTTCATGATATTCTATTACCAGTGTAACTCAGATAATGCTAATGTGTGTAAATTCGTAGACGTGAATAACGAGGTGCAAGTATTTTAAGAGGTAGTACTTTAACCCATCAGATTGAATCAAAATTCATGGTTGTTTTTCATAAGACAGGTTGCAGTTTGATTCAGTAATCATAGTTAAAAAAATCTTTTATGCTCATAACACTTCTGCAGTGAGCATTTTGGCGCCGCTAAACTTAGTGTTCTAGATATACTCTGAACCGAGAGCGTGGGATTGCCAATTCCCCATTGCTTAACAGTTTGTGAATAGAGGCTGGGCTCTACTCCCCGCCTATTGGGGCATCATCATGTGAGATAGTTCACTGGCTTGACCAGGCTGCTCAATCTTTGTTGTTGGAAGGACATTCTTCATAGCCCCGTGGATGGCAGACAAGAGATGTTGCCCATCGATTAGAGCTGCACCAAACAGTAACAACGTACTATTCGGCCAAATAGGCCGAATATTTTAATTCAAATCTATTTTTCCAGTTTTTTGTTATTGAAAACTACAAAGAGACGTTATTTTATTATTCAAAGCTTGCCAGTTTACATGTTTCAATAATAGATGTACAGAAATTAAGTGTAATATACTAATCCCTCATATTCAAAAGTTCTGGCTTAAGCACGTTAGTATTTCTGCATTTTCTGGAAGAAGACTGTTGCGATGTTGTTCGTACCTCAAACCTTCTGTTGAAAATAAGCGTTCACTTATTATGCTGCTGACAGGCGCTGATAAATACTGCTTGACTAGCTGGAACAGTGCAGGAAGTCTGGATTTTTTTTTGAGTTCCACCAGGTGTAAGGGTTAGCAGTCCGTTCGATAACTTTCTCCAACACATATTGCTCTAGTTCGTTCCGTATGTGGCATGGATTTGGCTTAGCATTCACCGGTTTTTGGCCCGATTTCGGCAAAGCCATTCCAGAATTCACTGGGTACCGATCCGTTTGCA